>JBBMRE010000177.1:175000-331929 GCA_037974335.1 Prionace glauca
TGTCTCTCTCGGTCCCTGTCTCACTCTCGGTCCCTGTGTCTCTCTCTTGGTCCCTGTGTCTCTCTCAGTCCCTGTGTCTCTTTCTCGGTCCCTGTGTCTCTCTCTCGGTCCCTGTGTCTCTCTCGGTCCTTGTGACTCGCTCAGTCCCTGTGTCTATCTCGGTTCCTGTCTGTCACTCGGTCCCTGTGACTCTCACTCAGTACCTGTGTCTCTCTTGTTCCCTGTGTCTTTCTCTCGGTCTCTGTGTCTCTCTCTCGGTCCCTGTGTCTCTCTCTCGGTCCCTGTGTCTCTCTCGGTCCCTGTGTCTCTCTCGGTCCCTGTGTCTTACTCGGTCCCTGTGTCTCACTCGGTCCCTGTGTCTCTCTTGGTCCCTGTGTCTCACTCGGTCCCTGTCTCTCTCTCTCAGTTTCAGTGTCTCTGTCGGTCCCTGTGTCTCTCTCTCGGTCCCTGTGACTCTCTCGGTCCCTGTGTCTCACTCGATCCCTGTGTCTCTCGCTAGGTCCTTGTGTCTCTCTCGGTCCCAGTGTCTCTCTCTGGGTCCCTATGTCTCACTCGGTCCCTGTCACTCTCTGGGTCCCTGTGTCTCACTCGGTCCCTGTGTCTCTCTCTCTCGAACCCTGTCACTCTCCCTAGGTCCCTGTCTCTCACTCGGTCCCTGTGTCTCTCTCTCGGTCCCTGTCATTCTCTCTCTCGGTCCCAGTCTCTCTCTCGGTCCCTGTGTCTCTCACTCGGTCCCTGTGTCTCTCTCGGTCCCTGTGTCTCTCTCTCGGTCCCTGTGTCTCTCACTCGGTCCCTGTCTCTGTCTCGGTCCCTGTGTCTCTCTCTTGCTCCGTGTGTCTCTCTCGGTCCCTGTGTCTCTCTCTTGCTCCCTGTGTCTCTCTCGGTCCCTGTCTCTCTCTCTCGGTCCCTGTCTCTTTCTCGGTCACTGTGTCTCTCTCTCGGTCCCTGTGTCTCCCTCGGTCCGTGTGTCTCACTCGCTCCCTGTGTCTCTCTCGGTCCCTGTATCTCTCTCCGCCCTGGTGTCTCTCTTGGTCCCTGTGTCTCTCTCACCGTCCCTGTGTCTCTCTCACCGTCCCTGTGTCTCTATCTCAGTCCCTGTCTCTCACTCTCGGTGCCTGTGTCTCTCTCTCGGTCCGTGTGGCTCTCTAAGTCCCTCTGTCTCTCTCGGTCCCTGTGACTCTCTCTAGGTCCCTGTGTCTCTCTCTTAGTCCCTGTGTCTCTCTCTCGGTCCCTGTGACTCGCTCAGTCCCTGTGTCTCTCACTCGGTCCCTGTGTCTATCTCTCGTTCCCTGTGTCTCTCTCCCTCGGTCCCTGTGTCTCTCTCGGTCCCAGAGTCTCTCTCTCTCGGTCCCTGTTTCTCTCTCGGTCACTGTGTCTCTCTCCCTCGGTCCCTGTGTCTCTCTTGGTCCCAGTGTCTCTCTCTCTCGGTCCCTGTGTCTCTCTCGGTCCCTGTGTCTCCCTCTCACCCCTGTGTCTCACTCGGTCCCTGTGTCTCGCTCGGTCCCTGTGTCTCTCTCGGTCTCTGTGTCTCACTCGGTCCCTGTGTCTCACTCGGTCCCTGTGTCTCTCTCGGTCCCTGTGTCTCTCTCTCGCTCCCTGTCTTTCTCTCTAGGACGATTGTGTCTCTCTCTCGGTCCCTGTGTCTCACTCGGTCCCTGTGTCTCTCACTCGGTCCCTGTCTCTCTCTCGGTCCCTGTCTCTCTCTCTCAGTTTCAGTGTCTCTGTCGGTCCCTGTGACTCTCTCTGGGTCCCTGTGTCTCACTCGGTCCCTGTCACAATCTCGGTCCCTGTGTCTCTCTCTCTTTCGGACCCTGTCTCTCTCTCTCGGTCCCTGTGTGTCACTCGGCCCCTGTGTCTCTCTCGGTCCCTGTGTCTCTCTCTCGGTCCCTGTGTCTCTCTCTCGGTCCCTGAGTCATTCTCTAGGTCCCTCTGTCTCTCTCTCGGTCCCTGTGTCTCTCTCTTGGTCCCTGTGTCTCTCTCTTGGTCCCTGTGTCTCTCTCTCTCTCGGTCCCTGTCTCTCTCTCGGTCCCTGTGTCTCTCTCGGTCCCGGTGTCTCTCTCGGTCCCTGTGTCTCTCTCTCGGTCCCTGTCTCTCTCTCTTGCTCTCTGCGTCTCTCTCTGTCCCTGTGTCTCTCTCTCTCGGTGCCTGTGTGTCACTCAGCCCCTGTGTCTCTCTCGGTCCCGGTCTCGCTCTCAGTCCCTGTGTCTCTCTCTCAGTCCCTGTGTCTCTCTCTCGGTCCCTGTGTCTCTCTCTCGGTCCCTGTGTCTCTCTCTCGGTCCCTGTGTCTCTCTCAGTCCCTGTGTCTCTCTCTCGGTCCTGGTGTTTCTCTCAGTCCCTGTGTCTCTCTCGGTACCTGTGTGTCACTCGGCCCCTGTGTCTCTCTCGGTCCCTGTGTCTCTCTCTCAGTCCCTGTGTCTGTCTCGGTCCCTGTGTCTCTCTCTCAGTCCCTGTGTCTCTCCCTCAGTCCCTGTGTCTCTCTCGATCCCTGTGTCTCTCTCGGTCCCTGTGTCTCTCTCGGTCCCTGTGTCTCTCTGTCGGTCCCTGTGTCTCTCTCGGTCCCTGTGTCTCTCTGTCGGTCCCTGTGTCTCTCTCGGTCCCTGTGTCTCTCTCGGTCCCTGTGTCTCTCTCGATCCCTGTGTCTCTCTCAGTCCCTGTGTCTCTCTCGATCCCTGTGCCTCTCTCAGTCCCTGTGTCTCTCTCGGTCCCTGTCTCTCTCTCTCGGTCCCTGTGTCTCTCTCGGTTCCTGTGTCTCTCTCGGTCCCTGTGTCTCTCTCTCGGTCCCTGTCTCTCTCTCTTGCTCCCTGCGTCTCTCTCGGTTCCTGTGTCTCACTTTGTCCCTGTGACTGTCTCAGTCACCCCTGTGACTGTCTCAGTCACAGTGTCTCTCTCAGTCCCTGTGACTCTCTCTCGGTCCCTGAGTCTCTCTCTCGGTCCCTGTGTCTCTCTCTCGGTTCCTGTGTCTCTCTCTCGGTCCCTGTGTCTCTCTCGGTCCCTGTGTCTCTCACTCGGTCCCTGTGCCTCTCTCGGTCCCTGTGTCTCTCTCTCGGTCCCTGTGTCTCTCTCGGTCCCTGTGTCTCTCGCTCGGTCCCTGTGTCAATCTCGGTCCCGGTGTCTCTCTCGGTCCCTGTCTCTCTCTCTTACTCTCTGTGTCTCTCTCGGTCCCTGTCTCTCTCTCAGTCCCTGTGTCTCTTTCTCGGTCCCTGTGTCTCTCTCTCGTTCCCTGTGTCTCTCTCTTGCTCCCTGTGTCTCTCTGTCAGTCCCTGTGTCTCGCTCTCGCTCCCTGTGTCTCTCTCTCGGTCCCTGTGTCTCTTTCTCGGTCCCTGCCTCTCTCTCGGTCCCTGTGTCTCTCTCGGTCCCGGTGTCTCTCTCGGTCCCTGTGTCTCTCTCTCGGTCCCTGTGTCTCTCTCGGTCCCTCTGTCTCTCTCTCGGTCCCTGTGTCTCTCTCGGTCCCTGTGTCTCTCTCGGTCCCGGTGTCTCTCTCGGTCCCTGTGTCTCTCTCTAGGTCCCTGAGTCCCTCTCGGTCGCTGTGTCTCACTCGGTCCCTGTGTCTCTCTCGGTCCCTGTGTCTCCCTCTCACCCCTGTGTCTCACTCGGTCCCTGTGTCTCTCGCGGTCCTTGTGTCTCTCTCGGTTCGTGTGTCTCTCTCAGTCCCTGTGTCTCTCTCGGTCACTGTCTCTCTCTCGGTCCCTGTGTCTCTCTCGGTCTCTGTGTCTCTCTCGGTCCCTGTGTCTCTCTGGGTCTCTGTGTCTCTCTCGGTCTCTGTGTCTCTCTCGGTCTCTGTCTCTCTAAAGGTCCCTGTGTCTCTCTCGGTCTCTGTGTCTCTCTCGGTCTCTGTGTGTCTCTCGGTCCCTGTGTCTCACTCGGTCCCTCTGCCTCTCTCGGTCCCTGTGTCTCTCTCGGTCCCTGTGTCTCCCTCGGTCCCTGTGTCTCACTCGGTCCCTGTGCCTCTCTCGGTCCCTGTGTCTCTCTCGGTCCCTGTGTCTCTCTCGGTCTCTGTGTCTCTCTCGGTCCCTGTGTCTCACTCGGTCCCTGTGCCTCTCTCGGTCCCTGTGTCTCTCTCGGTCCCTGTGTCTCTCTCGGTCCCTGTGTCTCACTCGGTCCCTGTGTCTCTCACTCGGTCCCTGTGTCTCTCTCAGTCCCTGTGTCTCATTTGCTCCCTGTCTCTCTCTCTCAGGTTCAGTGTCTCTTTCGGTCCCTGTGACTCTCTCTGGGTCCCTGTGTCTCACTCGGTCCCTGTCTCTCTCTCGGTCTCTGTGTCTCACTCGGTCCCTGTGTCTCTCTCTCTCGGTCCCTGTGTCTCACTCGGTCTCTGTGTCTCTCTCTCTGTCCCTGTGTCTCTCACTCGGTCCCTGTCTCCCTCTCGGTCCCTGTCTCTCTCTCTCAGTCCCTGTGACTCTCTCTTGGTCCTTGTGTCTCTCTCTCGGTCCCTGAGTCTCTCCCTAGGTCCCTGTGTCTCTCTCTCGGTCCCATTGTCTCTCTCTTGGTCCCTGTGTCTCTCTCTTTGTCCCTGTGTCTCTCTCACTCTTGGTCCCTGTCTCTCTCTCGGTCCCTGTGTCTCTCGGTCCCGGTGTCTCTCTCGGTCCCTGTGTCTCTCTCTCCGTCCCTGTCTCTCTCTCTTGCTCTCTGCGTCTCTCTCTGTCCCTGTGTCTCTCTCTCTCGGTCCCTGTGTGTCACTCGGCCCCTGTGTCTTTCTTGGCCCCTGTGTCTCTCTCGGTCCCTGTATCTCTCTCGGTCCCTGTGTCTCTCTCTCGGTCCCTATGTGTCACTCAGCCCATGTGTCTCTCTCGGTCCCTGTGTCTCTCTCTCGGTTCCTGTGTCTCTCTCTCGGTCCCCTGTGTCTCTCACGGTCCCTGTGTCTCTCTCGATCCCTGTGTCTCTCTCAGTCCCTGTGTCTCTCTCGGTTCCTGTGTCTCTCTGTCGGTCCCTGTGTCTCTCTCGGTCCCTATGTCTCTCTCGGTCCCTGTGTCTCTCTCAGTCCCTGTGTCTCTCTGTCGGTCCCTGTGTCTCTCTCGGTCCCTTGGTCTCTCTCGGTCCCTGTGTGTCACTCGGTCCCTGTGTCTCTCTCTTGGTCCCTGTCTCTCTCTCAGTCCCTATGACTCTCTCTCGGTCCCTGAGTCTCTCTCTCGGTCCCTGTGTCTCTCTCCGGTCCCTGTCTCTCTCTCGGTCCCTGAGTCTCTCTCGGTCCCGTTGTCTCTCTCGGTCCCTGTGTGTCTCTCTCGGTCCCTGTCTCTCTCTCTTGCTCTCTGCGTCTCTCTCGGTCTCTGTGTCTCACTCGGTCCCTGTGTCTCTCTCTCTTTCGGACCCTGTCTCTCTCTCTCGCTCCCTGTCTTTCTCTCTAGGACGATTGTGTCTCTCTCTCGGTCCCTGTGACTCTCTCTGGGTCCCTGTGTCTCACTCGGTCCCTGTGTCTCTCTCTCTTTCGGACCCTGTCTCTCTCTCTCGGTCCCTGTGTCTCAATCGGTCCCTCTGTCTCTCTCTCGGTCGCTATGTCTCTCTCTCGGTCCCTGTCTCTCTCTCGGTCCCTGTGTGTCACGAGGCCCCAGTGTCTCTTTCGGTCCCTGTGGTCTCTCTCTCGGTCCCTGTGTCTCTCTCTCGGTCCCTGAGTCATTCTCTTGGTCCCTGTGTCTCTCTCTCGGTCCCTGTGTCTCTCTCTTGGTCCCTGTGTCTCTCTCTTCGTCCCTGTGTCTCTCTCTCTCTCGGTCCCTGTCTCTCTCTCGGTCCCTGTGTCTCTCTCGGTCCCGGTGACTCTCTCGGTCCCTGTGTCTCTCTCTCGGTCCCTGTCTCTCTCTCTTGCTCTCTGCGTCTCTCTCTGTCCCTGTGTCACTCTCTCTCTGTGCCTGTGTGTCACTCGGCCCCTGTGTCTCTCTCGATCCCTGTCTCGCTCTCAGTCCCTGTGTCTCTCTCTCAGTCCCTGTGTTTCTCTCTCGGTCCCTGTGTCTCTCTCTCGGTCCCTGTGTCTCTCACGGTCCCTGTGTCTCTCTCTCGGTCCTGGTGTTTCTCTCAGTCCCTGTGTCTCTCTCGGTACCTGTGTGTCACTCGGCCCCTGTGTCTCTCTCGGTCCCTGAGTCTCTCTCTCAGTCCCTGTGTCTCTCTCGGTCCCTGTGTCTCACTGTCGGTCCCTGTGTCTCTCTCGGTCCATGTGTCTCTCTGTCGGTCCCTATGTCTCTCTCGATCCCTGTGTCTCTCTCAGTCCCTGTGTCTCTCTCGATCCCTGTGTCTCTCTCAGTCCCTGTGTCTCTCTCGGTCCCTGTCTCTCTCTCTCGGTCCCTGTGTCTCTCACGGTCCCTGTGTCTCTCTCTCGCTCCTGGTGTTTCTCTCAGTCCCTGTGTCTCTCTCGGTACCTGTGTGTCACTCGGCCCCTGTGTCTCACTCGGTCCCTGTCTCTCTCTCTCAGTTTCAGTGTCTCTGTCGGTCCCTGTGTCTCTCTCTCGGTCCCTGTGACTCTCTCGGTCCCTGTGTCTCACTCGATCCCTGTCACTCTCTGGGTCCCTGTGTCTCACTCGGTCCCTGTGTCTCTCTCTGGGTCCCTGTGTCTCACTCGGTCCCTGTCACTCTCTGGGTCCCTGTGTCTCACTCGGTCCCTGTGTCTCTCTCTCTCGAACCCTGTCACTCTCCCTCGGTCCCTGTCTCTCACTCGGTCCCTGTGTCTCTCTCTCGGTCCCTGTCATTCTCTCTCTCGGTCCCAGTCTCTGTCTCGGTCCCTGTGTCTCTCACTCGGTCCCTGTGTCTCTCTCGGTCCCTGTGTCTCTCTTTCGGTCCCTGTGTCTCTCACTCGGTCCCTGTCTCTGTCTCGGTCCCTGTGTCTCTCTCTTGCTCCGTGTGTCTCACTCGGTCCCTGTGTCTCTCTCTCTCGAACCCTGTCACTCTCCCTCGGTCCCTGTCTCTCACTCGGTCCCTGTGTCTCTCTCTCGGTCCCTGTCATTCTCTCTCTCGGTCCCTGTCTCTTTCTCGGTCACTGTGTCTCTCTCTCGGTCCCTGTGTCTCCCTCGGTCCGTGTGTCTCACTCGGTCCCTGTATCTCTCTCCGCCCTGGTGTCTCTCTTGGTCCCTGTGTCTCTCTCACCATCCCTGTGTCTCTATCTCAGTCCCTGTCTCTCACTCTCGGTGCCTGTGTGTCTCTCTCGGTCCGTGTGGCTCTCTAAGTCCCTCTGTCTCTCTCGGTCCCTGTGACTCTCTCTAGGTCCCTGTGTCTCTCTCTCGGTCCCTGAGTCTCTCTCTCGGTCCCTGTGTCTCTCTCGGTCCCTGTGACTCGCTCAGTCCCTGTGTCTCTCACTCGGTCCCTGTGTCTATCTCTCGTTCCCTGTGTCTCTCTCCCTCGGTCCCTGTGTCTCTCTCGGTCCCAGAGTCTCTCTCTCTCGGTCCCTGTTTCTCTCTCGGTCACTGTGTCTCTCTCCCTCGGTCCCTGTGTCTCTCTCGGTCCCAGTGTCTCTCTCTCTCGGTCCCTGTGTCTCTCTCGGTCCCTGTGTCTCCCTCTCACCCCTGTGTCTCACTCGGTCCCTGTGTCTCTCTCGGTCCTTCTGTCTCTCTCTCGGTCTCTGTATCTCTCTCACTCAGTCCCTGTGTCTCTCTCTCGGTCCCTGTGTCTCTCTCGGTCTCTGTGTCTCACTCGGTCCCTGTGTCTCTCTCGGTCCCTGTGTCTCTCTCGGTCTCTGTGTCTCACTCGGTCCCTGTGTCTCTCTCGGTCCCTGTGTCTCTCTCTCGCTCCCTGTCTTTCTCTCTAGGACGATTGTGTCTCTCTCTCGGTCCCTGTGTCTCACTCGGTCCCTGTGTCTCTCACTCGGTCCCTGTCTCTCTCTCGGTCCCTGTCTCTCTCTCTCAGTTTCAGTGTCTCTGTCGGTCCCTGTCACAATCTCGGTCCCTGTGTCTCTCTCTCTTTCGGACCCTGTCTCTCTCTCTCGGTCCCTGTGTCTCAATCGGTCCCTCTGTCTCTCTCTCTCGGTCCCTGTGTCTCTCTCTCGGTCCCTGTCTCTCTCTCGGTCCTTGTGTGTCACCCGGCCCCTGTGTCTCTCTCGGTCCCTGTGTCTCTCTCTCGGTCCCTGTGTCTCTCTCTCGGTCCCTGAGTCATTCTCTAGGTCCCTCTGTCTCTCTCTCGGTCCCTGTGTCTCTCTCTTGGTCCCTGTGTCTCTCTCTTGGTCCCTGTGTCTCTCTCTCTCTCGGTCCCTGTCTCTCTCTCGGTCCCTGTGTCTCTCTCGGTCCCGGTGTCTCTCTCGGTCCCTGTGTCTCTCTCTCTCGGTCCCTGTCTCTCTCTCTTGCTCTCTGCGTCTCTCTCTGACCCTGTGTCTCTCTCTCTCGGTGCTTGTGTGTCACTCGGCCCCTGTGTCTCTCTCGGTCCCGGTCTCCCTCTCAGTCCCTGTGTCTCTCTCTCAGTCCCTGTGTCTCTCTCTCGGTCCCTGTGTCTCTCTCTCGGTCCCTGTGTCTCTCTCTCGGTTCCTGTGTCTCTCTCGGTCCCTGTGTCTCTCTCTCGGTCCTGGTGTTTCTCTCAGTCCCTGTGTCTCTCTCGGTACCTGTGTGTCACTCGGCCCCTGTGTCTCTCTCGGTCCCTGTGTCTCTCTCTCTCGGTCCCTGTGTCTCTCTCTCAGTCCCTGTGTCTCTCTCTCAGTCCCTGTGTCTCTCTCTCAGTCCCTGTGTCTCTCTCGATCCCTGTGTCTCTCTCGGTCCCTGTGTCTCTCTGTCGGTCCCTGTGTCTCTCTCGGTCCCTGTGTCTCTCTGTCGGTCCCTGTGTCTCTCTCGGTCCCTGTGTCTCTCTCGATCCCTGTGTCTCTCTCAGTCCCTGTGTCTCTCTCGATCCCTGTGCCTCTCTCAGTCCCTGTGTCTCTCTCGGTCCCTGTCTCTCTCTCTCGGTCCCTGAGTCTCTCTCTCAGTCCCTGTGTCTCTCTCTCGGTTCCTGTGTCTCTCTCTCGGTCCCTGTGTCTCTCTCGGTCCCTGTGTCTCTCACTCGGTCCCTGTGCCTCTCTCGGTCCCTGTGTCTCTCTCTCGGTCTCTGTGTCTCTCTCGGTCCCTGTGTCTCTCGCTCGGTCCCTGTGTCAATCTCGGTCCCGGTGTCTCTCTCGGTCCCTGTCTCTCTCTCTTACTCTCTGTGTCTCTCTCGGTCCCTGTCTCTCTCTCAGTCCCTGTGTCTCTTTCTCGGTCCCTGTGTCTCTCTCTCGTTCCCTGTGTCTCTCTCTTGCTCCCTGTGTCTCTCTGTCAGTCCCTGTGTCTCGCTCTCGCTCCCTGTGTCTCTCTCTCGGTCTCTGTGTCTCTCTCGGTCCCTGTGTCTCTCTGGGTCTCTGTCTCTCTCTCGGTCTCTGTGTCTCTCTCGGTCTCTGTCTCTCTAAAGGTCCCTGTGTCTCTCTCGGTCTCTGTGTCTCTCTCGGTCTCTGTGTGTCTCTCGGTCCCTGTGTCTCACTCGGTCCCTCTGCCTCTCTCGGTCCCTGTGTCTCTCTCGGTCCCTGTGTCTCCCTCGGTCCCTGTGTCTCACTCGGTCCCTGTGCCTCTCTCGGTCCCTGTGTCTCTCTCGGTCCCTGTGTCTCTCTCGGTCTCTGTGTCTCTCTCGGTCCCTGTGTCTCACTCGGTCCCTGTGCCTCTCTCGGTCCCTGTGTCTCTCTCGGTCCCTGTGTCTCTCTCGGTCCCTGTGTCTCACTCGGTCCCTGTGTCTCTCACTCGGTCCCTGTGTCTCTCTCAGTCCCTGTGTCTCATTTGCTCCCTGTCTCTCTCTCTCAGTTTCAGTGTCTCTTTCGGTCCCTGTGACTCTCTCTGGGTCCCTGTGTCTCACTCGGTCCCTGTCTCTCTCTCGGTCCCTGTGTCTCTCTCTCTCGGTCCCTGTGTCTCACTCGGTCTCTGTGTCTCTCTCTCTGTCCCTGTGTCTCTCACTCGGTCCCTGTCTCCCTCTCGGTCCCTGTCTCTCTCTCTCAGTCCCTGTGACTCTCTCTTGGTCCTTGTGTCTCTCTCTCGGTCCCTGAGTCTCTCTCTAGGTCCCTGTGTCTCTCTCTCGGTCCCATTGTCTCTCTCTTGGTCCCTGTGTCTCTCTCTTTGTCCCTGTGTCTCTCTCACTCTTGGTCCCTGTCTCTCTCTCGGTCCCTGTGTCTCTCTCGGTCCCGGTGTCTCTCTCGGTCCCTGTGTCTCTCTCTCCGTCCCTGTCTCTCTCTCTTGCTCTCTGCGTCTCTCTCTGTCCCTGTGTCTCTCTCTCTCGGTCCCTGTGTGTCACTCGGCCCCTGTGTCTTTCTTGGCCCCTGTGTCTCTCTCGGTCCCTGTATCTCTCTCGGTCCCTGTGTCTCTCTCTCGGTCCCTATGTGTCACTCAGCCCATGTGTCTCTCTCGGTCCCTGTGTCTCTCTCTCGGTTCCTGTGTCTCTCTCTCGGTCCCTGTGTCTCTCACGGTCCCTGTGTCTCTCTCGATCCCTGTGTCTCTCTCAGTCCCTGTGTCTCTCTCGGTTCCTGTGTCTCTCTGTCGGTCCCTGTGTCTCTCTCGGTCCCTATGTCTCTCTCGGTCCCTGTGTCTCTCTCAGTCCCTGTGTCTCTCTGTCGGTCCCTGTGTCTCTCTCGGTCCCTTGGTCTCTCTCGGTCCCTGTGTGTCACTCGGTCCCTGTGTCTCTCTCTTGGTCCCTGTCTCTCTCTCAGTCCCTATGACTCTCTCTCGGTCCCTGAGTCTCTCTCTCGGTCCCTGTGTCTCTCTCCGGTCCCTGTCTCTCTCTCGGTCCCTGAGTCTCTCTCGGTCCCGTTGTCTCTCTCGGTCCCTGTGTGTCTCTCTCGGTCCCTGTCTCTCTCTCTTGCTCTCTGCGTCTCTCTCGGTCTCTGTGTCTCACTCGGTCCCTGTGTCTCTCTCTCTTTCGGACCCTGTCTCTCTCTCTCGCTCCCTGTCTTTCTCTCTAGGACGATTGTGTCTCTCTCTCGGTCCCTGTGACTCTCTCTGGGTCCCTGTGTCTCACTCGGTCCCTGTGTCTCTCTCTCTTTCGGACCCTGTCTCTCTCTCTCGGTCCCTGTGTCTCAATCGGTCCCTCTGTCTCTCTCTCGGTCGCTATGTCTCTCTCTCGGTCCCTGTCTCTCTCTCGGTCCCTGTGTGTCACGAGGCCCCAGTGTCTCTTTCGGTCCCTGTGGTCTCTCTCTCGGTCCCTGTGTCTCTCTCTCGGTCCCTGAGTCATTCTCTTGGTCCCTGTGTCTCTCTCTCGGTCCCTGTGTCTCTCTCTTGGTCCCTGTGTCTCTCTCTTCGTCCCTGTGTCTCTCTCTCTCTCGGTCCCTGTCTCTCTCTCGGTCCCTGTATCTCTCTCGGTCCCGGTGACTCTCCCGGTCCCTGTGTCTCTCTCTCGGTCCCTGTCTCTCTCTCTTGCTCTCTGCGTCTCTCTCTGTCCCTGTGTCACTCTCTCTCTGTGCCTGTGTGTCACTCGGCCCCTGTGTCTCTCTCGATCCCTGTCTCGCTCTCAGTCCCTGTGTCTCTCTCTCAGTCCCTGTGTCTCTCTCTCGGTCCCTGTGTCTCTCTCTCGGTCCCTGTGTCTCTCTGTCGGTCCCTGTGTCTCTCTCGGTCCCTTGGTCTCTCTCGGTCCCTGTGTGTCACTCGGTCCCTGTGTCTCTCTCTTGGTCCCTGTCTCTCTCTCAGTCCCTATGACTCTCTCTCGGTCCCTGAGTCTCTCTCTCGGTCCCTGTGTCTCTCTCCGGTCCCTGTCTCTCTCTCGGTCCCTGAGTCTCTCTCGGTCCCGTTGTCTCTCTCGGTCCCTGTGTGTCTCTCTCGGTCCCTGTCTCTCTCTCTTGCTCTCTGCGTCTCTCTCGGTCTCTGTGTCTCACTCGGTCCCTGTGTCTCTCTCTCTTTCGGACCCTGTCTCTCTCTCTCGCTCCCTGTCTTTCTCTCTAGGGACGATTGTGTCTCTCTCTCGGTCCCTGTGACTCTCTCTGGGTCCCTGTGTCTCACTCGGTCCCTGTGTCTCTCTCTCTTTCGGACCCTGTCTCTCTCTCTCGGTCCCTGTGTCTCAATCGGTCCCTCTGTCTCTCTCTCGGTCGCTATGTCTCTCTCTCGGTCCCCTGTCTCTCTCTCGGTCCCTGTGTGTCACGAGGCCCCAGTGTCTCTTTCGGTCCCTGTGGTCTCTCTCTCGGTCCCTGTGTCTCTCTCTCGGTCCCTGAGTCATTCTCTTGGTCCCTGTGTCTCTCTCTCGGTCCCTGTGTCTCTCTCTTGGTCCCTGTGTCTCTCTCTTCGTCCCTGTGTCTCTCTCTCTCTCGGTCCCTGTCTCTCTCTCGGTCCCTGTGTCTCTCTCGGTCCCGGTGACTCTCCCGGTCCCTGTGTCTCTCTCTCGGTCCCTGTCTCTCTCTCTTGCTCTCTGCGTCTCTCTCTGTCCCTGTGTCACTCTCTCTCTGTGCCTGTGTGTCACTCGGCCCCTGTGTCTCTCTCGATCCCTGTCTCGCTCTCAGTCCCTGTGTCTCTCTCTCAGTCCCTGTGTCTCTCTCTCGGTCCCTGTGTCTCTCTCTCGGTCCCTGTGTCTCTCACGGTCCCTGTGTCTCTCTCTCGGTCCTGGTGTTTCTCTCAGTCCCTGTGTCTCTCTCGGTACCTGTGTGTCACTCGGCCCCTGTGTCTCTCTCGGTCCCTGAGTCTCTCTCTCAGTCCCTGTGTCTCTCTCGGTCCCTGTGTCTCACTGTCGGTCCCTGTGTCTCTCTCGGTCCATGTGTCTCTCTGTCGGTCCCTATGTCTCTCTCGATCCCTGTGTCTCTCTCAGTCCCTGTGTCTCTCTCGATCCCTGTGTCTCTCTCAGTCCCTGTGTCTCTCTCGGTCCCTGTCTCTCTCTCTCGGTCCCTGTGTCTCTCACGGTCCCTGTGTCTCTCTCTCGCTCCTGGTGTTTCTCTCAGTCCCTGTGTCTCTCTCGGTACCTGTGTGTCACTCGGCCCCTGTGTCTCACTCGGTCCCTGTCTCTCTCTCTCAGTTTCAGTGTCTCTGTCGGTCCCTGTGTCTCTCTCTCGGTCCCTGTGACTCTCTCGGTCCCTGTGTCTCACTCGATCCCTGTCACTCTCTGGGTCCCTGTGTCTCACTCGGTCCCTGTGTCTCTCTCTGGGTCCCTGTGTCTCACTCGGTCCCTGTCACTCTCTGGGTCCCTGTGTCTCACTCGGTCCCTGTGTCTCTCTCTCTCGAACCCTGTCACTCTCCCTCGGTCCCTGTCTCTCACTCGGTCCCTGTGTCTCTCTCTCGGTCCCTGTCATTCTCTCTCTCGGTCCCAGTCTCTGTCTCGGTCCCTGTGTCTCTCACTCGGTCCCTGTGTCTCTCTCGGTCCCTGTGTCTCTCTTTCGGTCCCTGTGTCTCTCACTCGGTCCCTGTCTCTGTCTCGGTCCCTGTGTCTCTCTCTTGCTCCGTGTGTCTCACTCGGTCCCTGTGTCTCTCTCTCTCGAACCCTGTCACTCTCCCTCGGTCCCTGTCTCTCACTCGGTCCCTGTGTCTCTCTCTCGGTCCCTGTCATTCTCTCTCTCGGTCCCTGTCTCTTTCTCGGTCACTGTGTCTCTCTCTCGGTCCCTGTGTCTCCCTCGGTCCGTGTGTCTCACTCGGTCCCTGTATCTCTCTCCGCCCTGGTGTCTCTCTTGGTCCCTGTGTCTCTCTCACCATCCCTGTGTCTCTATCTCAGTCCCTGTCTCTCACTCTCGGTGCCTGTGTGTCTCTCTCGGTCCGTGTGGCTCTCTAAGTCCCTCTGTCTCTCTCGGTCCCTGTGACTCTCTCTAGGTCCCTGTGTCTCTGTCTCGGTCCCTGAGTCTCTCTCTCGGTCCCTGTGTCTCTCTCGGTCCCTGTGACTCGCTCAGTCCCTGTGTCTCTCACTCGGTCCCTGTGTCTATCTCTCGTTCCCTGTGTCTCTCTCCCTCGGTCCCTGTGTCTCTCTCGGTCCCAGAGTCTCTCTCTCTCGGTCCCTGTTTCTCTCTCGGTCACTGTGTCTCTCTCCCTCGGTCCCTGTGTCTCTCTCGGTCCCAGTGTCTCTCTCTCTCGGTCCCTGTGTCTCTCTCGGTCCCTGTGTCTCCCTCTCACCCCTGTGTCTCACTCGGTCCCTGTGTCTCTCTCGGTCCTTCTGTCTCTCTCTCGGTCTCTGTATCTCTCTCACTCAGTCCCTGTGTCTCTCTCTCGGTCCCTGTGTCTCTCTCGGTCTCTGTGTCTCACTCGGTCCCTGTGTCTCTCTCGGTCCCTGTGTCTCTCTCGGTCTCTGTGTCTCACTCGGTCCCTGTGTCTCTCTCGGTCCCTGTGTCTCTCTCTCGCTCCCTGTCTTTCTCTCTAGGACGATTGTGTCTCTCTCTCGGTCCCTGTGTCTCACTCGGTCCCTGTGTCTCTCACTCGGTCCCTGTCTCTCTCTCGGTCCCTGTCTCTCTCTCTCAGTTTCAGTGTCTCTGTCGGTCCCTGTGACTCTCTCTGGGTCCCTGTGTCTCACTCGGTCCCTGTCACAATCTCGGTCCCTGTGTCTCTCTCTCTTTCGGACCCTGTCTCTCTCTCTCGGTCCCTGTGTCTCAATCGGTCCCTCTGTCTCTCTCTCTCGGTCCCTGTGTCTCTCTCTCGGTCCCTGTCTCTCTCTCGGTCCTTGTGTGTCACCCGGCCCCTGTGTCTCTCTCGGTCCCTGTGTCTCTCTCTCGGTCCCTGTGTCTCTCTCTCGGTCCCTGAGTCATTCTCTAGGTCCCTCTGTCTCTCTCTCGGTCCCTGTGTCTCTCTCTTGGTCCCTGTGTCTCTCTCTTGGTCCCTGTGTCTCTCTCTCTCTCGGTCCCTGTCTCTCTCTCGGTCCCTGTGTCTCTCTCGGTCCCGGTGTCTCTCTCGGTCCCTGTGTCTCTCTCTCTCGGTCCCTGTCTCTCTCTCTTGCTCTCTGCGTCTCTCTCTGACCCTGTGTCTCTCTCTCTCGGTGCTTGTGTGTCACTCGGCCCCTGTGTCTCTCTCGGTCCCGGTCTCCCTCTCAGTCCCTGTGTCTCTCTCTCAGTCCCTGTGTCTCTCTCTCGGTCCCTGTGTCTCTCTCTCGGTCCCTGTGTCTCTCTCTCGGTTCCTGTGTCTCTCTCGGTCCCTGTGTCTCTCTCTCGGTCCTGGTGTTTCTCTCAGTCCCTGTGTCTCTCTCGGTACCTGTGTGTCACTCGGCCCCTGTGTCTCTCTCGGTCCCTGTGTCTCTCTCTCTCTCGGTCCCTGTGTCTCTCTCTCAGTCCCTGTGTCTCTCTCTCAGTCCCTGTGTCTCTCTCTCAGTCCCTGTGTCTCTCTCGATCCCTGTGTCTCTCTCGGTCCCTGTGTCTCTCTGTCGGTCCCTGTGTCTCTCTCGGTCCCTGTGTCTCTCTGTCGGTCCCTGTGTCTCTCTCGGTCCCTGTGTCTCTCTCGATCCCTGTGTCTCTCTCAGTCCCTGTGTCTCTCTCGATCCCTGTGCCTCTCTCAGTCCCTGTGTCTCTCTCGGTCCCTGTCTCTCTCTCTCGGTCCCTGAGTCTCTCTCTCGGTCCCTGTGTCTCTCTCTCGGTTCCTGTGTCTCTCTCTCGGTCCCTGTGTCTCTCTCGGTCCCTGTGTCTCTCACTCGGTCCCTGTGCCTCTCTCGGTCCCTGTGTCTCTCTCTCGGTCTCTGTGTCTCTCTCGGTCCCTGTGTCTCTCGCTCGGTCCCTGTGTCAATCTCGGTCCCGGTGTCTCTCTCGGTCCCTGTCTCTCTCTCTTACTCTCTGTGTCTCTCTCGGTCCCTGTCTCTCTCTCAGTCCCTGTGTCTCTTTCTCGGTCCCTGTGTCTCTCTCTCGTTCCCTGTGTCTCTCTCTTGCTCCCTGTGTCTCTCTGTCAGTCCCTGTGTCTCGCTCTCGCTCCCTGTGTCTCTCTCTCGGTCCCTGTGTCTCTCTCTCGGTCCCTGCCTCTCTCTCGGTCCCGGTGTCTCTCTCGGTCCCTGTGTCTCTCTCTCGGTCCCTGTGTCTCTCTCGGTCCCTCTGTCTCTCTCTCGGTCCCTGTGCCTCTTTCGGTCCCTGTGTCTCTCTCGGTCCCGGTGTCTCTCTCGGTCCCTGTGTCTCTCTCTCGGTCCCTGAGTCTCTCTCGGTCGCTGTGTCTCACTCGGTCCCTGTGTCTCACTCGGTCCCTGTGTCTCTCTCGGTCCTTGTGTCTCTCTCTCGGTCCCTGTGTCTCTCTCTCTCAGTCCCTGTGTCTCTCTCGGTCACTGTCTCTCTCTCGGTCCCTGTGTCTCTCTCGGTCTCTGTGTCTCTCTCGGTCCCTGTGTCTCTCTCGGTCTCTGTGTCTCTCTCGGTCTCTGTGTCTCTCTCGGTCTCTGTCTCTCTATCGGTCCCTGTGTCTCTCTCGGTCTCTGTGTCTCTCTCGGTCTCTGTGTGTCTCTCGGTCCCTGTGTCTCACTCGGTCCCTGTGCCTCTCTCGGTCCCTGTGTCTCTCTCGGTCCCTGTGTCTCTCTCGGTCCCTGTGTCTCACTCGGTCCCTGTGCCTCTCTCGGTCCCTGTGTCTCTCTCGGTCTCTGTGTCTCTCTCGGTCCCTGTGTCTCACTCGGTCCCTGTGCCTCTCTCGGTCCCTGTGTCTCTCTCGGTCCCTGTGTCTCACTCGGTCCCTGTGTCTCTCACTCGGTCCCTGTGTCTCTCTCAGTCCCTGTGTCTCATTTGCTCCCTGTCTCTCTCTTTCAGTTTCAGTGTCTCTTTCGGTCCCTGTGACTCTCTCTGGGTCCCTGTGTCTCACTCGGTCCCTGTCTCTCTCTCGGTCTCTGTGTCTCACTCGGTCCCTGTGTCTCTCTCTCTCGGACCCTGTCTCTCTCTCTCGGTCCCTGTGTCTCACTCGGTCCCTGTGTCTCTCTCTCTGTCCCTGTGTCTCTCACTCGGTTCCTGTCTCCCTCTCGGTCCCTGTCTCTCTCTCAGTCCCTGTGACTCTCTCTTGGTCCCTGTGTCTCTCTCTCGGTCCCTGAGTCTCTCTCTCGGTCCCTGTGTCTCTCTCTCGGTCCCATTGTCTCTCTCTTGGTCCCTGTGTCTCTCTCTTTGTCCCTGTGTCTCTCTCACTCTTGGTCCCTGTCTCTCTCTCGGTCCCTGTGTCTCTCTCGGACCCTGTGTCTCTCTCGGTCCCGGTGTCTCTCTCGGTCCCTGTGTCTCTCTCTCGGTCCGTGAGTCTCTCTCGGTCGCTGTGTCTCACTCTTTCCCTGTGTCTCACTCGTTCCCTGTGTCTCTCTCGGTCCTTGTGTCTCTCTCTCGGTCCCTGTGTCTCTCTCTCTCAGTCCCTGTGTCTCTCTCGGTCACTGTCTCTCTCTCGGTCCCTGTGTCTCTCTCGGTCTCTGTGTCTCTCTCGGTCCCTGTGTCTCTCTCGGTCTCTGTGTCTCTCTCGATCCCTGTGTCTCTCTCAGTCCCTGTGTCTCTCTCGATCCCTGTGTCTCTCTCAGTCCCTGTGTCTCTCTCGGTCCCTGTCTCTCTCTCTCGGTCCCTGTGTCTCTCACGGTCCCTGTGTCTCTCTCTCGCTCCTGGTGTTTCTCTCAGTCCCTGTGTCTCTCTCGGTACCTGTGTGTCACTCGGCCCCTGTGTCTCACTCGGTCCCTGTCTCTCTCTCTCAGTTTCAGTGTCTCTGTCGGTCCCTGTGTCTCTCTCTCGGTCCCTGTGACTCTCTCGGTCCCTGTGTCTCACTCGATCCCTGTCACTCTCTGGGTCCCTGTGTCTCACTCGGTCCCTGTGTCTCTCTCTGGGTCCCTGTGTCTCACTCGGTCCCTGTCACTCTCTGGGTCCCTGTGTCTCACTCGGTCCCTGTGTCTCTCTCTCTCGAACCCTGTCACTCTCCCTCGGTCCCTGTCTCTCACTCGGTCCCTGTGTCTCTCTCTCGGTCCCTGTCATTCTCTCTCTCGGTCCCAGTCTCTGTCTCGGTCCCTGTGTCTCTCACTCGGTCCCTGTGTCTCTCTCGGTCCCTGTGTCTCTCTTTCGGTCCCTGTGTCTCTCACTCGGTCCCTGTCTCTGTCTCGGTCCCTGTGTCTCTCTCTTGCTCCGTGTGTCTCACTCGGTCCCTGTGTCTCTCTCTCTCGAACCCTGTCACTCTCCCTCGGTCCCTGTCTCTCACTCGGTCCCTGTGTCTCTCTCTCGGTCCCTGTCATTCTCTCTCTCGGTCCCTGTCTCTTTCTCGGTCACTGTGTCTCTCTCTCGGTCCCTGTGTCTCCCTCGGTCCGTGTGTCTCACTCGGTCCCTGTATCTCTCTCCGCCCTGGTGTCTCTCTTGGTCCCTGTGTCTCTCTCACCATCCCTGTGTCTCTATCTCAGTCCCTGTCTCTCACTCTCGGTGCCTGTGTGTCTCTCTCGGTCCGTGTGGCTCTCTAAGTCCCTCTGTCTCTCTCGGTCCCTGTGACTCTCTCTAGGTCCCTGTGTCTCTGTCTCGGTCCCTGAGTCTCTCTCTCGGTCCCTGTGTCTCTCTCGGTCCCTGTGACTCGCTCAGTCCCTGTGTCTCTCACTCGGTCCCTGTGTCTATCTCTCGTTCCCTGTGTCTCTCTCCCTCGGTCCCTGTGTCTCTCTCGGTCCCAGAGTCTCTCTCTCTCGGTCCCTGTTTCTCTCTCGGTCACTGTGTCTCTCTCCCTCGGTCCCTGTGTCTCTCTCGGTCCCAGTGTCTCTCTCTCTCGGTCCCTGTGTCTCTCTCGGTCCCTGTGTCTCCCTCTCACCCCTGTGTCTCACTCGGTCCCTGTGTCTCTCTCGGTCCTTCTGTCTCTCTCTCGGTCTCTGTATCTCTCTCACTCAGTCCCTGTGTCTCTCTCTCGGTCCCTGTGTCTCTCTCGGTCTCTGTGTCTCACTCGGTCCCTGTGTCTCTCTCGGTCCCTGTGTCTCTCTCGGTCTCTGTGTCTCACTCGGTCCCTGTGTCTCTCTCGGTCCCTGTGTCTCTCTCTCGCTCCCTGTCTTTCTCTCTAGGACGATTGTGTCTCTCTCTCGGTCCCTGTGTCTCACTCGGTCCCTGTGTCTCTCACTCGGTCCCTGTCTCTCTCTCGGTCCCTGTCTCTCTCTCTCAGTTTCAGTGTCTCTGTCGGTCCCTGTGACTCTCTCTGGGTCCCTGTGTCTCACTCGGTCCCTGTCACAATCTCGGTCCCTGTGTCTCTCTCTCTTTCGGACCCTGTCTCTCTCTCTCGGTCCCTGTGTCTCAATCGGTCCCTCTGTCTCTCTCTCTCGGTCCCTGTGTCTCTCTCTCGGTCCCTGTCTCTCTCTCGGTCCTTGTGTGTCACCCGGCCCCTGTGTCTCTCTCGGTCCCTGTGTCTCTCTCTCGGTCCCTGTGTCTCTCTCTCGGTCCCTGAGTCATTCTCTAGGTCCCTCTGTCTCTCTCTCGGTCCCTGTGTCTCTCTCTTGGTCCCTGTGTCTCTCTCTTGGTCCCTGTGTCTCTCTCTCTCTCGGTCCCTGTCTCTCTCTCGGTCCCTGTGTCTCTCTCGGTCCCGGTGTCTCTCTCGGTCCCTGTGTCTCTCTCTCTCGGTCCCTGTCTCTCTCTCTTGCTCTCTGCGTCTCTCTCTGACCCTGTGTCTCTCTCTCTCGGTGCTTGTGTGTCACTCGGCCCCTGTGTCTCTCTCGGTCCCGGTCTCCCTCTCAGTCCCTGTGTCTCTCTCTCAGTCCCTGTGTCTCTCTCTCGGTCCCTGTGTCTCTCTCTCGGTCCCTGTGTCTCTCTCTCGGTTCCTGTGTCTCTCTCGGTCCCTGTGTCTCTCTCTCGGTCCTGGTGTTTCTCTCAGTCCCTGTGTCTCTCTCGGTACCTGTGTGTCACTCGGCCCCTGTGTCTCTCTCGGTCCCTGTGTCTCTCTCTCTCTCGGTCCCTGTGTCTCTCTCTCAGTCCCTGTGTCTCTCTCTCAGTCCCTGTGTCTCTCTCTCAGTCCCTGTGTCTCTCTCGATCCCTGTGTCTCTCTCGGTCCCTGTGTCTCTCTGTCGGTCCCTGTGTCTCTCTCGGTCCCTGTGTCTCTCTGTCGGTCCCTGTGTCTCTCTCGGTCCCTGTGTCTCTCTCGATCCCTGTGTCTCTCTCAGTCCCTGTGTCTCTCTCGATCCCTGTGCCTCTCTCAGTCCCTGTGTCTCTCTCGGTCCCTGTCTCTCTCTCTCGGTCCCTGAGTCTCTCTCTCGGTCCCTGTGTCTCTCTCTCGGTTCCTGTGTCTCTCTCTCGGTCCCTGTGTCTCTCTCGGTCCCTGTGTCTCTCACTCGGTCCCTGTGCCTCTCTCGGTCCCTGTGTCTCTCTCTCGGTCTCTGTGTCTCTCTCGGTCCCTGTGTCTCTCGCTCGGTCCCTGTGTCAATCTCGGTCCCGGTGTCTCTCTCGGTCCCTGTCTCTCTCTCTTACTCTCTGTGTCTCTCTCGGTCCCTGTCTCTCTCTCAGTCCCTGTGTCTCTTTCTCGGTCCCTGTGTCTCTCTCTCGTTCCCTGTGTCTCTCTCTTGCTCCCTGTGTCTCTCTGTCAGTCCCTGTGTCTCGCTCTCGCTCCCTGTGTCTCTCTCTCGGTCCCTGTGTCTCTCTCTCGGTCCCTGCCTCTCTCTCGGTCCCGGTGTCTCTCTCGGTCCCTGTGTCTCTCTCTCGGTCCCTGTGTCTCTCTCGGTCCCTCTGTCTCTCTCTCGGTCCCTGTGCCTCTTTCGGTCCCTGTGTCTCTCTCGGTCCCGGTGTCTCTCTCGGTCCCTGTGTCTCTCTCTCGGTCCCTGAGTCTCTCTCGGTCGCTGTGTCTCACTCGGTCCCTGTGTCTCACTCGGTCCCTGTGTCTCTCTCGGTCCTTGTGTCTCTCTCTCGGTCCCTGTGTCTCTCTCTCTCAGTCCCTGTGTCTCTCTCGGTCACTGTCTCTCTCTCGGTCCCTGTGTCTCTCTCGGTCTCTGTGTCTCTCTCGGTCCCTGTGTCTCTCTCGGTCTCTGTGTCTCTCTCGGTCTCTGTGTCTCTCTCGGTCTCTGTCTCTCTATCGGTCCCTGTGTCTCTCTCGGTCTCTGTGTCTCTCTCGGTCTCTGTGTGTCTCTCGGTCCCTGTGTCTCACTCGGTCCCTGTGCCTCTCTCGGTCCCTGTGTCTCTCTCGGTCCCTGTGTCTCTCTCGGTCCCTGTGTCTCACTCGGTCCCTGTGCCTCTCTCGGTCCCTGTGTCTCTCTCGGTCTCTGTGTCTCTCTCGGTCCCTGTGTCTCACTCGGTCCCTGTGCCTCTCTCGGTCCCTGTGTCTCTCTCGGTCCCTGTGTCTCACTCGGTCCCTGTGTCTCTCACTCGGTCCCTGTGTCTCTCTCAGTCCCTGTGTCTCATTTGCTCCCTGTCTCTCTCTTTCAGTTTCAGTGTCTCTTTCGGTCCCTGTGACTCTCTCTGGGTCCCTGTGTCTCACTCGGTCCCTGTCTCTCTCTCGGTCTCTGTGTCTCACTCGGTCCCTGTGTCTCTCTCTCTCGGACCCTGTCTCTCTCTCTCGGTCCCTGTGTCTCACTCGGTCCCTGTGTCTCTCTCTCTGTCCCTGTGTCTCTCACTCGGTTCCTGTCTCCCTCTCGGTCCCTGTCTCTCTCTCAGTCCCTGTGACTCTCTCTTGGTCCCTGTGTCTCTCTCTCGGTCCCTGAGCCTCTCTCTCGGTCCCTGTGTCTCTCTCTCGGTCCCATTGTCTCTCTCTTGGTCCCTGTGTCTCTCTCTTTGTCCCTGTGTCTCTCTCACTCTTGGTCCCTGTCTCTCTCTCGGTCCCTGTGTCTCTCTCGGACCCTGTGTCTCTCTCGGTCCCGGTGTCTCTCTCGGTCCCTGTGTCTCTCTCTCGGTCCGTGAGTCTCTCTCGGTCGCTGTGTCTCACTCTTTCCCTGTGTCTCACTCGTTCCCTGTGTCTCTCTCGGTCCTTGTGTCTCTCTCTCGGTCCCTGTGTCTCTCTCTCTCAGTCCCTGTGTCTCTCTCGGTCACTGTCTCTCTCTCGGTCCCTGTGTCTCTCTCGGTCTCTGTGTCTCTCTCGGTCCCTGTGTCTCTCTCGGTCTCTGTGTCTCTCTCGGTCTCTGTGTCTCTCTCGGTCTCTGTCTCTCTATCGGTCCCTGTGTCTCTCTCGGTCTCTGTGTCTCTCTCGGTCTCTGTGTGTCTCTCGGTCCCTGTGTCTCACTCGGTCCCTGTGCCTCTCTCGGTCCCTGTGTCTCTCTCGGTCCCTGTGTCTCTCTCGGTCCCTGTGTCTCACTCGGTCCCTGTGCCTCTCTCGGTCCCTGTGTCTCTCTCGGTCTCTGTGTCTTTCTCGGTCCCTGTGTCTCACTCGGTCCCTGTGCCTCTCTCGGTCCCTGTGTCTCTCTCGGTCCCTGTGTCTCTCTCGGTCCCTGTGTCTCACTCGGTCCCTGTGTCTCTCACTCGGTCCCTGTGTCTCTCTCAGTCCCTGTGTCTCTTTCTCGGTCCCTGTGTCTCTCTCTCGTTCCCTGTGTCTCTCTCTTGCTCCCTGTGTCTCTCTGTCAGTCCCTGTGTCTCGCTCTCGCTCCCTGTGTCTCTCTCTCGGTCCCTGTGTCTCTCTCTCGGTCCCTGCCTCTCTCTCGGTCCCTGTGTCTCTCTCGGTCCCGGTGTCTCTCTCGGTCCCTGTGTCTCTCTCTCGGTCCCAGTGTCTCTCTCGGTCCCTCTGTCTCTCTCTCGGTCCCTGTGTCTCTCTCGGTCCCTGTGTCTCTCTCGGTCCCGGTGTCTCTCGGTCCCTGTGTCTCTCTCTCGGTCCCTGAGTCTCTCTCGGTCACTGTGTCTCACTCGGTCCCTGTGTCTCACTCGGTCCCTGTGTCTCTCTCGGTCCTTGTGTCTCTCTCTCGGTCCCTGTGTCTCTCTCTCTCAGTCCCTGTGTCTCTCTCGGTCACTGTCTCTCTCTCGGTCCCTGTGTCTCTCTCGGTCTCTGTGTCTCTCTCGGTCCCTGTGTCTCTCTCGGTCTCTGTGTCTCTCTCGGTCTCTGTGTCTCTCTCGGTCTCTGTCTCTCTATCGGTCCCTGTGCCTCTCTCGGTCTCTGTGTCTCTCTCGGTCTCTGTGTGCCTCTCGGTCCCTGTGTCTCACTCGATCCCTGTGCCTCTCTCGGTCCCTGTGTCTCTCTCGGTCCCTGTGTCTCTCTCGGTCCCTGTGTCTAACTCGGTCCCTGTGCCTCTCTCGGTCCCTGTGTCTCTCTCGGTCTCTGTGTCTCTCTCGGTCCCTGTGTCTCACTCGGTCCCTGTGCCTCTCTCGGTCCCTGTGTCTCTCTCGGTCCCTGTGTCTCACTCGGTCCCTGTGTCTCTCACTCGGTCCCTGTGTCTCTCTCAGTCCCTGTGTCTCATTTGCTCCCTGTCTCTCTCTCTCAGTTTCAGTGTCTCTTTCGGTCCCTGTGACTCTCTCTGGGTCCCTGTGTCTCACTCGGTCCCTGTCTCTCTCTCGGTCTCTGTGTCTCACTCGGTCCCTGTGTCTCTCTCTCTCGGACCCTGTCTCTCTCTCGGTCCCTGTGTCTCACTCGGTCCCTGTGTCTCTCTCTCTGTCCCTGTGTCTCTCACTCGGTCCCTGTCTCCCTCTCGGTCCCTGTCTCTCTCTGAGTCCCTGTGACTCTCTCTTGGTCCCTGTGTCTCTCTCTTGGTCCCTGAGTCTCTCTCTCGGTCCCTGTGTCTCTCTGTCGGTCCCATTGTCTCTCTCTTGGTCCCTGTGTCTCTCTCTTTGTCCCTGTGTCTCTCTCACTCTTGGTCCCTGTCTCTCTCTCGGTCCCTGTGTCTCTCTCGGTCCCTGTGTCTCTCTCGGTCCCGGTGTCTCTCTCGGTCCCTGTGTCTCTCTCGGTCCCTGAGTCTCTCTCGGTCGCTGTGTCTCACTCGGTCCCTGTGTCTCACTCGGTCCCTGTGTCTCTCTCGGTCCTTGTGTCTCTCTCTCGGTTCCTGTGTCTCCCTCTCTCAGTCCCTGTGTCTCTCTCGGTCACTGTCTCTCTCTCGGTCCCTGTGTCTCTCTCGGTCTCTGTGTCTCTCTCGGTCCCTGTGTCTCTCTCGGTCTCTGTGTCTCTCTCGGTCTCTGTGTCTCTCTCGGTCTCTGTCTCTCTATCGGTCCCTGTGTCTCTCTCGGTCTCTGTGTCTCTCTCGGTCTCTGTGTGTCTCTCGGTCCCTGTGTCTCACTCGGTCCCTGTGCCTCTCTCGGTCCCTGTGTCTCCATCGGTCCCTGTGTCTCTCTCGGTCCCTGTGTCTCACTCGGTCCCTGTGCCTCTCTCGGTCCCTGTGTCTCTCTCGGTCTCTGTGTCTTTCTCGGTCCCTGTGTCTCACTCGGTCCCTGTGCCTCTCTCGGTCCCTGTGTCTCTCTCGGTCCCTGTGTCTCTCTCGGTCCCTGTGTCTCACTCGGTCCCTGTGTCTCTCACTCGGTCCCTATGTCTCTCTCAGTCCCTGTGTCTCATTTGCTCCCTGTCTCTCTCTCTCAGTTTCAGTGTCTCTTTCGGTCCCTGTGACTCTCTCTGGGTCCCTGTGTCTCACTCGGTCCCTGTCTCTCTCTCGGTCTCTGTGTCTCACTCGGTCCCTGTGTCTCTCTCTCTCGGACCCTGTCTCTCTCTCTCGGTCCCTGTGTCTCATTCGGTCCCTGTGTCTCTCTCTCTGTCCCTGTGTCTCTCACTCGGTCCCTGTCTCCCTCTCGGTCCCTGTCTCTCTCTCAGTCCCTGTGACTCTCTCTTGGTCCCTGTGTCTCTCTCTCGGTCCCTGAGTCTCTCTCTCGGTCCCTGTGTCTCTCTCTCGGTCCCTGAGTCTCTCTCTTTGTCCCTGTGTCTCTCTCACTCTTGGTCCCTGTCTCTCTCTCGGTCCCTGTGTCTCTCTCGGTCCCGGTGTCTCTCTCGGTCCCTGTGTCTCTCTGTCGGTCCCTGTGTCTCTCTCGGTCCCTTGGTCTCTCTCGGTCCCTGTGTGTCACTCGGTCCCTGTGTCTCTCTCTTGATCCCTGTCTCTCTCTCAGTACCTATGACTCTCTCTCGGTCACTGTCTCTCTCTCGGTCCCTGTGTCTCTCTCGGTCTCTGTGTCTCTCTCAGTCCCTGTGTCTCTCTCGGTCTCTGTGTCTCTCTCGGTCTCTGTGTCTCTCTCGGTCTCTGTCTCTCTCTCGGTCCCTGTTTCTCTCTCGGTCACTGTGTCTCTCTCCCTCGGTCCCTGTGTCTCTCTCGGTCCCAGTGTCTCTCTCTCTCGGTCCCTGTGTCTCTCTCGGTCCCTGTGTCTCCCTCTCACCCCTGTGTCTCACTCGGTCCCTGTGTCTCTCTCGGTCCTTCTGTCTCTCTCTCGGTCTCTGTATCTCTCTCACTCAGTCCCTGTGTCTCTCTCTCGGTCCCTGTGTCTCTCTCGGTCTCTGTGTCTCACTCGGTCCCTGTGTCTCTCTCGGTCCCTGTGTCTCTCTCGGTCTCTGTGTCTCACTCGGTCCCTGTGTCTCTCTCGGTCCCTGTGTCTCTCTCTCGCTCCCTGTCTTTCTCTCTAGGACGATTGTGTCTCTCTCTCGGTCCCTGTGTCTCACTCGGTCCCTGTGTCTCTCACTCGGTCCCTGTCTCTCTCTCGGTCCCTGTCTCTCTCTCTCAGTTTCAGTGTCTCTGTCGGTCCCTGTGACTCTCTCTGGGTCCCTGTGTCTCACTCGGTCCCTGTCACAATCTCGGTCCCTGTGTCTCTCTCTCTTTCGGACCCTGTCTCTCTCTCTCGGTCCCTGTGTCTCAATCGGTCCCTCTGTCTCTCTCTCTCGGACCCTGTGTCTCTCTCTCGGTCCCTGTCTCTCTCTCGGTCCTTGTGTGTCACCCGGCCCCTGTGTCTCTCTCGGTCCCTGTGTCTCTCTCTCGGTCCCTGTGTCTCTCTCTCGGTCCCTGAGTCATTCTCTAGGTCCCTCTGTCTCTCTCTCGGTCCCTGTGTCTCTCTCTTGGTCCCTGTGTCTCTCTCTTGGTCCCTGTGTCTCTCTCTCTCTCGGTCCCTGTCTCTCTCTCGGTCCCTGTGTCTCTCTCGGTCCCGGTGTCTCTCTCGGTCCCTGTGTCTCTCTCTCTCGGTCCCTGTCTCTCTCTCTTGCTCTCTGCGTCTCTCTCTGACCCTGTGTCTCTCTCTCTCGGTGCTTGTGTGTCACTCGGCCCCTGTGTCTCTCTCGGTCCCGGTCTCCCTCTCAGTCCCTGTGTCTCTCTCTCAGTCCCTGTGTCTCTCTCTCGGTCCCTGTGTCTCTCTCTCGGTCCCTGTGTCTCTCTCTCGGTTCCTGTGTCTCTCTCGGTCCCTGTGTCTCTCTCTCGGTCCTGGTGTTTCTCTCAGTCCCTGTGTCTCTCTCGGTACCTGTGTGTCACTCGGCCCCTGTGTCTCTCTCGGTCCCTGTGTCTCTCTCTCTCGGTCCCTGTGTCTCTCTCTCAGTCCCTGTGTCTCTCTCTCAGTCCCTGTGTCTCTCTCGATCCCTGTGTCTCTCTCAGTCCCTGTGTCTCTCTCGGTCCCTGTGTCTCTCTGTCGGTCCCTGTGTCTCTCCCGGTCCCTGTGTCTCTCTGTCGGTCCCTGTGTCTCTCTCGGTCCCTGTGTCTCTCTCGATCCCTGTGTCTCTCTCAGTCCCTGTGTCTCTCTCGATCCCTGTGCCTCTCTCAGTCCCTGTGTCTCTCTCGGTCCCTGTCTCTCTCTCTCGGTCCCTGAGTCTCTCTCTCGGTCCCTGTGTCTCTCTCTCGGTTCCTGTGTCTCTCTCTCGGTCCCTGTGTCTCTCTCGGTCCCTGTGTCTCTCACTCGGTCCCTGTGCCTCTCTCGGTCCCTGTGTCTCTCTCTCGGTCTCTGTGTCTCTCTCGGTCCCTGTGACTCTCGCTCGGTCCCTGTGTCAATCTCGGTCCCGGTGTCTCTCTCGGTCCCTGTCTCTCTCTCTTACTCTCTGTGTCTCTCTCGGTCCCTGTCTCTCTCTCAGTCCCTGTGTCTCTTTCTCGGTCCCTGTGTCTCTCTCTCGTTCCCTGTGTCTCTCTCTTGCTCCCTGTGTCTCTCTGTCAGTCCCTGTGTCTCGCTCTCGCTCCCTGTGTCTCTCTCTCGGTCCCTGTGTCTCTCTCTCGGTCCCTGCCTCTCTCTCGGTCCCTGTGTCTCTCTCGGTCCCGGTGTCTCTCTCGGTCCCTGTGTCTCTCTCTCGGTCCCTGTGTCTCTCTCGGTCCCTCTGTCTCTCTCTCGGTCCCTGTACCTCTCTCGGTCCCTGTGTCTCTCTCGGTCCCGGTGTCTCTCTCGGTCCCTGTGTCTCTCTCTCGGTCCCTGAGTCTCTCTCGGTCGCTGTGTCTCACTCGGTCCCTGTGTCTCACTCGGTCCCTGTGTCTCTCTCGGTCCTTGTGTCTCTCTCTCGGTCCCTGTGTCTCTCTCTCTCAGTCCCTGTGTCTCTCTCGGTCACTGTCTCTCTCTCGGTCCCTGTGTCTCTCTCGGTCTCTGTGTCTCTCTCGGTCCCTGTGTCTCTCTCGGTCTCTGTGTCTCTCTCGGTCTCTGTGTCTCTCTCGGTCTCTGTCTCTCTATCGGTCCCTGTGTCTCTCTCGGTCTCTGTGTCTCTCTCGGTCTCTGTGTGTCTCTCGGTCCCTGTGTCTCACTCGGTCCCTGTGCCTCTCTCGGTCCCTGTGTCTCTCACGGTCCCTGTGTCTCTCTCGGTCCCTGTGTCTCACTCGGTCCCTGTGCCTCTCTCGGTCCCTGTGTCTCTCTCGGTCTCTGTGTCTCTCTCGGTCCCTGTGTCTCACTCGGTCCCTGTGCCTCTCTCGGTCCCTGTGTCTCTCTCGGTCCCTGTGTCTCACTCGGTCCCTGTGTCTCTCACTCGGTCCCTGTGTCTCTCTCAGTCCCTGTGTCTCATTTGCTCCCTGTCTCTCTCTCTCAGTTTCAGTGTCTCTTTCGGTCCCTGTGACTCTCTCTGGGTCCCTGTGTCTCACTCGGTCCCTGTCTCTCTCTCGGTCTCTGTGTCTCACTCGGTCCCTGTGTCTCTCTCTCTCGGACCCTGTCTCTCTCTCTCGGTCCCTGTGTCTCACTCGGTCCCTGTGTCTCTCTCTCTGTCCCTGTGTCTCTCACTCGGTCCCTGTCTCCCTCTCGGTCCCTGTCTCTCTCTCAGTCCCTGTGACTCTCTCTTGGTCCCTGTGTCTCTCTCTCGGTCCCTGAGTCTCTCTCTCGGTCCCTGTGTCTCTCTCTCTCGGTCCCATTGTCTCTCTCTTGGTCCCTGTGTCTCTCTCTTTGTCCCTGTGTCTCTCTCACTCTTGGTCCCTGTCTCTCTCTCGGTCCCTGTGTCTCTCTCGGTCCCTGTGTCTCTCTCGGTCCCGGTGTCTCTCTCGGTCCCTGTGTCTCTCTCTCGGTCCGTGAGTCTCTCTCGGTCGCTGTGTCTCACTCGGTCCCTGTGTCTCACTCGTTCCCTGTGTCTCTCTCGGTCCTTGTGTCTCTCTCTCGGTCCCTGTGTCTCTCTCTCTCAGTCCCTGTGTCTCTCTCGGTCACTGTCTCTCTCTCGGTCCCTGTGTCTCTCTCGGTCTCTGTGTCTCTCTCGGTCTCTGTGTCTCTCTCGGTCTCTGTCTCTCTATCGGTCCCTGTGTCTCTCTCGGTCTCTGTGTCTCTCTCGGTCTCTGTGTGTCTCTCGGTCCCTGTGTCTCACTCGGTCCCTGTGCCTCTCTCGGTCCCTGTGTCTCTCTCGGTCCCTGTGTCTCTCTCGGTCCCTGTGTCTCACTCGGTCCCTGTGCCTCTCTCGGTCCCTGTGTCTCTCTCGGTCTCTGTGTCTTTCTCGGTCCCTGTGTCTCACTCGGTCCCTGTGCCTCTCTCGGTCCCTGTGTCTCTCTCGGTCCCTGTGTCTCTCTCGGTCCCTGTGTCTCACTCGGTCCCTGTGTCTCTCACTCGGTCCCTGTGTCTCTCTCAGTCCCTGTGTCTCTTTCTCGGTCCCTGTGTCTCTCTCTCGTTCCCTGTGTCTCTCTCTTGCTCCCTGTGTCTCTCTGTCAGTCCCTGTGTCTCGCTCTCGCTCCCTGTGTCTCTCTCTCGGTCCCTGTGTCTCTCTCTCGGTCCCTGCCTCTCTCTCGGTCCCTGTGTCTCTCTCGGTCCCGGTGTCTCTCTCGGTCCCTGTGTCTCTCTCTCGGTCCCAGTGTCTCTCTCGGTCCCTCTGTCTCTCTCTCGGTCCCTGTGTCTCTCTCGGTCCCTGTGTCTCTCTCGGTCCCGGTGTCTCTCGGTCCCTGTGTCTCTCTCTCGGTCCCTGAGTCTCTCTCGGTCACTGTGTCTCACTCGGTCCCTGTGTCTCACTCGGTCCCTGTGTCTCTCTCGGTCCTGGTGTCTCTCTCTCGGTCCCTGTGTCTCTCTCTCTCAGTCCCTGTGTCTCTCTCGGTCACTGTCTCTCTCTCGGTCCCTGTGTCTCTCTCGGTCTCTGTGTCTCTCTCGGTCCCTGTGTCTCTCTCGGTCTCTGTGTCTCTCTCGGTCTCTGTGTCTCTCTCGGTCTCTGTCTCTCTATCGGTCCCTGTGTCTCTCTCGGTCTCTGTGTCTCTCTCGGTCTCTGTGTGTCTCTCGGTCCCTGTGTCTCACTCGATCCCTGTGCCTCTCTCGGTCCCTGTGTCTCTCTCGGTCCCTGTGTCTCTCTCGGTCCCTGTGTCTCACTCGGTCCCTGTGCCTCTCTCGGTCCCTGTGTCTCTCTCGGTCTCTGTGTCTCTCTCGGTCCCTGTGTCTCACTCGGTCCCTGTGCCTCTCTCGGTCCCTGTGTCTCTCTCGGTCCCTGTGTCTCTCTCGGTCCCTGTGTCTCACTCGGTCCCTGTGTCTCTCACTCGGTCCCTGTGTCTCTCTCAGTCCCTGTGTCTCATTTGCTCCCTGTCTCTCTCTCTCAGTTTCAGTGTCTCTTTCGGTCCCTGTGACTCTCTCTGGGTCCCTGTGTCTCACTCGGTCCCTGTCTCTCTCTCGGTCTCTGTGTCTCACTCGGTCCCTGTGTCTCTCTCTCTCGGACCCTGTCTCTCTCTCGGTCCCTGTGTCTCACTCGGTCCCTGTGTCTCTCTCTCTGTCCCTGTGTCTCTCACTCGGTCCCTGTCTCCCTCTCGGTCCCTGTCTCTCTCTGAGTCCCTGTGACTCTCTCTTGGTCCCTGTGTCTCTCTCTTGGTCCCTGAGTCTCTCTCTCGGTCCCTGTGTCTCTCTCTCGGTCCCATTGTCTCTCTCTTGGTCCCTGTGTCTCTCTCTTTGTCCCTGTGTCTCTCTCACTCTTGGTCCCTGTCTCTCTCTCGGTCCCTGTGTCTCTCTCGGTCCCTGTGTCTCTCTCGGTCCCGGTGTCTCTCTCGGTCCCTGTGTCTCTCTCTCGGTCCCTGACTCTCTCTCGGTCGCTGTGTCTCACTCGGTCCCTGTGTCTCACTCGGTCCCTGTGTCTCTCTCGGTCCTTGTGTCTCTCTCTCGGTTCCTGTGTCTCTCTCTCTCAGTCCCTGTGTCTCTCTCGGTCACTGTCTCTCTCTCGGTCCCTGTGTCTCTCTCGGTCTCTGTGTCTCTCTCGGTCCCTGTGTCTCTCTCGGTCTCTGTGTCTCTCTCGGTCTCTGTGTCTCTCTCGGTCTCTGTCTCTCTATCGGTCCCTGTGTCTCTCTCGGTCTCTGTGTCTCTCTCGGTCTCTGTGTGTCTCTCGGTCCCTGTGTCTCACTCGGTCCCTGTGCCTCTCTCGGTCCCTGTGTCTCTCTCGGTCCCTGTGTCTCTCTCGGTCCCTGTGTCTCACTCGGTCCCTGTGCCTCTCTCGGTCCCTGTGTCTCTCTCGATCTCTGTGTCTTTCTCGGTCCCTGTGTCTCACTCGGTCCCTGTGCCTCTCTCGGTCCCTGTGTCTCTCTCGGTCCCTGTGTCTCTCTCGGACCCTGTGTCTCACTCGGTCCCTGTGTCTCTCACTCGGTCCCTGTGTCTCTCTCAGTCCCTGTGTCTCATTTGCTCCCTGTCTCTCTCTCTCAGTTTCAGTGTCTCTTTCGGTCCCTGTGACTCTCTCTGGGTCCCTGTGTCTCACTCGGTCCCTGTCTCTCTCTCGGTCTCTGTGTCTCACTCGGTCCCTGTGTCTCTCTCTCTCGGTCCCTGTCTCTCTCTCTCGGTCCCTGTGTCTCACTCGGTCCCTGTGTCTCTCTCTCTGTCCCTGTGTCTCTCACTCGGTCCCTGTCTCCCTCTCGGTCCCTGTCTCTCTCTCAGTCCCTGTGACTCTCTCTTGGTCCCTGTGTCTCTCTCTCGGTCCCTGAGTCTCTCTCTCGGTCCCTGTGTCTCTCTCTCGGTCCCTGAGTCTCTCTCTTTGTCCCTGTGTCTCTCTCACTCTTGGTCCCTGTCTCTCTCTCGGTCCCTGTGTCTCTCTCGGTCCCGGTGTCTCTCTCGGTCCCTGTGTCTCTCTGTCGGTCCCTGTGTCTCTCTCGGTCCCTTGGTCTCTCTCGGTCCCTGTGTGTCACTCGGTCCCTGTGTCTCTCTCTTGGTCCCTGTCTCTCTCTCAGTACCTATGACTCTCTCTCGGTCACTGTCTCTCTCTCGGTCCCTGTGTCTCTCTCGGTCTCTGTGTCTCTCTCAGTCCCTGTGTCTCTCTCGGTCTCTGTGTCTCTCTCGGTCTCTGTGTCTCTCTCGGTCTCTGTCTCTCTATCGGTCCCTGTGTCTCTCTCGGTCTCTGTGTCTCTCTCGGTCTCTGTGTGTCTCTCGGTCCCTGTGTCTCACTCGGTCCCTGTGCCTCTCTCGGTCCCAGTGTCTCTCTCGGTCCCTGTGTCTCTCTCGGTCCCTGTGTCTCACTCGGTCCCTGTGCCTCTCTCGGTCCCTGTGTCTCTCTCGGTCTCAGTGTCTTTCTCGGTCCCTGTGTCTCACTCGGTCCCTGTGCCTCTCTCGGTCCCCGTGTCTCTCTCAGTCCCTGTGTCTCTCTCGGTCCCTGTGTCTCACTCGGTCCCTGTGTCTCTCACTCGGTCCCTGTGTCTCTCTCAGTCCCTGTGTCTCATTTGCTCCCTGTCTCTCTCTCTCAGTTTCAGTGTCTCTTTCGGTCCCTGTGACTCTCTCTGGGTCCCTGTGTCTCACTCGGTCCCTGTCTCTCTCTCGGTCCCGGTGTCTCTCTCGGTCTCTGTGTCTCTCTCGGTCCCTGTGTCTCTCTCAGTACCTATGACTCTCTCTCGGTCACTGTCTCTCTCTCGGTCCCTGTGTATCTCTCGGTCTCTGTGTCGATCTCGGTCCCTGTGTCTCTCTCGGTCTCTGTGTCTCTCTCGGTCTCTGTCTCTCTATCGGTCCCTGTGTCTCTCTCGGTCTCTGTGTCTCTCTCGGTCTCTGTGTGTCTCTCGGTCCCTGTGTCTCACTCGGTCCCTCTGCCTCTCTCGGTCCCTGTGTCTCTCTCGGTCCCTGTGTCTCACTCGGTCCCTGTGTCTCACTCGGTCCCTGTCTCTCTCTCGGTCTCTGTGTCTCACTCGGTCCCTGTGTCTCTCTCTTTCGGACCCTGTCTCTCTCTCTCGGTCCCTGTGTCTCACTCGGTCCCTGTGTCTCTCTCTCTGTCCCTGTGTCTCTCACTCGGTCCCTGTCTCCCTCTCGATCCCTGTCCCTCTCTCAGTCCCTGTGACTCTCTCTTGGTCCCTGTGTCTCTCTCTCGGTCCCTGAGTCTCTCTCTCGGTCCCTGTGTCTCTCTCTCGGTCCCATTGTCTCTCTCTTGGTCCCTGTGTCTCTCTCTTTGTCCCTGTGTCTCTCTCACTCTTGGTCCCTGTCTCTCTCTCGGTCCCTGTGTCTCTCTCGGTCCCGGTGTCTCTCTCGGTCCCTGTGTCTCTCTCTCGGTCCCTGTCTCTCTCTCTTGCTCTCTGCGTCTCTCTCTGTCCCTGTGTCTCTCTCTCTCGGTCCCTGTGTGTCACTCGGCCCCTGTGTCTCTCTTGGCCCCTGTGTCTCTCTCGGTCCCTGTATCTCTCTCGGTCCCTGTGTCTCTCTCTCGGTCCCTGTGTGTCACTCAGCCCATGTGTCTCTCTCGGTCCCTGTGTCTCTCTCTCGGTTCCTGTGTCTCTCTCTCGGTCCCTGTGTCTCTCATGGTCCCTGTGTCTCTCTCGATCCCTGTGTCTCTCTCAGTCCCTGTGTCTCTCTCGGTTCCTGTGTCTCTCTCTCGGTCCCTGTGTCTCTCTCGGTCCCTGTGTCTCTCTCGGTCCCTGTGTCTCTCTCGGTCCCTGTGTCTCTCTGTCGGTCCCTGTGTCTCTCTCGGTCCCTTGGTCTCTCTCGGTCCCTGTGTGTCACTCGGTCCCTGTGTCTCTCTCTTGGTCCCTGTCTCTCTCTCAGTCCCTATGACTCTCTCTCGGTCCCTGAGTCTCTCTCTCGGTCCCTGTGTCTCTCTCTCGGTCCCTGTGTCTCTCTCTTGGTCCCTGTGTCTCTCTCTCTCTCGGTCCCTGTCTCTCTCTCGGTCCCTGTGTCTCTCTCGGTCCCGTTGTCTCTCTCGGTCCCTGTGTGTCTCTCTCGGTCCCTGTCTCTCTCTCTTGCTCTCTGCGTCTCTCTCAGTCCCTGTGTCCCTCTCGGTTCCTGTGTCTCTCTCTCTGTCCCTGTGTCTCTCTCTCTCTCGGTCCCTGTGTCTCTCTCTCACCCCTGTGTCTCTCTTGGTCCCTGTGTCTCTCTTAGACCCTGTGTCTCTCTCGGTACCTGTGTCACTCTCTCGGTCCCTGTGTCTCTCTCTCGGTCCCTGTGTCTCTCTCGGTCCCTGTGACTCGCTCAATGCCTGTGTCTCTCTCTCTCGGTACCTGTGTCTCTCACTCGGTCCCTGTGTCTCTCTCTCGGTCCCTGTGTCTCACTCGGTCCCTTTGTCTCTCTCTCTCGGTCCCTGTGTCTCTCTCTCGGTCCCTGCCTCTCTCTCGGTCCCTGTGTCTCTCTCGGTCCCGGTGTCTCTCTCGGTCCCTGTGTCTCTCTCTCGGTCCCAGTGTCTCTCTCGGTCCCTCTGTCTCTCTCTCGGTCCCTGTGTCTCTCTCGGTCCCTGTGTCTCTCTCGGTCCCGGTGTCTCTCGGTCCCTGTGTCTCTCTCTCGGTCCCTGAGTCTCTCTCGGTCACTGTGTCTCACTCGGTCCCTGTGTCTCACTCGGTCCCTGTGTCTCTCTCGGTCCTGGTGTCTCTCTCTCGGTCCCTGTGTCTCTCTCTCTCAGTCCCTGTGTCTCTCTCGGTCACTGTCTCTCTCTCGGTCCCTGTGTCTCTCTCGGTCTCTGTGTCTCTCTCGGTCCCTGTGTCTCTCTCGGTCTCTGTGTCTCTCTCGGTCTCTGTGTCTCTCTCGGTCTCTGTCTCTCTATCGGTCCCTGTGTCTCTCTCGGTCTCTGTGTCTCTCTCGGTCTCTGTGTGTCTCTCGGTCCCTGTGTCTCACTCGATCCCTGTGCCTCTCTCGGTCCCTGTGTCTCTCTCGGTCCCTGTGTCTCTCTCGGTCCCTGTGTCTCACTCGGTCCCTGTGCCTCTCTCGGTCCCTGTGTCTCTCTCGGTCTCTGTGTCTCTCTCGGTCCCTGTGTCTCACTCGGTCCCTGTGCCTCTCTCGGTCCCTGTGTCTCTCTCGGTCCCTGTGTCTCTCTCGGTCCCTGTGTCTCACTCGGTCCCTGTGTCTCTCACTCGGTCCCTGTGTCTCTCTCAGTCCCTGTGTCTCATTTGCTCCCTGTCTCTCTCTCTCAGTTTCAGTGTCTCTTTCGGTCCCTGTGACTCTCTCTGGGTCCCTGTGTCTCACTCGGTCCCTGTCTCTCTCTCGGTCTCTGTGTCTCACTCGGTCCCTGTGTCTCTCTCTCTCGGACCCTGTCTCTCTCTCGGTCCCTGTGTCTCACTCGGTCCCTGTGTCTCTCTCTCTGTCCCTGTGTCTCTCACTCGGTCCCTGTCTCCCTCTCGGTCCCTGTCTCTCTCTGAGTCCCTGTGACTCTCTCTTGGTCCCTGTGTCTCTCTCTTGGTCCCTGAGTCTCTCTCTCGGTCCCTGTGTCTCTCTCTCGGTCCCATTGTCTCTCTCTTGGTCCCTGTGTCTCTCTCTTTGTCCCTGTGTCTCTCTCACTCTTGGTCCCTGTCTCTCTCTCGGTCCCTGTGTCTCTCTCGGTCCCTGTGTCTCTCTCGGTCCCGGTGTCTCTCTCGGTCCCTGTGTCTCTCTCTTGGTCCCTGAGTCTCTCTCGGTCGCTGTGTCTCACTCGGTCCCTGTGTCTCACTCGGTCCCTGTGTCTCTCTCGGTCCTTGTGTCTCTCTCTCGGTTCCTGTGTCTCTCTCTCTCAGTCCCTGTGTCTCTCTCGGTCACTGTCTCTCTCTCGGTCCCTGTGTCTCTCTCGGTCTCTGTGTCTCTCTCGGTCCCTGTGTCTCTCTCGGTCTCTGTGTCTCTCTCGGTCTCTGTGTCTCTCTCGGTCTCTGTCTCTCTATCGGTCCCTGTGTCTCTCTCGGTCTCTGTGTCTCTCTCGGTCTCTGTGTGTCTCTCGGTCCCTGTGTCTCACTCGGTCCCTGTGCCTCTCTCGTTCCCTGTGTCTCTCTCGGTCCCTGTGTCTCACTCGGTCCCTGTGCCTCTCTCGGTCCCTGTGTCTCTCTCGGTCCCTGTGCCTCTCTCGGTCCCTGTGTCTCTCTCGGTCTCTGTGTCTTTCTCGGTCCCTGTGTCTCACTCGGTCCCTGTGCCTCTCTCGGTCCCCGTGTCTCTCTCAGTCCCTGTGTCTCTCTCGGTCCCTGTGTCTCACTCGGTCCCTGTGTCTCTCACTCGGTCCCTGTGTCTCTCTCAGTCCCTGTGTCTCATTTGCTCCCTGTCTCTCTCTCTCAGTTTCAGTGTCTCTTTCGGTCCCTGTGACTCTCTCTGGGTCCCTGTGTCTCACTCGGTCCCTGTCTCTCTCTCGGTCCCGGTGTCTCTCTCGGTCTCTGTGTCTCTCTCGGTCCCTGTGTCTCTCTCAGTACCTATGACTCTCTCTCGGTCACTGTCTCTCTCTCGGTCCCTGTGTATCTCTCGGTCTCTGTGTCGATCTCGGTCCCTGTGTCTCTCTCGGTCTCTGTGTCTCTCTCGGTCTCTGTCTCTCTATCGGTCCCTGTGTCTCTCTCGGTCTCTGTGTCTCTCTCGGTCTCTGTGTGTCTCTCGGTCCCTGTGTCTCACTCGGTCCCTCTGCCTCTCTCGGTCCCTGTGTCTCTCTCGGTCCCTGTGTCTCACTCGGTCCCTGTGTCTCACTCGGTCCCTGTCTCTCTCTCTCGGTCTCTGTGTCTCACTCGGTCCCTGTGTCTCTCTCTTTCGGACCCTGTCTCTCTCTCTCGGTCCCTGTGTCTCACTCGGTCCCTGTGTCTCTCTCTCTGTCCCTGTGTCTCTCACTCGGTCCCTGTGTCTCTCTCTCGCTCCCTGTCTTTCTCTCTAGGACGATTGTGTCTCTCTCTCGGTCCCTGTGTCTCACTCGGTCCCTGTGTCTCTCACTCGGTCCCTGTCTCTCTCTCGGTCCCTGTCTCTCTCTCTCAGTTTCAGTGTCTCTGTCGGTCCCTGTCACAATCTCGGTCCCTGTGTCTCTCTCTCTTTCGGACCCTGTCTCTCTCTCTCGGTCCCTGTGTCTCAATCGGTCCCTCTGTCTCTCTCTCTCGGTCCCTGTGTCTCTCTCTCGGTCCCTGTCTCTCTCTCGGTCCTTGTGTGTCACCCGGCCCCTGTGTCTCTCTCGGTCCCTGTGTCTCTCTCTCGGTCCCTGTGTCTCTCTCTCGGTCCCTGAGTCATTCTCTAGGTCCCTCTGTCTCTCTCTCGGTCCCTGTGTCTCTCTCTTGGTCCCTGTGTCTCTCTCTTGGTCCCTGTGTCTCTCTCTCTCTCGGTCCCTGTCTCTCTCTCGGTCCCTGTGTCTCTCTCGGTCCCGGTGTCTCTCTCGGTCCCTGTGTCTCTCTCTCTCGGTCCCTGTCTCTCTCTCTTGCTCTCTGCGTCTCTCTCTGACCCTGTGTCTCTCTCTCTCGGTGCTTGTGTGTCACTCGGCCCCTGTGTCTCTCTCGGTCCCGGTCTCCCTCTCAGTCCCTGTGTCTCTCTCTCAGTCCCTGTGTCTCTCTCTCGGTCCCTGTGTCTCTCTCTCGGTCCCTGTGTCTCTCTCTCGGTTCCTGTGTCTCTCTCGGTCCCTGTGTCTCTCTCTCGGTCCTGGTGTTTCTCTCAGTCCCTGTGTCTCTCTCGGTACCTGTGTGTCACTCGGCCCCTGTGTCTCTCTCGGTCCCTGTGTCTCTCTCTCTCGGTCCCTGTGTCTCTCTCTCAGTCCCTGTGTCTCTCTCTCAGTCCCTGTGTCTCTCTCTCAGTCCCTGTGTCTCTCTCGATCCCTGTGTCTCTCTCGGTCCCTGTGTCTCTCTGTCGGTCCCTGTGTCTCTCTCGGTCCCTGTGTCTCTCTGTCGGTCCCTGTGTCTCTCTCGGTCCCTGTGTCTCTCTCGATCCCTGTGTCTCTCTCAGTCCCTGTGTCTCTCTCGATCCCTGTGCCTCTCTCAGTCCCTGTGTCTCTCTCGGTCCCTGTCTCTCTCTCTCGGTCCCTGAGTCTCTCTCTCAGTCCCTGTGTCTCTCTCTCGGTTCCTGTGTCTCTCTCTCGGTCCCTGTGTCTCTCTCGGTCCCTGTGTCTCTCACTCGGTCCCTGTGCCTCTCTCGGTCCCTGTGACTCTCTCTCGGTCTCTGTGTCTCTCTCGGTCCCTGTGTCTCTCGCTCGGTCCCTGTGTCAATCTCGGTCCCGGTGTCTCTCTCGGTCCCTGTCTCTCTCTCTTACTCTCTGTGTCTCTCTCGGTCCCTGTCTCTCTCTCAGTCCCTGTGTCTCTTTCTCGGTCCCTGTGTCTCTCTCTCGTTCCCTGTGTCTCTCTCTTGCTCCCTGTGTCTCTCTGTCAGTCCCTGTGTCTCGCTCTCGCTCCCTGTGTCTCTCTCTCGGTCTCTGTGTCTCTCTCGGTCCCTGTGTCTCTCTGGGTCTCTGTCTCTCTCTCGGTCTCTGTGTCTCTCTCGGTCTCTGTCTCTCTAAAGGTCCCTGTGTCTCTCTCGGTCTCTGTGTCTCTCTCGGTCTCTGTGTGTCTCTCGGTCCCTGTGTCTCACTCGGTCCCTCTGCCTCTCTCGGTCCCTGTGTCTCTCTCGGTCCCTGTGTCTCCCTCGGTCCCTGTGTCTCACTCGGTCCCTGTGCCTCTCTCGGTCCCTGTGTCTCTCTCGGTCCCTGTGTCTCTCTCGGTCTCTGTGTCTCTCTCGGTCCCTGTGTCTCACTCGGTCCCTGTGCCTCTCTCGGTCCCTGTGTCTCTCTCGGTCCCTGTGTCTCTCTCGGTCCCTGTGTCTCACTCGGTCCCTGTGTCTCTCACTCGGTCCCTGTGTCTCTCTCAGTCCCTGTGTCTCATTTGCTCCCTGTCTCTCTCTCTCAGTTTCAGTGTCTCTTTCGGTCCCTGTGACTCTCTCTGGGTCCCTGTGTCTCACTCGGTCCCTGTCTCTCTCTCGGTCCCTGTGTCTCTCTCTCTCGGTCCCTGTGTCTCACTCGGTCTCTGTGTCTCTCTCTCTGTCCCTGTGTCTCTCACTCGGTCCCTGTCTCCCTCTCGGTCCCTGTCTCTCTCTCTCAGTCCCTGTGACTCTCTCTTGGTCCTTGTGTCTCTCTCTCGGTCCCTGAGTCTCTCTCTAGGTCCCTGTGTCTCTCTCTCGGTCCCATTGTCTCTCTCTTGGTCCCTGTGTCTCTCTCTTTGTCCCTGTGTCTCTCTCACTCTTGGTCCCTGTCTCTCTCTCGGTCCCTGTGTCTCTCTCGGTCCCGGTGTCTCTCTCGGTCCCTGTGTCTCTCTCTCCGTCCCTGTCTCTCTCTCTTGCTCTCTGCGTCTCTCTCTGTCCCTGTGTCTCTCTCTCTCGGTCCCTGTGTGTCACTCGGCCCCTGTGTCTTTCTTGGCCCCTGTGTCTCTCTCGGTCCCTGTATCTCTCTCGGTCCCTGTGTCTCTCTCTCGGTCCCTATGTGTCACTCAGCCCATGTGTCTCTCCCGGTCCCTGTGTCTCTCTCTCGGTTCCTGTGTCTCTCTCTCGGTCCCTGTGTCTCTCACGGTCCCTGTGTCTCTCTCGATCCCTGTGTCTCTCTCAGTCCCTGTGTCTCTCTCGGTTCCTGTGTCTCTCTGTCGGTCCCTGTGTCTCTCTCGGTCCCTATGTCTCTCTCGGTCCCTGTGTCTCTCTCAGTCCCTGTGTCTCTCTGTCGGTCCCTGTGTCTCTCTCGGTCCCTTGGTCTCTCTCGGTCCCTGTGTGTCACTCGGTCCCTGTGTCTCTCTCTTGGTCCCTGTCTCTCTCTCAGTCCCTATGACTCTCTCTCGGTCCCTGAGTCTCTCTCTCGGTCCCTGTGTCTCTCTCCGGTCCCTGTCTCTCTCTCGGTCCCTGAGTCTCTCTCGGTCCCGTTGTCTCTCTCGGTCCCTGTGTGTCTCTCTCGGTCCCTGTCTCTCTCTCTTGCTCTCTGCGTCTCTCTCGGTCTCTGTGTCTCACTCGGTCCCTGTGTCTCTCTCTCTTTCGGACCCTGTCTCTCTCTCTCGCTCCCTGTCTTTCTCTCTAGGACGATTGTGTCTCTCTCTCGGTCCCTGTGACTCTCTCTGGGTCCCTGTGTCTCACTCGGTCCCTGTGTCTCTCTCTCTTTCGGACCCTGTCTCTCTCTCTCGGTCCCTGTGTCTCAATCGGTCCCTCTGTCTCTCTCTCGGTCGCTATGTCTCTCTCTCGGTCCCTGTCTCTCTCTCGGTCCCTGTGTGTCACGAGGCCCCAGTGTCTCTTTCGGTCCCTGTGGTCTCTCTCTCGGTCCCTGTGTCTCTCTCTCGGTCCCTGAGTCATTCTCTTGGTCCCTGTGTCTCTCTCTCGGTCCCTGTGTCTCTCTCTTGGTCCCTGTGTCTCTCTCTTCGTCCCTGTGTCTCTCTCTCTCTCGGTCCCTGTCTCTCTCTCGGTCCCTGTGTCTCTCTCGGTCCCGGTGACTCTCCCGGTCCCTGTGTCTCTCTCTCGGTCCCTGTCTCTCTCTCTTGCTCTCTGCGTCTCTCTCTGTCCCTGTGTCACTCTCTCTCTGTGCCTGTGTGTCACTCGGCCCCTGTGTCTCTCTCGATCCCTGTCTCGCTCTCAGTCCCTGTGTCTCTCTCTCAGTCCCTGTGTCTCTCTCTCGGTCCCTGTGTCTCTCTCTCGGTCCCTGTGTCTCTCTGTCGGTCCCTGTGTCTCTCTCGGTCCCTTGGTCTCTCTCGGTCCCTGTGTGTCACTCGGTCCCTGTGTCTCTCTCTTGGTCCCTGTCTCTCTCTCAGTCCCTATGACTCTCTCTCGGTCCCTGAGTCTCTCTCTCGGTCCCTGTGTCTCTCTCCGGTCCCTGTCTCTCTCTCGGTCCCTGAGTCTCTCTCGGTCCCGTTGTCTCTCTCGGTCCCTGTGTGTCTCTCTCGGTCCCTGTCTCTCTCTCTTGCTCTCTGCGTCTCTCTCGGTCTCTGTGTCTCACTCGGTCCCTGTGTCTCTCTCTCTTTCGGACCCTGTCTCTCTCTCTCGCTCCCTGTCTTTCTCTCTAGGACGATTGTGTCTCTCTCTCGGTCCCTGTGACTCTCTCTGGGTCCCTGTGTCTCACTCGGTCCCTGTGTCTCTCTCTCTTTCGGACCCTGTCTCTCTCTCTCGGTCCCTGTGTCTCAATCGGTCCCTCTGTCTCTCTCTCGGTCGCTATGTCTCTCTCTCGGTCCCTGTCTCTCTCTCGGTCCCTGTGTGTCACGAGGCCCCAGTGTCTCTTTCGGTCCCTGTGGTCTCTCTCTCGGTCCCTGTGTCTCTCTCTCGGTCCCTGAGTCATTCTCTTGGTCCCTGTGTCTCTCTCTCGGTCCCTGTGTCTCTCTCTTGGTCCCTGTGTCTCTCTCTTCGTCCCTGTGTCTCTCTCTCTCTCGGTCCCTGTCTCTCTCTCGGTCCCTGTGTCTCTCTCGGTCCCGGTGACTCTCCCGGTCCCTGTGTCTCTCTCTCGGTCCCTGTCTCTCTCTCTTGCTCTCTGCGTCTCTCTCTGTCCCTGTGTCACTCTCTCTCTGTGCCTGTGTGTCACTCGGCCCCTGTGTCTCTCTCGATCCCTGTCTCGCTCTCAGTCCCTGTGTCTCTCTCTCAGTCCCTGTGTCTCTCTCTCGGTCCCTGTGTCTCTCTCTCGGTCCCTGTGTCTCTCACGGTCCCTGTGTCTCTCTCTCGGTCCTGGTGTTTCTCTCAGTCCCTGTGTCTCTCTCGGTACCTGTGTGTCACTCGGCCCCTGTGTCTCTCTCGGTCCCTGAGTCTCTCTCTCAGTCCCTGTGTCTCTCTCGGTCCCTGTGTCTCACTGTCGGTCCCTGTGTCTCTCTCGGTCCATGTGTCTCTCTGTCGGTCCCTATGTCTCTCTCGATCCCTGTGTCTCTCTCAGTCCCTGTGTCTCTCTCGATCCCTGTGTCTCTCTCAGTCCCTGTGTCTCTCTCGGTCCCTGTCTCTCTCTCTCGGTCCCTGTGTCTCTCACGGTCCCTGTGTCTCTCTCTCGCTCCTGGTGTTTCTCTCAGTCCCTGTGTCTCTCTCGGTACCTGTGTGTCACTCGGCCCCTGTGTCTCACTCGGTCCCTGTCTCTCTCTCTCAGTTTCAGTGTCTCTGTCGGTCCCTGTGTCTCTCTCTCGGTCCCTGTGACTCTCTCGGTCCCTGTGTCTCACTCGATCCCTGTCACTCTCTGGGTCCCTGTGTCTCACTCGGTCCCTGTGTCTCTCTCTGGGTCCCTGTGTCTCACTCGGTCCCTGTCACTCTCTGGGTCCCTGTGTCTCACTCGGTCCCTGTGTCTCTCTCTCTCGAACCCTGTCACTCTCCCTCGGTCCCTGTCTCTCACTCGGTCCCTGTGTCTCTCTCTCGGTCCCTGTCATTCTCTCTCTCGGTCCCAGTCTCTGTCTCGGTCCCTGTGTCTCTCACTCGGTCCCTGTGTCTCTCTCGGTCCCTGTGTCTCTCTTTCGGTCCCTGTGTCTCTCACTCGGTCCCTGTCTCTGTCTCGGTCCCTGTGTCTCTCTCTTGCTCCGTGTGTCTCACTCGGTCCCTGTGTCTCTCTCTCTCGAACCCTGTCACTCTCCCTCGGTCCCTGTCTCTCACTCGGTCCCTGTGTCTCTCTCTCGGTCCCTGTCATTCTCTCTCTCGGTCCCTGTCTCTTTCTCGGTCACTGTGTCTCTCTCTCGGTCCCTGTGTCTCCCTCGGTCCGTGTGTCTCACTCGGTCCCTGTATCTCTCTCCGCCCTGGTGTCTCTCTTGGTCCCTGTGTCTCTCTCACCATCCCTGTGTCTCTATCTCAGTCCCTGTCTCTCACTCTCGGTGCCTGTGTGTCTCTCTCGGTCCGTGTGGCTCTCTAAGTCCCTCTGTCTCTCTCGGTCCCTGTGACTCTCTCTAGGTCCCTGTGTCTCTGTCTCGGTCCCTGAGTCTCTCTCTCGGTCCCTGTGTCTCTCTCGGTCCCTGTGACTCGCTCAGTCCCTGTGTCTCTCACTCGGTCCCTGTGTCTATCTCTCGTTCCCTGTGTCTCTCTCCCTCGGTCCCTGTGTCTCTCTCGGTCCCAGAGTCTCTCTCTCTCGGTCCCTGTTTCTCTCTCGGTCACTGTGTCTCTCTCCCTCGGTCCCTGTGTCTCTCTCGGTCCCAGTGTCTCTCTCTCTCGGTCCCTGTGTCTCTCTCGGTCCCTGTGTCTCCCTCTCACCCCTGTGTCTCACTCGGTCCCTGTGTCTCTCTCGGTCCTTCTGTCTCTCTCTCGGTCTCTGTATCTCTCTCACTCAGTCCCTGTGTCTCTCTCTCGGTCCCTGTGTCTCTCTCGGTCTCTGTGTCTCACTCGGTCCCTGTGTCTCTCTCGGTCCCTGTGTCTCTCTCGGTCTCTGTGTCTCACTCGGTCCCTGTGTCTCTCTCGGTCCCTGTGTCTCTCTCTCGCTCCCTGTCTTTCTCTCTAGGACGATTGTGTCTCTCTCTCGGTCCCTGTGTCTCACTCGGTCCCTGTGTCTCTCACTCGGTCCCTGTCTCTCTCTCGGTCCCTGTCTCTCTCTCTCAGTTTCAGTGTCTCTGTCGGTCCCTGTGACTCTCTCTGGGTCCCTGTGTCTCACTCGGTCCCTGTCACAATCTCGGTCCCTGTGTCTCTCTCTCTTTCGGACCCTGTCTCTCTCTCTCGGTCCCTGTGTCTCAATCGGTCCCTCTGTCTCTCTCTCTCGGTCCCTGTGTCTCTCTCTCGGTCCCTGTCTCTCTCTCGGTCCTTGTGTGTCACCCGGCCCCTGTGTCTCTCTCGGTCCCTGTGTCTCTCTCTCGGTCCCTGTGTCTCTCTCTCGGTCCCTGAGTCATTCTCTAGGTCCCTCTGTCTCTCTCTCGGTCCCTGTGTCTCTCTCTTGGTCCCTGTGTCTCTCTCTTGGTCCCTGTGTCTCTCTCTCTCTCGGTCCCTGTCTCTCTCTCGGTCCCTGTGTCTCTCTCGGTCCCGGTGTCTCTCTCGGTCCCTGTGTCTCTCTCTCTCGGTCCCTGTCTCTCTCTCTTGCTCTCTGCGTCTCTCTCTGACCCTGTGTCTCTCTCTCTCGGTGCTTGTGTGTCACTCGGCCCCTGTGTCTCTCTCGGTCCCGGTCTCCCTCTCAGTCCCTGTGTCTCTCTCTCAGTCCCTGTGTCTCTCTCTCGGTCCCTGTGTCTCTCTCTCGGTCCCTGTGTCTCTCTCTCGGTTCCTGTGTCTCTCTCGGTCCCTGTGTCTCTCTCTCGGTCCTGGTGTTTCTCTCAGTCCCTGTGTCTCTCTCGGTACCTGTGTGTCACTCGGCCCCTGTGTCTCTCTCGGTCCCTGTGTCTCTCTCTCTCTCGGTCCCTGTGTCTCTCTCTCAGTCCCTGTGTCTCTCTCTCAGTCCCTGTGTCTCTCTCTCAGTCCCTGTGTCTCTCTCGATCCCTGTGTCTCTCTCGGTCCCTGTGTCTCTCTGTCGGTCCCTGTGTCTCTCTCGGTCCCTGTGTCTCTCTGTCGGTCCCTGTGTCTCTCTCGGTCCCTGTGTCTCTCTCGATCCCTGTGTCTCTCTCAGTCCCTGTGTCTCTCTCGATCCCTGTGCCTCTCTCAGTCCCTGTGTCTCTCTCGGTCCCTGTCTCTCTCTCTCGGTCCCTGAGTCTCTCTCTCGGTCCCTGTGTCTCTCTCTCGGTTCCTGTGTCTCTCTCTCGGTCCCTGTGTCTCTCTCGGTCCCTGTGTCTCTCACTCGGTCCCTGTGCCTCTCTCGGTCCCTGTGTCTCTCTCTCGGTCTCTGTGTCTCTCTCGGTCCCTGTGTCTCTCGCTCGGTCCCTGTGTCAATCTCGGTCCCGGTGTCTCTCTCGGTCCCTGTCTCTCTCTCTTACTCTCTGTGTCTCTCTCGGTCCCTGTCTCTCTCTCAGTCCCTGTGTCTCTTTCTCGGTCCCTGTGTCTCTCTCTCGTTCCCTGTGTCTCTCTCTTGCTCCCTGTGTCTCTCTGTCAGTCCCTGTGTCTCGCTCTCGCTCCCTGTGTCTCTCTCTCGGTCCCTGTGTCTCTCTCTCGGTCCCTGCCTCTCTCTCGGTCCCGGTGTCTCTCTCGGTCCCTGTGTCTCTCTCTCGGTCCCTGTGTCTCTCTCGGTCCCTCTGTCTCTCTCTCGGTCCCTGTGCCTCTTTCGGTCCCTGTGTCTCTCTCGGTCCCGGTGTCTCTCTCGGTCCCTGTGTCTCTCTCTCGGTCCCTGAGTCTCTCTCGGTCGCTGTGTCTCACTCGGTCCCTGTGTCTCACTCGGTCCCTGTGTCTCTCTCGGTCCTTGTGTCTCTCTCTCGGTCCCTGTGTCTCTCTCTCTCAGTCCCTGTGTCTCTCTCGGTCACTGTCTCTCTCTCGGTCCCTGTGTCTCTCTCGGTCTCTGTGTCTCTCTCGGTCCCTGTGTCTCTCTCGGTCTCTGTGTCTCTCTCGGTCTCTGTGTCTCTCTCGGTCTCTGTCTCTCTATCGGTCCCTGTGTCTCTCTCGGTCTCTGTGTCTCTCTCGGTCTCTGTGTGTCTCTCGGTCCCTGTGTCTCACTCGGTCCCTGTGCCTCTCTCGGTCCCTGTGTCTCTCTCGGTCCCTGTGTCTCTCTCGGTCCCTGTGTCTCACTCGGTCCCTGTGCCTCTCTCGGTCCCTGTGTCTCTCTCGGTCTCTGTGTCTCTCTCGGTCCCTGTGTCTCACTCGGTCCCTGTGCCTCTCTCGGTCCCTGTGTCTCTCTCGGTCCCTGTGTCTCACTCGGTCCCTGTGTCTCTCACTCGGTCCCTGTGTCTCTCTCAGTCCCTGTGTCTCATTTGCTCCCTGTCTCTCTCTTTCAGTTTCAGTGTCTCTTTCGGTCCCTGTGACTCTCTCTGGGTCCCTGTGTCTCACTCGGTCCCTGTCTCTCTCTCGGTCTCTGTGTCTCACTCGGTCCCTGTGTCTCTCTCTCTCGGACCCTGTCTCTCTCTCTCGGTCCCTGTGTCTCACTCGGTCCCTGTGTCTCTCTCTCTGTCCCTGTGTCTCTCACTCGGTTCCTGTCTCCCTCTCGGTCCCTGTCTCTCTCTCAGTCCCTGTGACTCTCTCTTGGTCCCTGTGTCTCTCTCTCGGTCCCTGAGTCTCTCTCTCGGTCCCTGTGTCTCTCTCTCGGTCCCATTGTCTCTCTCTTGGTCCCTGTGTCTCTCTCTTTGTCCCTGTGTCTCTCTCACTCTTGGTCCCTGTCTCTCTCTCGGTCCCTGTGTCTCTCTCGGACCCTGTGTCTCTCTCGGTCCCGGTGTCTCTCTCGGTCCCTGTGTCTCTCTCTCGGTCCGTGAGTCTCTCTCGGTCGCTGTGTCTCACTCTTTCCCTGTGTCTCACTCGTTCCCTGTGTCTCTCTCGGTCCTTGTGTCTCTCTCTCGGTCCCTGTGTCTCTCTCTCTCAGTCCCTGTGTCTCTCTCGGTCACTGTCTCTCTCTCGGTCCCTGTGTCTCTCTCGGTCTCTGTGTCTCTCTCGGTCCCTGTGTCTCTCTCGGTCTCTGTGTCTCTCTCGGTCTCTGTGTCTCTCTCGGTCTCTGTCTCTCTATCGGTCCCTGTGTCTCTCTCGGTCTCTGTGTCTCTCTCGGTCTCTGTGTGTCTCTCGGTCCCTGTGTCTCACTCGGTCCCTGTGCCTCTCTCGGTCCCTGTGTCTCTCTCGGTCCCTGTGTCTCTCTCGGTCCCTGTGTCTCACTCGGTCCCTGTGCCTCTCTCGGTCCCTGTGTCTCTCTCGGTCTCTGTGTCTTTCTCGGTCCCTGTGTCTCACTCGGTCCCTGTGCCTCTCTCGGTCCCTGTGTCTCTCTCGGTCCCTGTGTCTCTCTCGGTCCCTGTGTCTCACTCGGTCCCTGTGTCTCTCACTCGGTCCCTGTGTCTCTCTCAGTCCCTGTGTCTCTTTCTCGGTCCCTGTGTCTCTCTCTCGTTCCCTGTGTCTCTCTCTTGCTCCCTGTGTCTCTCTGTCAGTCCCTGTGTCTCGCTCTCGCTCCCTGTGTCTCTCTCTCGGTCCCTGTGTCTCTCTCTCGGTCCCTGCCTCTCTCTCGGTCCCTGTGTCTCTCTCGGTCCCGGTGTCTCTCTCGGTCCCTGTGTCTCTCTCTCGGTCCCAGTGTCTCTCTCGGTCCCTCTGTCTCTCTCTCGGTCCCTGTGTCTCTCTCGGTCCCTGTGTCTCTCTCGGTCCCGGTGTCTCTCGGTCCCTGTGTCTCTCTCTCGGTCCCTGAGTCTCTCTCGGTCACTGTGTCTCACTCGGTCCCTGTGTCTCACTCGGTCCCTGTGTCTCTCTCGGTCCTTGTGTCTCTCTCTCGGTCCCTGTGTCTCTCTCTCTCAGTCCCTGTGTCTCTCTCGGTCACTGTCTCTCTCTCGGTCCCTGTGTCTCTCTCGGTCTCTGTGTCTCTCTCGGTCCCTGTGTCTCTCTCGGTCTCTGTGTCTCTCTCGGTCTCTGTGTCTCTCTCGGTCTCTGTCTCTCTATCGGTCCCTGTGCCTCTCTCGGTCTCTGTGTCTCTCTCGGTCTCTGTGTGTCTCTCGGTCCCTGTGTCTCACTCGATCCCTGTGCCTCTCTCGGTCCCTGTGTCTCTCTCGGTCCCTGTGTCTCTCTCGGTCCCTGTGTCTAACTCGGTCCCTGTGCCTCTCTCGGTCCCTGTGTCTCTCTCGGTCTCTGTGTCTCTCTCGGTCCCTGTGTCTCACTCGGTCCCTGTGCCTCTCTCGGTCCCTGTGTCTCTCTCGGTCCCTGTGTCTCACTCGGTCCCTGTGTCTCTCACTCGGTCCCTGTGTCTCTCTCAGTCCCTGTGTCTCATTTGCTCCCTGTCTCTCTCTCTCAGTTTCAGTGTCTCTTTCGGTCCCTGTGACTCTCTCTGGGTCCCTGTGTCTCACTCGGTCCCTGTCTCTCTCTCGGTCTCTGTGTCTCACTCGGTCCCTGTGTCTCTCTCTCTCGGACCCTGTCTCTCTCTCGGTCCCTGTGTCTCACTCGGTCCCTGTGTCTCTCTCTCTGTCCCTGTGTCTCTCACTCGGTCCCTGTCTCCCTCTCGGTCCCTGTCTCTCTCTGAGTCCCTGTGACTCTCTCTTGGTCCCTGTGTCTCTCTCTTGGTCCCTGAGTCTCTCTCTCGGTCCCTGTGTCTCTCTGTCGGTCCCATTGTCTCTCTCTTGGTCCCTGTGTCTCTCTCTTTGTCCCTGTGTCTCTCTCACTCTTGGTCCCTGTCTCTCTCTCGGTCCCTGTGTCTCTCTCGGTCCCTGTGTCTCTCTCGGTCCCGGTGTCTCTCTCGGTCCCTGTGTCTCTCTCGGTCCCTGAGTCTCTCTCGGTCGCTGTGTCTCACTCGGTCCCTGTGTCTCACTCGGTCCCTGTGTCTCTCTCGGTCCTTGTGTCTCTCTCTCGGTTCCTGTGTCTCCCTCTCTCAGTCCCTGTGTCTCTCTCGGTCACTGTCTCTCTCTCGGTCCCTGTGTCTCTCTCGGTCTCTGTGTCTCTCTCGGTCCCTGTGTCTCTCTCGGTCTCTGTGTCTCTCTCGGTCTCTGTGTCTCTCTCGGTCTCTGTCTCTCTATCGGTCCCTGTGTCTCTCTCGGTCTCTGTGTCTCTCTCGGTCTCTGTGTGTCTCTCGGTCCCTGTGTCTCACTCGGTCCCTGTGCCTCTCTCGGTCCCTGTGTCTCTATCGGTCCCTGTGTCTCTCTCGGTCCCTGTGTCTCACTCGGTCCCTGTGCCTCTCTCGGTCCCTGTGTCTCTCTCGGTCTCTGTGTCTTTCTCGGTCCCTGTGTCTCACTCGGTCCCTGTGCCTCTCTCGGTCCCTGTGTCTCTCTCGGTCCCTGTGTCTCTCTCGGTCCCTGTGTCTCACTCGGTCCCTGTGTCTCTCACTCGGTCCCTATGTCTCTCTCAGTCCCTGTGTCTCATTTGCTCCCTGTCTCTCTCTCTCAGTTTCAGTGTCTCTTTCGGTCCCTGTGACTCTCTCTGGGTCCCTGTGTCTCACTCGGTCCCTGTCTCTCTCTCGGTCTCTGTGTCTCACTCGGTCCCTGTGTCTCTCTCTCTCGGACCCTGTCTCTCTCTCTCGGTCCCTGTGTCTCATTCGGTCCCTGTGTCTCTCTCTCTGTCCCTGTGTCTCTCACTCGGTCCCTGTCTCCCTCTCGGTCCCTGTCTCTCTCTCAGTCCCTGTGACTCTCTCTTGGTCCCTGTGTCTCTCTCTCGGTCCCTGAGTCTCTCTCTCGGTCCTTGTGTGTCACCCGGCCCCTGTGTCTCTCTCGGTCCCTGTGTCTCTCTCTCGGTCCCTGTGTCTCTCTCTCGGTCCCTGTCTCTCTCTCGGTCCTTGTGTGTCACCCGGCCCCTGTGTCTCTCTCGGTCCCTGTGTCTCTCTCTCGTCCCTGTGTCTCTCTCTCGGTCCCTGAGTCATTCTCTAGGTCCCTCTGTCTCTCTCTCGGTCCCTGTGTCTCTCTCTTGGTCCCTGTGTCTCTCTCTTGGTCCCTGTGTCTCTCTCTCTCTCGGTCCCTGTCTCTCTCTCGGTCCCTGTGTCTCTCTCGGTCCCGGTGTCTCTCTCGGTCCCTGTGTCTCTCTCTCTCGGTCCCTGTCTCTCTCTCTTGCTCTCTGCGTCTCTCTCTGACCCTGTGTCTCTCTCTCTCGGTGCTTGTGTGTCACTCGGCCCCTGTGTCTCTCTCGGTCCGGTCTCCCTCTCAGTCCCTGTGTCTCTCTTCAGTCCTGTGTCTCTCTCTCGGTCCCTGTGTCTCTCTCTCGGTCCCTGTGTCTCTCTCTCGGTTCCTGTGTCTCTCTCGGTCCCTGTGTCTCTCTCTCGGTCCTGGTGTTTCTCTCAGTCCCTGTGTCTCTCTCGGTACCTGTGTGTCACTCGGCCCCTGTGTCTCTCTCGGTCCCTGTGTCTCTCTCTCTCGGTCCCTGTGTCTCTCTCTCAGTCCCTGTGTCTCTCTCTCAGTCCCTGTGTCTCTCTCGATCCCTGTGTCTCTCTCAGTCCCTGTGTCTCTCTCGGTCCCTGTGTCTCTCTGTCGGTCCCTGTGTCTCTCCCGGTCCCTGTGTCTCTCTGTCGGTCCCTGTGTCTCTCTCGGTCCCTGTGTCTCTCTCGATCCCTGTGTCTCTCTCAGTCCCTGTGTCTCTCTCGATCCCTGTGCCTCTCTCAGTCCCTGTGTCTCTCTCGGTCCCTGTCTCTCTCTCTCGGTCCCTGAGTCTCTCTCTCGGTCCCTGTGTCTCTCTCTCGGTTCCTGTGTCTCTCTCTCGGTCCCTGTGTCTCTCTCGGTCCCTGTGTCTCTCACTCGGTCCCTGTGCCTCTCTCGGTCCCTGTGTCTCTCTCTCGGTCTCTGTGTCTCTCTCGGTCCCTGTGACTCTCGCTCGGTCCCTGTGTCAATCTCGGTCCCGGTGTCTCTCTCGGTCCCTGTCTCTCTCTCTTACTCTCTGTGTCTCTCTCGGTCCCTGTCTCTCTCTCAGTCCCTGTGTCTCTTCTCGGTCCCTGTGTCTCTCTCTCGTTCCCTGTGTCTCTCTCTTGCTCCCTGTGTCTCTCTGTCAGTCCCTGTGTCTCGCTCTCGCTCCCTGTGTCTCTCTCTCGGTCCCTGTGTCTCTCTCTCGGTCCCTGCCTCTCTCTCGGTCCCTGTGTCTCTCTCGGTCCCGGTGTCTCTCTCGGTCCCTGTGTCTCTCTCTCGGTCCCTGTGTCTCTCTCGGTCCCTCTGTCTCTCTCTCGGTCCCTGTACCTCTCTCGGTCCCTGTGTCTCTCTCGGTCCCGGTGTCTCTCTCGGTCCCTGTGTCTCTCTCTCGGTCCCTGAGTCTCTCTCGGTCGCTGTGTCTCACTCGGTCCCTGTGTCTCACTCGGTCCCTGTGTCTCTCTCGGTCCTTGTGTCTCTCTCTCGGTCCCTGTGTCTCTCTCTCTCAGTCCCTGTGTCTCTCTCGGTCACTGTCTCTCTCTCGGTCCCTGTGTCTCTCTCGGTCTCTGTGTCTCTCTCGGTCCCTGTGTCTCTCTCGGTCTCTGTGTCTCTCTCGGTCTCTGTGTCTCTCTCGGTCTCTGTCTCTCTATCGGTCCCTGTGTCCTCTCTCGGTCTCTGTGTCTCTCTCGGTCTCTGTGTGTCTCTCGGTCCCTGTGTCTCACTCGGTCCCTGTGCCTCTCTCGGTCCCTGTGTCTCTCACGGTCCCTGTGTCTCTCTCGGTCCCTGTGTCTCACTCGGTCCCTGTGCCTCTCTCGGTCCCTGTGTCTCTCTCGGTCTCTGTGTCTCTCTCGGTCCCTGTGTCTCACTCGGTCCCTGTGCCTCTCTCGGTCCCTGTGTCTCTCTCGGTCCCTGTGTCTCACTCGGTCCCTGTGTCTCTCACTCGGTCCCTGTGTCTCTCTCAGTCCCTGTGTCTCATTTGCTCCCTGTCTCTCTCTCTCAGTTTCAGTGTCTCTTTCGGTCCCTGTGACTCTCTCTGGGTCCCTGTGTCTCACTCGGTCCCTGTCTCTCTCTCGGTCTCTGTGTCTCACTCGGTCCCTGTGTCTCTCTCTCTCGGACCCTGTCTCTCTCTCTCGGTCCCTGTGTCTCACTCGGTCCCTGTGTCTCTCTCTCTGTCCCTGTGTCTCTCACTCGGTCCCCTGTCTCCCTCTCGGTCCCTGTCTCTCTCTCAGTCCCTGTGACTCTCTCTTGGTCCCTGTGTCTCTCTCTCGGTCCCTGAGTCTCTCTCTCGGTCCCTGTGTCTCTCTCTCTCGGTCCCATTGTCTCTCTCTTGGTCCCTGTGTCTCTCTCTTTGTCCCTGTGTCTCTCTCACTCTTGGTCCCTGTCTCTCTCTCGGTCCCTGTGTCTCTCTCGGTCCCTGTGTCTCTCTCGGTCCCGGTGTCTCTCTCGGTCCCTGTGTCTCTCTCTCGGTCCGTGAGTCTCTCTCGGTCGCTGTGTCTCACTCGGTCCCTGTGTCTCACTCGTTCCCTGTGTCTCTCTCGGTCCTTGTGTCTCTCTCTCGGTCCCTGTGTCTCTCTCTCTCAGTCCCTGTGTCTCTCTCGGTCACTGTCTCTCTCTCGGTCCCTGTGTCTCTCTCGGTCTCTGTGTCTCTCTCGGTCTCTGTGTCTCTCTCGGTCTCTGTCTCTCTATCGGTCCCTGTGTCTCTCTCGGTCTCTGTGTCTCTCTCGGTCTCTGTGTGTCTCTCGGTCCCTGTGTCTCACTCGGTCCCTGTGCCTCTCTCGGTCCCTGTGTCTCTCTCGGTCCCTGTGTCTCTCTCGGTCCCTGTGTCTCACTCGGTCCCTGTGCCTCTCTCGGTCCCTGTGTCTCTCTCGGTCTCTGTGTCTTTCTCGGTCCCTGTGTCTCACTCGGTCCCTGTGCCTCTCTCGGTCCCTGTGTCTCTCTCGGTCCCTGTGTCTCTCTCGGTCCCTGTGTCTCACTCGGTCCCTGTGTCTCTCACTCGGTCCCTGTGTCTCTCTCAGTCCCTGTGTCTCTTTCTCGGTCCCTGTGTCTCTCTCTCGTTCCCTGTGTCTCTCTCTTGCTCCCTGTGTCTCTCTGTCAGTCCCTGTGTCTCGCTCTCGCTCCCTGTGTCTCTCTCTCGGTCCCTGTGTCTCTCTCTCGGTCCCTGCCTCTCTCTCGGTCCCTGTGTCTCTCTCGGTCCCGGTGTCTCTCTCGGTCCCTGTGTCTCTCTCTCGGTCCCAGTGTCTCTCTCGGTCCCTCTGTCTCTCTCTCGGTCCCTGTGTCTCTCTCGGTCCCTGTGTCTCTCTCGGTCCCGGTGTCTCTCGGTCCCTGTGTCTCTCTCTCGGTCCCTGAGTCTCTCTCGGTCACTGTGTCTCACTCGGTCCCTGTGTCTCACTCGGTCCCTGTGTCTCTCTCGGTCCTGGTGTCTCTCTCTCGGTCCCTGTGTCTCTCTCTCTCAGTCCCTGTGTCTCTCTCGGTCACTGTCTCTCTCTCGGTCCCTGTGTCTCTCTCGGTCTCTGTGTCTCTCTCGGTCCCTGTGTCTCTCTCGGTCTCTGTGTCTCTCTCGTCTCTGTGTCTCTCTCGGTCTCTGTCTCTCTATCGGTCCCTGTGTCTCTCTCGGTCTCTGTGTCTCTCTCGGTCTCTGTGTGTCTCTCGGTCCCTGTGTCTCACTCGATCCCTGTGCCTCTCTCGGTCCCTGTGTCTCTCTCGGTCCCTGTGTCTCTCTCGGTCCCTGTGTCTCACTCGGTCCCTGTGCCTCTCTCGGTCCCTGTGTCTCTCTCGGTCTCTGTGTCTCTCTCGGTCCCTGTGTCTCACTCGGTCCCTGTGCCTCTCTCGGTCCCTGTGTCTCTCTCGGTCCCTGTGTCTCTCTCGGTCCCTGTGTCTCACTCGGTCCCTGTGTCTCTCACTCGGTCCCTGTGTCTCTCTCAGTCCCTGTGTCTCATTTGCTCCCTGTCTCTCTCTCTCAGTTTCAGTGTCTCTTTCGGTCCCTGTGACTCTCTCTGGGTCCCTGTGTCTCACTCGGTCCCTGTCTCTCTCTCGGTCTCTGTGTCTCACTCGGTCCCTGTGTCTCTCTCTCTCGGACCCTGTCTCTCTCTCGGTCCCTGTGTCTCACTCGGTCCCTGTGTCTCTCTCTCTGTCCCTGTGTCTCTCACTCGGTCCCTGTCTCCCTCTCGGTCCCTGTCTCTCTCTGAGTCCCTGTGACTCTCTCTTGGTCCCTGTGTCTCTCTCTTGGTCCCTGAGTCTCTCTCTCGGTCCCTGTGTCTCTCTCTCGGTCCCATTGTCTCTCTCTTGGTCCCTGTGTCTCTCTCTTTGTCCCTGTGTCTCTCTCACTCTTGGTCCCTGTCTCTCTCTCGGTCCCTGTGTCTCTCTCGGTCCCTGTGTCTCTCTCGGTCCCGGTGTCTCTCTCGGTCCCTGTGTCTCTCTCTCGGTCCCTGACTCTCTCTCGGTCGCTGTGTCTCACTCGGTCCCTGTGTCTCACTCGGTCCCTGTGTCTCTCTCGGTCCTTGTGTCTCTCTCTCGGTTCCTGTGTCTCTCTCTCTCAGTCCCTGTGTCTCTCTCGGTCACTGTCTCTCTCTCGGTCCCTGTGTCTCTCTCGGTCTCTGTGTCTCTCTCGGTCCCTGTGTCTCTCTCGGTCTCTGTGTCTCTCTCGGTCTCTGTGTCTCTCTCGGTCTCTGTCTCTCTATCGGTCCCTGTGTCTCTCTCGGTCTCTGTGTCTCTCTCGGTCTCTGTGTGTCTCTCGGTCCCTGTGTCTCACTCGCACGTGCTCACTGTGTGGTCCCTGTGTCTCTCTCGGTCCCTGTGTCTCTCTCGGTCCCTGTGTCTCACTCGGTCCCTGTGCCTCTCTCGGTCCCTGTGTCTCTCTCGATCTCTGTGTCTTTCTCGGTCCCTGTGTCTCACTCGGTCCCTGTGCCTCTCTCGGTCCCTGTGTCTCTCTCGGTCCCTGTGTCTCTCTCGGACCCTGTGTCTCACTCGGTCCCTGTGTCTCTCACTCGGTCCCTGTGTCTCTCTCAGTCCCTGTGTCTCATTTGCTCCCTGTCTCTCTCTCTCAGTTTCAGTGTCTCTTTCGGTCCCTGTGACTCTCTCTGGGTCCCTGTGTCTCACTCGGTCCCTGTCTCTCTCTCGGTCTCTGTGTCTCACTCGGTCCCTGTGTCTCTCTCTCTCGGACCCTGTCTCTCTCTCTCGGTCCCTGTGTCTCACTCGGTCCCTGTGTCTCTCTCTCTGTCCCTGTGTCTCTCACTCGGTCCCTGTCTCCCTCTCGGTCCCTGTCTCTCTCTCAGTCCCTGTGACTCTCTCTTGGTCCCTGTGTCTCTCTCTCGGTCCCTGAGTCTCTCTCTCGGTCCCTGTGTCTCTCTCTCGGTCCCTGAGTCTCTCTCTTTGTCCCTGTGTCTCTCTCACTCTTGGTCCCTGTCTCTCTCTCGGTCCCTGTGTCTCTCTCGGTCCCGGTGTCTCTCTCGGTCCCTGTGTCTCTCTGTCGGTCCCTGTGTCTCTCTCGGTCCCTTGGTCTCTCTCGGTCCCTGTGTGTCACTCGGTCCCTGTGTCTCTCTCTTGGTCCCTGTCTCTCTCTCAGTACCTATGACTCTCTCTCGGTCACTGTCTCTCTCTCGGTCCCTGTGTCTCTCTCGGTCTCTGTGTCTCTCTCAGTCCCTGTGTCTCTCTCGGTCTCTGTGTCTCTCTCGGTCTCTGTGTCTCTCTCGGTCTCTGTCTCTCTATCGGTCCCCTGTGTCTCTCTCGGTCTCTGTGTCTCTCTCGGTCTCTGTGTGTCTCTCGGTCCCTGTGTCTCACTCGGTCCCTGTGCCTCTCTCGGTCCCAGTGTCTCTCTCGGTCCCTGTGTCTCTCTCGGTCCCTGTGTCTCACTCGGTCCCTGTGCCTCTCTCGGTCCCTGTGTCTCTCTCGGTCTCAGTGTCTTTCTCGGTCCCTGTGTCTCACTCGGTCCCTGTGCCTCTCTCGGTCCCCGTGTCTCTCTCAGTCCCTGTGTCTCTCTCGGTCCCTGTGTCTCACTCGGTCCCTGTGTCTCTCACTCGGTCCCTGTGTCTCTCTCAGTCCCTGTGTCTCATTTGCTCCCTGTCTCTCTCTCTCAGTTTCAGTGTCTCTTTCGGTCCCTGTGACTCTCTCTGGGTCCCTGTGTCTCACTCGGTCCCTGTCTCTCTCTCGGTCCCGGTGTCTCTCTCGGTCTCTGTGTCTCTCTCGGTCCCTGTGTCTCTCTCAGTACCTATGACTCTCTCTCGGTCACTGTCTCTCTCTCGGTCCCTGTGTATCTCTCGGTCTCTGTGTCGATCTCGGTCCCTGTGTCTCTCTCGGTCTCTGTGTCTCTCTCGGTCTCTGTCTCTCTATCGGTCCCTGTGTCTCTCTCGGTCTCTGTGTCTCTCTCGGTCTCTGTGTGTCTCTCGGTCCCTGTGTCTCACTCGGTCCCTCTGCCTCTCTCGGTCCTCACGTGCTCACTGTGTCCTGTGTCTCACTCGGTCCCTGTGTCTCACTCGGTCCCTGTCTCTCTCTCGGTCTCTGTGTCTCACTCGGTCCCTGTGTCTCTCTCTTTCGGACCCTGTCTCTCTCTCTCGGTCCTGTGTCTCACTCGGTCCCTGTGTCTCTCTCTCTGTCCCTGTGTCTCTCACTCGGTCCCTGTCTCCCTCTCGATCCCTGTCCCTCTCTCAGTCCCTGTGACTCTCTCTTGGTCCCTGTGTCTCTCTCTCGGTCCCTGAGTCTCTCTCTCGGTCCCTGTGTCTCTCTCTCGGTCCCATTGTCTCTCTCTTGGTCCCTGTGTCTCTCTCTTTGTCCCTGTGTCTCTCTCACTCTTGGTCCCTGTCTCTCTCTCGGTCCCTGTGTCTCTCTCGGTCCCGGTGTCTCTCTCGGTCCCTGTGTCTCTCTCTCGGTCCCTGTCTCTCTCTCTTGCTCTCTGCGTCTCTCTCTGTCCCTGTGTCTCTCTCTCTCGGTCCCTGTGTGTCACTCGGCCCCTGTGTCTCTCTTGGCCCCTGTGTCTCTCTCGGTCCCTGTATCTCTCTCGGTCCCTGTGTCTCTCTCTCGGTCCCTGTGTGTCACTCAGCCCATGTGTCTCTCTCGGTCCCTGTGTCTCTCTCTCGGTTCCTGTGTCTCTCTCTCGGTCCCTGTGTCTCTCATGGTCCCTGTGTCTCTCTCGATCCCTGTGTCTCTCTCAGTCCCTGTGTCTCTCTCGGTTCCTGTGTCTCTCTCTCGGTCCCTGTGTCTCTCTCGGTCCCTGTGTCTCTCTCGGTCCCTGTGTCTCTCTCGGTCCCTGTGTCTCTCTGTCGGTCCCTGTGTCTCTCTCGGTCCCTTGGTCTCTCTCGGTCCCTGTGTGTCACTCGGTCCCTGTGTCTCTCTCTTGGTCCCTGTCTCTCTCTCAGTCCCTATGACTCTCTCTCGGTCCCTGAGTCTCTCTCTCGGTCCCTGTGTCTCTCTCTCGGTCCCTGTGTCTCTCTCTTGGTCCCTGTGTCTCTCTCTCTCTCGGTCCCTGTCTCTCTCTCGGTCCCTGTGTCTCTCTCGGTCCCGTTGTCTCTCTCGGTCCCTGTGTGTCTCTCTCGGTCCCTGTCTCTCTCTCTTGCTCTCTGCGTCTCTCTCAGTCCCTGTGTCCCTCTCGGTTCCTGTGTCTCTCTCTCTGTCCCTGTGTCTCTCTCTCTCTCGGTCCCTGTGTCTCTCTCTCACCCCTGTGTCTCTCTTGGTCCCTGTGTCTCTCTTAGACCCTGTGTCTCTCTCGGTACCTGTGTCACTCTCTCGGTCCCTGTGTCTCTCTCTCGGTCCCTGTGTCTCTCTCGGTCCCTGTGACTCGCTCAATGCCTGTGTCTCTCTCTCTCGGTACCTGTGTCTCTCACTCGGTCCCTGTGTCTCTCTCTCGGTCCCTGTGTCTCACTCGGTCCCTTTGTCTCTCTCTCTCGGTCCCTGTGTCTCTCTCTCGGTCCCTGCCTCTCTCTCGGTCCCTGTGTCTCTCTCGGTCCCGGTGTCTCTCTCGGTCCCTGTGTCTCTCTCTCGGTCCCAGTGTCTCTCTCGGTCCCTCTGTCTCTCTCTCGGTCCCTGTGTCTCTCTCGGTCCCTGTGTCTCTCTCGGTCCCGGTGTCTCTCGGTCCCTGTGTCTCTCTCTCGGTCCCTGAGACTCTCTCGGTCACTGTGTCTCACTCGGTCCCTGTGTCTCACTCGGTCCCTGTGTCTCTCTCGGTCCTGGTGTCTCTCTCTCGGTCCCTGTGTCTCTCTCTCTCAGTCCCTGTGTCTCTCTCGGTCACTGTCTCTCTCTCGGTCCCTGTGTCTCTCTCGGTCTCTGTGTCTCTCTCGGTCCCTGTGTCTCTCTCGGTCTCTGTGTCTCTCTCGGTCTCTGTGTCTCTCTCGGTCTCTGTCTCTCTATCGGTCCCTGTGTCTCTCTCGGTCTCTGTGTCTCTCTCGGTCTCTGTGTGTCTCTCGGTCCCTGTGTCTCACTCGATCCCTGTGCCTCTCTCGGTCCCTGTGTCTCTCTCGGTCCCTGTGTCTCTCTCGGTCCCTGTGTCTCACTCGGTCCCTGTGCCTCTCTCGGTCCCTGTGTCTCTCTCGGTCTCTGTGTCTCTCTCGGTCCCTGTGTCTCACTCGGTCCCTGTGCCTCTCTCGGTCCCTGTGTCTCTCTCGGTCCCTGTGTCTCTCTCGGTCCCTGTGTCTCACTCGGTCCCTGTGTCTCTCACTCGGTCCCTGTGTCTCTCTCAGTCCCTGTGTCTCATTTGCTCCCTGTCTCTCTCTCTCAGTTTCAGTGTCTCTTTCGGTCCCTGTGACTCTCTCTGGGTCCCTGTGTCTCACTCGGTCCCTGTCTCTCTCTCGGTCTCTGTGTCTCACTCGGTCCCTGTGTCTCTCTCTCTCGGACCCTGTCTCTCTCTCGGTCCCTGTGTCTCACTCGGTCCCTGTGTCTCTCTCTCTGTCCCTGTGTCTCTCACTCGGTCCCTGTCTCCCTCTCGGTCCCTGTCTCTCTCTGAGTCCCTGTGACTCTCTCTTGGTCCCTGTGTCTCTCTCTTGGTCCCTGAGTCTCTCTCTCGGTCCCTGTGTCTCTCTCTCGGTCCCATTGTCTCTCTCTTGGTCCCTGTGTCTCTCTCTTTGTCCCTGTGTCTCTCTCACTCTTGGTCCCTGTCTCTCTCTCGGTCCCTGTGTCTCTCTCGGTCCCTGTGTCTCTCTCGGTCCCGGTGTCTCTCTCGGTCCCTGTGTCTCTCTCTTGGTCCCTGAGTCTCTCTCGGTCGCTGTGTCTCACTCGGTCCCTGTGTCTCACTCGGTCCCTGTGTCTCTCTCGGTCCTTGTGTCTCTCTCTCGGTTCCTGTGTCTCTCTCTCTCAGTCCCTGTGTCTCTCTCGGTCACTGTCTCTCTCTCGGTCCCTGTGTCTCTCTCGGTCTCTGTGTCTCTCTCGGTCCCTGTGTCTCTCTCGGTCTCTGTGTCTCTCTCGGTCTCTGTGTCTCTCTCGGTCTCTGTCTCTCTATCGGTCCCTGTGTCTCTCTCGGTCTCTGTGTCTCTCTCGGTCTCTGTGTGTCTCTCGGTCCCTGTGTCTCACTCGGTCCCTGTGCCTCTCTCGTTCCCTGTGTCTCTCTCGGTCCCTGTGTCTCACTCGGTCCCTGTGCCTCTCTCGGTCCCTGTGTCTCTCTCGGTCCCTGTGCCTCTCTCGGTCCCTGTGTCTCTCTCGGTCTCTGTGTCTTTCTCGGTCCCTGTGTCTCACTCGGTCCCTGTGCCTCTCTCGGTCCCCGTGTCTCTCTCAGTCCCTGTGTCTCTCTCGGTCCCTGTGTCTCACTCGGTCCCTGTGTCTCTCACTCGGTCCCTGTGTCTCTCTCAGTCCCTGTGTCTCATTTGCTCCCTGTCTCTCTCTCTCAGTTTCAGTGTCTCTTTCGGTCCCTGTGACTCTCTCTGGGTCCCTGTGTCTCACTCGGTCCCTGTCTCTCTCTCGGTCCCGGTGTCTCTCTCGGTCTCTGTGTCTCTCTCGGTCCCTGTGTCTCTCTCAGTACCTATGACTCTCTCTCGGTCACTGTCTCTCTCTCGGTCCCTGTGTATCTCTCGGTCTCTGTGTCGATCTCGGTCCCTGTGTCTCTCTCGGTCTCTGTGTCTCTCTCGGTCTCTGTCTCTCTATCGGTCCCTGTGTCTCTCTCGGTCTCTGTGTCTCTCTCGGTCTCTGTGTGTCTCTCGGTCCCTGTGTCTCACTCGGTCCCTCTGCCTCTCTCGGTCCCTGTGTCTCTCTCGGTCTCTGTGTCTCTCTCGGTCCCTGTGTCTCTCTCGGTCTCTGTGTCTCTCTCGGTCTCTGTGTCTCTCTCGGTCTCTGTCTCTCTATCGGTCCCTGTGTCTCTCTCGGTCTCTGTGTCTCTCTCGGTCTCTGTGTGTCTCTCGGTCCCTGTGTCTCACTCGATCCCTGTGCCTCTCTCGGTCCCTGTGTCTCTCTCGGTCCCTGTGTCTCTCTCGGTCCCTGTGTCTCACTCGGTCCCTGTGCCTCTCTCGGTCCCTGTGTCTCTCTCGGTCTCTGTGTCTCTCTCGGTCCCTGTGTCTCACTCGGTCCCTGTGCCTCTCTCGGTCCCTGTGTCTCTCTCGGTCCCTGTGTCTCTCTCGGTCCCTGTCTCTCTCTCTCGGTCCCTGAGTCTCTCTCTCGGTCCCTGTGTCTCTCTCTCGGTTCCTGTGTCTCTCTCTCGGTCCCTGTGTCTCTCTCGGTCCCTGTGTCTCTCACTCGGTCCCTGTGCCTCTCTCGGTCCCTGTGTCTCTCTCTCGGTCTCTGTGTCTCTCTCGGTCCCTGTGACTCTCGCTCGGTCCCTGTGTCAATCTCGGTCCCGGTGTCTCTCTCGGTCCCTGTCTCTCTCTCTTACTCTCTGTGTCTCTCTCGGTCCCTGTCTCTCTCTCAGTCCCTGTGTCTCTTTCTCGGTCCCTGTGTCTCTCTCTCGTTCCCTGTGTCTCTCTCTTGCTCCCTGTGTCTCTCTGTCAGTCCCTGTGTCTCGCTCTCGCTCCCTGTGTCTCTCTCTCGGTCCCTGTGTCTCTCTCTCGGTCCCTGCCTCTCTCTCGGTCCCTGTGTCTCTCTCGGTCCCGGTGTCTCTCTCGGTCCCTGTGTCTCTCTCTCGGTCCCTGTGTCTCTCTCGGTCCCTCTGTCTCTCTCTCGGTCCCTGTACCTCTCTCGGTCCCTGTGTCTCTCTCGGTCCCGGTGTCTCTCTCGGTCCCTGTGTCTCTCTCTCGGTCCCTGAGTCTCTCTCGGTCGCTGTGTCTCACTCGGTCCCTGTGTCTCACTCGGTCCCTGTGTCTCTCTCGGTCCTTGTGTCTCTCTCTCGGTCCCTGTGTCTCTCTCTCTCAGTCCCTGTGTCTCTCTCGGTCACTGTCTCTCTCTCGGTCCCTGTGTCTCTCTCGGTCTCTGTGTCTCTCTCGGTCCCTGTGTCTCTCTCGGTCTCTGTGTCTCTCTCGGTCTCTGTGTCTCTCTCGGTCTCTGTCTCTCTATCGGTCCCTGTGTCTCTCTCGGTCTCTGTGTCTCTCTCGGTCTCTGTGTGTCTCTCGGTCCCTGTGTCTCACTCGGTCCCTGTGCCTCTCTCGGTCCCTGTGTCTCTCACGGTCCCTGTGTCTCTCTCGGTCCCTGTGTCTCACTCGGTCCCTGTGCCTCTCTCGGTCCCTGTGTCTCTCTCGGTCTCTGTGTCTCTCTCGGTCCCTGTGTCTCACTCGGTCCCTGTGCCTCTCTCGGTCCCTGTGTCTCTCTCGGTCCCTGTGTCTCACTCGGTCCCTGTGTCTCTCACTCGGTCCCTGTGTCTCTCTCAGTCCCTGTGTCTCATTTGCTCCCTGTCTCTCTCTCTCAGTTTCAGTGTCTCTTTCGGTCCCTGTGACTCTCTCTGGGTCCCTGTGTCTCACTCGGTCCCTGTCTCTCTCTCGGTCTCTGTGTCTCACTCGGTCCCTGTGTCTCTCTCTCTCGGACCCTGTCTCTCTCTCTCGGTCCCTGTGTCTCACTCGGTCCCTGTGTCTCTCTCTCTGTCCCTGTGTCTCTCACTCGGTCCCTGTCTCCCTCTCGGTCCCTGTCTCTCTCTCAGTCCCTGTGACTCTCTCTTGGTCCCTGTGTCTCTCTCTCGGTCCCTGAGTCTCTCTCTCGGTCCCTGTGTCTCTCTCTCTCGGTCCCATTGTCTCTCTCTTGGTCCCTGTGTCTCTCTCTTTGTCCCTGTGTCTCTCTCACTCTTGGTCCCTGTCTCTCTCTCGGTCCCTGTGTCTCTCTCGGTCCCTGTGTCTCTCTCGGTCCCGGTGTCTCTCTCGGTCCCTGTGTCTCTCTCTCGGTCCGTGAGTCTCTCTCGGTCGCTGTGTCTCACTCGGTCCCTGTGTCTCACTCGTTCCCTGTGTCTCTCTCGGTCCTTGTGTCTCTCTCTCGGTCCCTGTGTCTCTCTCTCTCAGTCCCTGTGTCTCTCTCGGTCACTGTCTCTCTCTCGGTCCCTGTGTCTCTCTCGGTCTCTGTGTCTCTCTCGGTCTCTGTGTCTCTCTCGGTCTCTGTCTCTCTATCGGTCCCTGTGTCTCTCTCGGTCTCTGTGTCTCTCTCGGTCTCTGTGTGTCTCTCGGTCCCTGTGTCTCACTCGGTCCCTGTGCCTCTCTCGGTCCCTGTGTCTCTCTCGGTCCCTGTGTCTCTCTCGGTCCCTGTGTCTCACTCGGTCCCTGTGCCTCTCTCGGTCCCTGTGTCTCTCTCGGTCTCTGTGTCTTTCTCGGTCCCTGTGTCTCACTCGGTCCCTGTGCCTCTCTCGGTCCCTGTGTCTCTCTCGGTCCCTGTGTCTCTCTCGGTCCCTGTGTCTCACTCGGTCCCTGTGTCTCTCACTCGGTCCCTGTGTCTCTCTCAGTCCCTGTGTCTCTTTCTCGGTCCCTGTGTCTCTCTCTCGTTCCCTGTGTCTCTCTCTTGCTCCCTGTGTCTCTCTGTCAGTCCCTGTGTCTCGCTCTCGCTCCCTGTGTCTCTCTCTCGGTCCCTGTGTCTCTCTCTCGGTCCCTGCCTCTCTCTCGGTCCCTGTGTCTCTCTCGGTCCCGGTGTCTCTCTCGGTCCCTGTGTCTCTCTCTCGGTCCCAGTGTCTCTCTCGGTCCCTCTGTCTCTCTCTCGGTCCCTGTGTCTCTCTCGGTCCCTGTGTCTCTCTCGGTCCCGGTGTCTCTCGGTCCCTGTGTCTCTCTCTCGGTCCCTGAGTCTCTCTCGGTCACTGTGTCTCACTCGGTCCCTGTGTCTCACTCGGTCCCTGTGTCTCTCTCGGTCCTGGTGTCTCTCTCTCGGTCCCTGTGTCTCTCTCTCTCAGTCCCTGTGTCTCTCTCGGTCACTGTCTCTCTCTCGGTCCCTGTGTCTCTCTCGGTCTCTGTGTCTCTCTCGGTCCCTGTGTCTCTCTCGGTCTCTGTGTCTCTCTCGGTCTCTGTGTCTCTCTCGGTCTCTGTCTCTCTATCGGTCCCTGTGTCTCTCTCGGTCTCTGTGTCTCTCTCGGTCTCTGTGTGTCTCTCGGTCCCTGTGTCTCACTCGATCCCTGTGCCTCTCTCGGTCCCTGTGTCTCTCTCGGTCCCTGTGTCTCTCTCGGTCCCTGTGTCTCACTCGGTCCCTGTGCCTCTCTCGGTCCCTGTGTCTCTCTCGGTCTCTGTGTCTCTCTCGGTCCCTGTGTCTCACTCGGTCCCTGTGCCTCTCTCGGTCCCTGTGTCTCTCTCGGTCCCTGTGTCTCTCTCGGTCCCTGTGTCTCACTCGGTCCCTGTGTCTCTCACTCGGTCCCTGTGTCTCTCTCAGTCCCTGTGTCTCATTTGCTCCCTGTCTCTCTCTCTCAGTTTCAGTGTCTCTTTCGGTCCCTGTGACTCTCTCTGGGTCCCTGTGTCTCACTCGGTCCCTGTCTCTCTCTCGGTCTCTGTGTCTCACTCGGTCCCTGTGTCTCTCTCTCTCGGACCCTGTCTCTCTCTCGGTCCCTGTGTCTCACTCGGTCCCTGTGTCTCTCTCTCTGTCCCTGTGTCTCTCACTCGGTCCCTGTCTCCCTCTCGGTCCCTGTCTCTCTCTGAGTCCCTGTGACTCTCTCTTGGTCCCTGTGTCTCTCTCTTGGTCCCTGAGTCTCTCTCTCGGTCCCTGTGTCTCTCTCTCGGTCCCATTGTCTCTCTCTTGGTCCCTGTGTCTCTCTCTTTGTCCCTGTGTCTCTCTCACTCTTGGTCCCTGTCTCTCTCTCGGTCCCTGTGTCTCTCTCGGTCCCTGTGTCTCTCTCGGTCCCGGTGTCTCTCTCGGTCCCTGTGTCTCTCTCTCGGTCCCTGACTCTCTCTCGGTCGCTGTGTCTCACTCGGTCCCTGTGTCTCACTCGGTCCCTGTGTCTCTCTCGGTCCTTGTGTCTCTCTCTCGGTTCCTGTGTCTCTCTCTCTCAGTCCCTGTGTCTCTCTCGGTCACTGTCTCTCTCTCGGTCCCTGTGTCTCTCTCGGTCTCTGTGTCTCTCTCGGTCCCTGTGTCTCTCTCGGTCTCTGTGTCTCTCTCGGTCTCTGTGTCTCTCTCGGTCTCTGTCTCTCTATCGGTCCCTGTGTCTCTCTCGGTCTCTGTGTCTCTCTCGGTCTCTGTGTGTCTCTCGGTCCCTGTGTCTCACTCGGTCCCTGTGCCTCTCTCGGTCCCTGTGTCTCTCTCGGTCCCTGTGTCTCTCTCGGTCCCTGTGTCTCACTCGGTCCCTGTGCCTCTCTCGGTCCCTGTGTCTCTCTCGATCTCTGTGTCTTTCTCGGTCCCTGTGTCTCACTCGGTCCCTGTGCCTCTCTCGGTCCCTGTGTCTCTCTCGGTCCCTGTGTCTCTCTCGGACCCTGTGTCTCACTCGGTCCCTGTGTCTCTCACTCGGTCCCTGTGTCTCTCTCAGTCCCTGTGTCTCATTTGCTCCCTGTCTCTCTCTCTCAGTTTCAGTGTCTCTTTCGGTCCCTGTGACTCTCTCTGGGTCCCTGTGTCTCACTCGGTCCCTGTCTCTCTCTCGGTCTCTGTGTCTCACTCGGTCCCTGTGTCTCTCTCTCTCGGACCCTGTCTCTCTCTCTCGGTCCCTGTGTCTCACTCGGTCCCTGTGTCTCTCTCTCTGTCCCTGTGTCTCTCACTCGGTCCCTGTCTCCCTCTCGGTCCCTGTCTCTCTCTCAGTCCCTGTGACTCTCTCTTGGTCCCTGTGTCTCTCTCTCGGTCCCTGAGTCTCTCTCTCGGTCCCTGTGTCTCTCTCTCGGTCCCTGAGTCTCTCTCTTTGTCCCTGTGTCTCTCTCACTCTTGGTCCCTGTCTCTCTCTCGGTCCCTGTGTCTCTCTCGGTCCCGGTGTCTCTCTCGGTCCCTGTGTCTCTCTGTCGGTCCCTGTGTCTCTCTCGGTCCCTTGGTCTCTCTCGGTCCCTGTGTGTCACTCGGTCCCTGTGTCTCTCTCTTGGTCCCTGTCTCTCTCTCAGTACCTATGACTCTCTCTCGGTCACTGTCTCTCTCTCGGTCCCTGTGTCTCTCTCGGTCTCTGTGTCTCTCTCAGTCCCTGTGTCTCTCTCGGTCTCTGTGTCTCTCTCGGTCTCTGTGTCTCTCTCGGTCTCTGTCTCTCTATCGGTCCCTGTGTCTCTCTCGGTCTCTGTGTCTCTCTCGGTCTCTGTGTGTCTCTCGGTCCCTGTGTCTCACTCGGTCCCTGTGCCTCTCTCGGTCCCAGTGTCTCTCTCGGTCCCTGTGTCTCTCTCGGTCCCTGTGTCTCACTCGGTCCCTGTGCCTCTCTCGGTCCCTGTGTCTCTCTCGGTCTCAGTGTCTTTCTCGGTCCCTGTGTCTCACTCGGTCCCTGTGCCTCTCTCGGTCCCCGTGTCTCTCTCAGTCCCTGTGTCTCTCTCGGTCCCTGTGTCTCACTCGGTCCCTGTGTCTCTCACTCGGTCCCTGTGTCTCTCTCAGTCCCTGTGTCTCATTTGCTCCCTGTCTCTCTCTCTCAGTTTCAGTGTCTCTTTCGGTCCCTGTGACTCTCTCTGGGTCCCTGTGTCTCACTCGGTCCCTGTCTCTCTCTCGGTCCCGGTGTCTCTCTCGGTCTCTGTGTCTCTCTCGGTCCCTGTGTCTCTCTCAGTACCTATGACTCTCTCTCGGTCACTGTCTCTCTCTCGGTCCCTGTGTATCTCTCGGTCTCTGTGTCGATCTCGGTCCCTGTGTCTCTCTCGGTCTCTGTGTCTCTCTCGGTCTCTGTCTCTCTATCGGTCCCTGTGTCTCTCTCGGTCTCTGTGTCTCTCTCGGTCTCTGTGTGTCTCTCGGTCCCTGTGTCTCACTCGGTCCCTCTGCCTCTCTCGGTCCCTGTGTCTCTCTCGGTCCCTGTGTCTCACTCGGTCCCTGTGTCTCACTCGGTCCCTGTCTCTCTCTCGGTCTCTGTGTCTCACTCGGTCCCTGTGTCTCTCTCTTTCGGACCCTGTCTCTCTCTCTCGGTCCCTGTGTCTCACTCGGTCCCTGTGTCTCTCTCTCTGTCCCTGTGTCTCTCACTCGGTCCCTGTCTCCCTCTCGATCCCTGTCCCTCTCTCAGTCCCTGTGACTCTCTCTTGGTCCCTGTGTCTCTCTCTCGGTCCCTGAGTCTCTCTCTCGGTCCCTGTGTCTCTCTCTCGGTCCCATTGTCTCTCTCTTGGTCCCTGTGTCTCTCTCTTTGTCCCTGTGTCTCTCTCACTCTTGGTCCCTGTCTCTCTCTCGGTCCCTGTGTCTCTCTCGGTCCCGGTGTCTCTCTCGGTCCCTGTGTCTCTCTCTCGGTCCCTGTCTCTCTCTCTTGCTCTCTGCGTCTCTCTCTGTCCCTGTGTCTCTCTCTCTCGGTCCCTGTGTGTCACTCGGCCCCTGTGTCTCTCTTGGCCCCTGTGTCTCTCTCGGTCCCTGTATCTCTCTCGGTCCCTGTGTCTCTCTCTCGGTCCCTGTGTGTCACTCAGCCCATGTGTCTCTCTCGGTCCCTGTGTCTCTCTCTCGGTTCCTGTGTCTCTCTCTCGGTCCCTGTGTCTCTCATGGTCCCTGTGTCTCTCTCGATCCCTGTGTCTCTCTCAGTCCCTGTGTCTCTCTCGGTTCCTGTGTCTCTCTCTCGGTCCCTGTGTCTCTCTCGGTCCCTGTGTCTCTCTCGGTCCCTGTGTCTCTCTCGGTCCCTGTGTCTCTCTGTCGGTCCCTGTGTCTCTCTCGGTCCCTTGGTCTCTCTCGGTCCCTGTGTGTCACTCGGTCCCTGTGTCTCTCTCTTGGTCCCTGTCTCTCTCTCAGTCCCTATGACTCTCTCTCGGTCCCTGAGTCTCTCTCTCGGTCCCTGTGTCTCTCTCTCGGTCCCTGTGTCTCTCTCTTGGTCCCTGTGTCTCTCTCTCTCTCGGTCCCTGTCTCTCTCTCGGTCCCTGTGTCTCTCTCGGTCCCGTTGTCTCTCTCGGTCCCTGTGTGTCTCTCTCGGTCCCTGTCTCTCTCTCTTGCTCTCTGCGTCTCTCTCAGTCCCTGTGTCCCTCTCGGTTCCTGTGTCTCTCTCTCTGTCCCTGTGTCTCTCTCTCTCTCGGTCCCTGTGTCTCTCTCTCACCCCTGTGTCTCTCTTGGTCCCTGTGTCTCTCTTAGACCCTGTGTCTCTCTCGGTACCTGTGTCACTCTCTCGGTCCCTGTGTCTCTCTCTCGGTCCCTGTGTCTCTCTCGGTCCCTGTGACTCGCTCAATGCCTGTGTCTCTCTCTCTCGGTACCTGTGTCTCTCACTCGGTCCCTGTGTCTCTCTCTCGGTCCCTGTGTCTCACTCGGTCCCTTTGTCTCTCTCTCTCGGTCCCTGTGTCTCTCTCTCGGTCCCTGCCTCTCTCTCGGTCCCTGTGTCTCTCTCGGTCCCGGTGTCTCTCTCGGTCCCTGTGTCTCTCTCTCGGTCCCAGTGTCTCTCTCGGTCCCTCTGTCTCTCTCTCGGTCCCTGTGTCTCTCTCGGTCCCTGTGTCTCTCTCGGTCCCGGTGTCTCTCGGTCCCTGTGTCTCTCTCTCGGTCCCTGAGTCTCTCTCGGTCACTGTGTCTCACTCGGTCCCTGTGTCTCACTCGGTCCCTGTGTCTCTCTCGGTCCTGGTGTCTCTCTCTCGGTCCCTGTGTCTCTCTCTCTCAGTCCCTGTGTCTCTCTCGGTCACTGTCTCTCTCTCGGTCCCTGTGTCTCTCTCGGTCTCTGTGTCTCTCTCGGTCCCTGTGTCTCTCTCGGTCTCTGTGTCTCTCTCGGTCTCTGTGTCTCTCTCGGTCTCTGTCTCTCTATCGGTCCCTGTGTCTCTCTCGGTCTCTGTGTCTCTCTCGGTCTCTGTGTGTCTCTCGGTCCCTGTGTCTCACTCGATCCCTGTGCCTCTCTCGGTCCCTGTGTCTCTCTCGGTCCCTGTGTCTCTCTCGGTCCCTGTGTCTCACTCGGTCCCTGTGCCTCTCTCGGTCCCTGTGTCTCTCTCGGTCTCTGTGTCTCTCTCGGTCCCTGTGTCTCACTCGGTCCCTGTGCCTCTCTCGGTCCCTGTGTCTCTCTCGGTCCCTGTGTCTCTCTCGGTCCCTGTGTCTCACTCGGTCCCTGTGTCTCTCACTCGGTCCCTGTGTCTCTCTCAGTCCCTGTGTCTCATTTGCTCCCTGTCTCTCTCTCTCAGTTTCAGTGTCTCTTTCGGTCCCTGTGACTCTCTCTGGGTCCCTGTGTCTCACTCGGTCCCTGTCTCTCTCTCGGTCTCTGTGTCTCACTCGGTCCCTGTGTCTCTCTCTCTCGGACCCTGTCTCTCTCTCGGTCCCTGTGTCTCACTCGGTCCCTGTGTCTCTCTCTCTGTCCCTGTGTCTCTCACTCGGTCCCTGTCTCCCTCTCGGTCCCTGTCTCTCTCTGAGTCCCTGTGACTCTCTCTTGGTCCCTGTGTCTCTCTCTTGGTCCCTGAGTCTCTCTCTCGGTCCCTGTGTCTCTCTCTCGGTCCCATTGTCTCTCTCTTGGTCCCTGTGTCTCTCTCTTTGTCCCTGTGTCTCTCTCACTCTTGGTCCCTGTCTCTCTCTCGGTCCCTGTGTCTCTCTCGGTCCCTGTGTCTCTCTCGGTCCCGGTGTCTCTCTCGGTCCCTGTGTCTCTCTCTTGGTCCCTGAGTCTCTCTCGGTCGCTGTGTCTCACTCGGTCCCTGTGTCTCACTCGGTCCCTGTGTCTCTCTCGGTCCTTGTGTCTCTCTCTCGGTTCCTGTGTCTCTCTCTCTCAGTCCCTGTGTCTCTCTCGGTCACTGTCTCTCTCTCGGTCCCTGTGTCTCTCTCGGTCTCTGTGTCTCTCTCGGTCCCTGTGTCTCTCTCGGTCTCTGTGTCTCTCTCGGTCTCTGTGTCTCTCTCGGTCTCTGTCTCTCTATCGGTCCCTGTGTCTCTCTCGGTCTCTGTGTCTCTCTCGGTCTCTGTGTGTCTCTCGGTCCCTGTGTCTCACTCGGTCCCTGTGCCTCTCTCGTTCCCTGTGTCTCTCTCGGTCCCTGTGTCTCACTCGGTCCCTGTGCCTCTCTCGGTCCCTGTGTCTCTCTCGGTCCCTGTGCCTCTCTCGGTCCCTGTGTCTCTCTCGGTCTCTGTGTCTTTCTCGGTCCCTGTGTCTCACTCGGTCCCTGTGCCTCTCTCGGTCCCCGTGTCTCTCTCAGTCCCTGTGTCTCTCTCGGTCCCTGTGTCTCACTCGGTCCCTGTGTCTCTCACTCGGTCCCTGTGTCTCTCTCAGTCCCTGTGTCTCATTTGCTCCCTGTCTCTCTCTCTCAGTTTCAGTGTCTCTTTCGGTCCCTGTGACTCTCTCTGGGTCCCTGTGTCTCACTCGGTCCCTGTCTCTCTCTCGGTCCCGGTGTCTCTCTCGGTCTCTGTGTCTCTCTCGGTCCCTGTGTCTCTCTCAGTACCTATGACTCTCTCTCGGTCACTGTCTCTCTCTCGGTCCCTGTGTATCTCTCGGTCTCTGTGTCGATCTCGGTCCCTGTGTCTCTCTCGGTCTCTGTGTCTCTCTCGGTCTCTGTCTCTCTATCGGTCCCTGTGTCTCTCTCGGTCTCTGTGTCTCTCTCGGTCTCTGTGTGTCTCTCGGTCCCTGTGTCTCACTCGGTCCCTCTGCCTCTCTCGGTCCCTGTGTCTCTCTCGGTCCCTGTGTCTCACTCGGTCCCTGTGTCTCACTCGGTCCCTGTCTCTCTCTCTCGGTCTCTGTGTCTCACTCGGTCCCTGTGTCTCTCTCTTTCGGACCCTGTCTCTCTCTCTCGGTCCCTGTGTCTCACTCGGTCCCTGTGTCTCTCTCTCTGTCCCTGTGTCTCTCACTCGGTCCCTGTCTCCCTCTCGATCCCTGTCCCTCTCTCAGTCCCTGTGACTCTCTCTTGGTCCCTGTGTCTCTCTCTCGGTCCCTGAGTCTCTCTCTCGGTCCCTGTGTCTCTCTCTCGGTCCCATTGTCTCTCTCTTGGTCCCTGTGTCTCTCTCTTTGTCCCTGTGTCTCTCTCACTCTTGGTCCCTGTCTCTCTCTCGGTCCCTGTGTCTCTCTCGGTCCCGGTGTCTCTCTCGGTCCCTGTGTCTCTCTCTCGGTCCCTGTCTCTCTCTCTTGCTCTCTGCGTCTCTCTCTGTCCCTGTGTCTCTCTCTCTCGGTCCCTGTGTGTCACTCGGCCCCTGTGTCTCTCTTGGCCCCTGTGTCTCTCTCGGTCCCTGTATCTCTCTCGGTCCCTGTGTCTCTCTCTCGGTCCCTGTGTGTCACTCAGCCCATGTGTCTCTCTCGGTCCCTGTGTCTCTCTCTCGGTTCCTGTGTCTCTCTCTCGGTCCCTGTGTCTCTCATGGTCCCTGTGTCTCTCTCGATCCCTGTGTCTCTCTCAGTCCCTGTGTCTCTCTCGGTTCCTGTGTCTCTCTCTCGGTCCCTGTGTCTCTCTCGGTCCCTGTGTCTCTCTCGGTCCCTGTGTCTCTCTCGGTCCCTGTGTCTCTCTGTCGGTCCCTGTGTCTCTCTCGGTCCCTTGGTCTCTCTCGGTCCCTGTGTGTCACTCGGTCCCTGTGTCTCTCTCTTGGTCCCTGTCTCTCTCTCAGTCCCTATGACTCTCTCTCGGTCCCTGAGTCTCTCTCTCGGTCCCTGTGTCTCTCTCTCGGTCCCTGTGTCTCTCTCTTGGTCCCTGTGTCTCTCTCTCTCTCGGTCCCTGTCTCTCTCTCGGTCCCTGTGTCTCTCTCGGTCCCGTTGTCTCTCTCGGTCCCTGTGTGTCTCTCTCGGTCCCTGTCTCTCTCTCTTGCTCTCTGCGTCTCTCTCAGTCCCTGTGTCCCTCTCGGTTCCTGTGTCTCTCTCTCTGTCCCTGTGTCTCTCTCTCTCTCGGTCCCTGTGTCTCTCTCTCACCCCTGTGTCTCTCTTGGTCCCTGTGTCTCTCTTAGACCCTGTGTCTCTCTCGGTACCTGTGTCACTCTCTCGGTCCCTGTGTCTCTCTCTCGGTCCCTGTGTCTCTCTCGGTCCCTGTGACTCGCTCAATGCCTGTGTCTCTCTCTCTCGGTACCTGTGTCTCTCACTCGGTCCCTGTGTCTCTCTCTCGGTCCCTGTGTCTCACTCGGTCCCTTTGTCTCTCTCTCTCGGTCCCTGTGTCTCTCTCTCGGTCCCTGCCTCTCTCTCGGTCCCTGTGTCTCTCTCGGTCCCGGTGTCTCTCTCGGTCCCTGTGTCTCTCTCTCGGTCCCAGTGTCTCTCTCGGTCCCTCTGTCTCTCTCTCGGTCCCTGTGTCTCTCTCGGTCCCTGTGTCTCTCTCGGTCCCGGTGTCTCTCGGTCCCTGTGTCTCTCTCTCGGTCCCTGAGTCTCTCTCGGTCACTGTGTCTCACTCGGTCCCTGTGTCTCACTCGGTCCCTGTGTCTCTCTCGGTCCTGGTGTCTCTCTCTCGGTCCCTGTGTCTCTCTCTCTCAGTCCCTGTGTCTCTCTCGGTCACTGTCTCTCTCTCGGTCCCTGTGTCTCTCTCGGTCTCTGTGTCTCTCTCGGTCCCTGTGTCTCTCTCGGTCTCTGTGTCTCTCTCGGTCTCTGTGTCTCTCTCGGTCTCTGTCTCTCTATCGGTCCCTGTGTCTCTCTCGGTCTCTGTGTCTCTCTCGGTCTCTGTGTGTCTCTCGGTCCCTGTGTCTCACTCGATCCCTGTGCCTCTCTCGGTCCCTGTGTCTCTCTCGGTCCCTGTGTCTCTCTCGGTCCCTGTGTCTCACTCGGTCCCTGTGCCTCTCTCGGTCCCTGTGTCTCTCTCGGTCTCTGTGTCTCTCTCGGTCCCTGTGTCTCACTCGGTCCCTGTGCCTCTCTCGGTCCCTGTGTCTCTCTCGGTCCCTGTGTCTCTCTCGGTCCCTGTGTCTCACTCGGTCCCTGTGTCTCTCACTCGGTCCCTGTGTCTCTCTCAGTCCCTGTGTCTCATTTGCTCCCTGTCTCTCTCTCTCAGTTTCAGTGTCTCTTTCGGTCCCTGTGACTCTCTCTGGGTCCCTGTGTCTCACTCGGTCCCTGTCTCTCTCTCGGTCTCTGTGTCTCACTCGGTCCCTGTGTCTCTCTCTCTCGGACCCTGTCTCTCTCTCGGTCCCTGTGTCTCACTCGGTCCCTGTGTCTCTCTCTCTGTCCCTGTGTCTCTCACTCGGTCCCTGTCTCCCTCTCGGTCCCTGTCTCTCTCTGAGTCCCTGTGACTCTCTCTTGGTCCCTGTGTCTCTCTCTTGGTCCCTGAGTCTCTCTCTCGGTCCCTGTGTCTCTCTCTCGGTCCCATTGTCTCTCTCTTGGTCCCTGTGTCTCTCTCTTTGTCCCTGTGTCTCTCTCACTCTTGGTCCCTGTCTCTCTCTCGGTCCCTGTGTCTCTCTCGGTCCCTGTGTCTCTCTCGGTCCCGGTGTCTCTCTCGGTCCCTGTGTCTCTCTCTCGGTCCCTGAGTCTCTCTCGGTCGCTGTGTCTCACTCGGTCCCTGTGTCTCACTCGGTCCCTGTGTCTCTCTCGGTCCTTGTGTCTCTCTCTCGGTTCCTGTGTCTCTCTCTCTCAGTCCCTGTGTCTCTCTCGGTCACTGTCTCTCTCTCGGTCCCTGTGTCTCTCTCGGTCTCTGTGTCTCTCTCGGTCCCTGTGTCTCTCTCGGTCTCTGTGTCTCTCTCGGTCTCTGTGTCTCTCTCGGTCTCTGTCTCTCTATCGGTCCCTGTGTCTCTCTCGGTCTCTGTGTCTCTCTCGGTCTCTGTGTGTCTCTCGGTCCCTGTGTCTCACTCGGTCCCTGTGCCTCTCTCGGTCCCTGTGTCTCTCTCGGTCCCTGTGTCTCTCTCGGTCCCTGTGTCTCACTCGGTCCCTGTGCCTCTCTCGGTCCCTGTGTCTCTCTCGGTCCCTGTGTCTCTCTCGGACACTGTGTCTCACTCGGTCCCTGTGTCTCTCACTCGGTCCCTGTGTCTCTCTCAGTCCCTGTGTCTCATTTGCTCCCTGTCTCTCTCTCTCAGTTTCAGTGTCTCTTTCGGTCCCTGTGACTCTCTCTGGGTCCCTGTGTCTCACTCGGTCCCTGTCTCTCTCTCGGTCTCTGTGTCTCACTCGGTCCCTGTGTCTCTCTCTCTCGGACCCTGTCTCTCTCTCTCGGTCCCTGTGTCTCACTCGGTCCCTGTGTCTCTCTCTCTGTCCCTGTGTCTCTCACTCGGTCCCTGTCTCCCTCTCGGTCCCTGTCTCTCTCTCAGTCCCTGTGACTCTCTCTTGGTCCCTGTGTCTCTCTCTCGGTCCCTGAGTCTCTCTCTCGGTCCCTGTGTCTCTCTCTCGGTCCCTGAGTCTCTCTCTTTGTCCCTGTGTCTCTCTCACTCTTGGTCCCTGTCTCTCTCTCGGTCCCTGTGTCTCTCTCGGTCCCGGTGTCTCTCTCGGTCCCTGTGTCTCTCTGTCGGTCCCTGTGTCTCTCTCGGTCCCTTGGTCTCTCTCGGTCCCTGTGTGTCACTCGGTCCCTGTGTCTCTCTCTTGGTCCCTGTCTCTCTCTCAGTACCTATGACTCTCTCTCGGTCACTGTCTCTCTCTCGGTCCCTGTGTCTCTCTCGGTCTCTGTGTCTCTCTCAGTCCCTGTGTCTCTCTCGGTCTCTGTGTCTCTCTCGGTCTCTGTGTCTCTCTCGGTCTCTGTCTCTCTATCGGTCCCTGTGTCTCTCTCGGTCTCTGTGTCTCTCTCGGTCTCTGTGTGTCTCTCGGTCCCTGTGTCTCACTCGGTCCCTGTGCCTCTCTCGGTCCCAGTGTCTCTCTCGGTCCCTGTGTCTCTCTCGGTCCCTGTGTCTCACTCGGTCCCTGTGCCTCTCTCGGTCCCTGTGTCTCTCTCGGTCTCTGTGTCTTTCTCGGTCCCTGTGTCTCACTCGGTCCCTGTGCCTCTCTCGGTCCCCGTGTCTCTCTCAGTCCCTGTGTCTCTCTCGGTCCCTGTGTCTCACTCGGTCCCTGTGTCTCTCACTCGGTCCCTGTGTCTCTCTCAGTCCCTGTGTCTCATTTGCTCCCTGTCTCTCTCTCTCAGTTTCAGTGTCTCTTTCGGTCCCTGTGACTCTCTCTGGGTCCCTGTGTCTCACTCGGTCCCTGTCTCTCTCTCGGTCCCGGTGTCTCTCTCGGTCTCTGTGTCTCTCTCGGTCCCTGTGTCTCTCTCAGTACCTATGACTCTCTCTCGGTCACTGTCTCTCTCTCGGTCCCTGTGTATCTCTCGGTCTCTGTGTCGATCTCGGTCCCTGTGTCTCTCTCGGTCTCTGTGTCTCTCTCGGTCTCTGTCTCTCTATCGGTCCCTGTGTCTCTCTCGGTCTCTGTGTCTCTCTCGGTCTCTGTGTGTCTCTCGGTCCCTGTGTCTCACTCGGTCCCTCTGCCTCTCTCGGTCCCTGTGTCTCTCTCGGTCCCTGTGTCTCACTCGGTCCCTGTGTCTCACTCGGTCCCTGTCTCTCTCTCGGTCTCTGTGTCTCACTCGGTCCCTGTGTCTCTCTCTTTCGGACCCTGTCTCTCTCTCTCGGTCCCTGTGTCTCACTCGGTCCCTGTGTCTCTCTCTCTGTCCCTGTGTCTCTCACTCGGTCCCTGTCTCCCTCTCGATCCCTGTCCCTCTCTCAGTCCCTGTGACTCTCTCTTGGTCCCTGTGTCTCTCTCTCGGTCCCTGAGTCTCTCTCTCGGTCCCTGTGTCTCTCTCTCGGTCCCATTGTCTCTCTCTTGGTCCCTGTGTCTCTCTCTTTGTCCCTGTGTCTCTCTCACTCTTGGTCCCTGTCTCTCTCTCGGTCCCTGTGTCTCTCTCGGTCCCGGTGTCTCTCTCGGTCCCTGTGTCTCTCTCTCGGTCCCTGTCTCTCTCTCTTGCTCTCTGCGTCTCTCTCTGTCCCTGTGTCTCTCTCTCTCGGTCCCTGTGTGTCACTCGGCCCCTGTGTCTCTCTTGGCCCCTGTGTCTCTCTCGGTCCCTGTATCTCTCTCGGTCCCTGTGTCTCTCTCTCGGTCCCTGTGTGTCACTCAGCCCATGTGTCTCTCTCGGTCCCTGTGTCTCTCTCTCGGTTCCTGTGTCTCTCTCTCGGTCCCTGTGTCTCTCATGGTCCCTGTGTCTCTCTCGATCCCTGTGTCTCTCTCAGTCCCTGTGTCTCTCTCGGTTCCTGTGTCTCTCTCTCGGTCCCTGTGTCTCTCTCGGTCCCTGTGTCTCTCTCGGTCCCTGTGTCTCTCTCGGTCCCTGTGTCTCTCTGTCGGTCCCTGTGTCTCTCTCGGTCCCTTGGTCTCTCTCGGTCCCTGTGTGTCACTCGGTCCCTGTGTCTCTCTCTTGGTCCCTGTCTCTCTCTCAGTCCCTATGACTCTCTCTCGGTCCCTGAGTCTCTCTCTCGGTCCCTGTGTCTCTCTCTCGGTCCCTGTGTCTCTCTCTTGGTCCCTGTGTCTCTCTCTCTCTCGGTCCCTGTCTCTCTCTCGGTCCCTGTGTCTCTCTCGGTCCCGTTGTCTCTCTCGGTCCCTGTGTGTCTCTCTCGGTCCCTGTCTCTCTCTCTTGCTCTCTGCGTCTCTCTCAGTCCCTGTGTCCCTCTCGGTTCCTGTGTCTCTCTCTCTGTCCCTGTGTCTCTCTCTCTCTCGGTCCCTGTGTCTCTCTCTCACCCCTGTGTCTCTCTTGGTCCCTGTGTCTCTCTTAGACCCTGTGTCTCTCTCGGTACCTGTGTCACTCTCTCGGTCCCTGTGTCTCTCTCTCGGTCCCTGTGTCTCTCTCGGTCCCTGTGACTCGCTCAATGCCTGTGTCTCTCTCTCTCGGTACCTGTGTCTCTCACTCGGTCCCTGTGTCTCTCTCTCGGTCCCTGTGTCTCACTCGGTCCCTTTGTCTCTCTCTCTCGGTCCCTGTGTCTCTCTCGGTTCCTGTGTCTCTCTCGGTCCCTGTGTCTCTCTCTCAGTCCCAGTGTCTCTCTCGATCCCTGTGTCTCTCTCAGTCCCTGTGTCTCTCTCGGTCCCTGTGACTCTCTCTAGGTCCCTGTGTCTCTCTCTCGGTCCCTGAGTCTCTCTCTCGGTCCCTATGACTCTCTCTAGGTCCCTGTGTCTCTCTCTCGGTCACTGTGTCTCTCTCGGTCCCTGTGACACGCTCAGTCCCTGTGTCTCTCTCGGTCCCTGTGTCTCTCTCGGACTCTGTGTCTCACTTGGTCCCTGTGTATCTCACTCAGTCCCTGTGTCTCTCTCCCGGTCCCTGTGTCTCTCTCGGTCTCTGTGTCTCACTCGGTCCCTGTGTCTCTCTCGGTCCCTGTGTCTCTCTCGGTCCCTGTGTCTCTCTCTCGCTCCCTGTCTTTCTCTCTAGGACGATTGTGTCTCTCTCTCGGTCCCTGTGTCTCTCACTCGGTCCCTGTCTCTCTCTCGGTCCCTGTCTTTGTCTCTCAGTTTCAGTGTCTCTGTCGGTCCCTCTGACTCTCTCTGGGTCCCTGTATCTCACTCGGTCCCTGTCACTCTCTCGGTCTCTGTGTCTCACTCGGTCCCTGTCTCTCTCTCTCTCGCTCCCTGTCTTTCTCTCTAGGACGATTGTGTCTCTCTCTCGGTCCCTGTGGCTCTCTCTGGGTCCCTGTGTCTCACTCGGTCCCTGTGTCTCTCTCTCTTTCGGACCCTGTCTCTCTCTCTCGGTCCCTGTGTCTCAATCGGTACCTCTGTCTCTCTCTCGGTCGCTGTGTCTCTCTCTCGGTCCCTGTCTCTCTCTCGGTCCCTGTGTGTCACTAGGCCCCAGTGTCTCTCTCGGTCCCTGTGTCTCTCTCTCGGTCCCTGTGTCTCTCTCTCGGTCCCTGAGTCATTCTCTAGGTCCCTGTGTCTCTCTCTCGGTCCCTGTGTCTCTCTCTTGGCCCCTGTGTCTCTCTCTTCGTCCCTGTGTCTCTCTCTCTCTCGGTCCCTGTCTCTCTCTCGGTCCCTGTGTCTCTCTCGGTCCCGGTGTCTGTCTCGGTCCCTGTGTCTCTCTCTCGGTCCCTGTCTCTCTCTCTTGCTCTCTGCGTCTCTCTCTGTCCCTGTGTCACTCTCTCTCGGTGCCTGTGTGTCACTCGGCCCCTGTGTCTCTCTCGATTCCTGTCTCGCTCTCAGTCCCTGTGTCTCTCTCTCAGTCCCTGTGTCTCTCTCTCGGTCCCTGTGTCTCTCTCTCGGTCCCTGTGTCTCTCACGGTCCCTGTGTCTCTCTCTCGGACCTGGTGTTTCTCTCAGTCCCTGTGTCTCTCTCGGTACCTGTGTGTCACTCGGCCCCTGTGTCTCTCTCGGTCCCTGAGTCTCTCTCTCGGTCCCGGTGTCTCTCTCGGTCCCTGTGTCTCTCTCTCGGTCCCTGAGTCTCTCTCGGTCGCTGTGTCTCACTCGGTCACTGTGTCTCACTCGGTCCCTGTGTCTCTCTCGGTCCTTGTGTCTCTCTCTCGGTCCCTGTGTCTCTCTCTCTCAGTCCCTGTGTCTCTCTCGGTCACTGTCTCTCTCTCGGTCCCTGTGTCTCTCTCGGTCTCTGTGTCTCTCTCGGTCCCTGTGTCTCTCTCGGTCTCTGTGTCTCTCTCGGTCTCTGTGTCTCTCTCGGTCTCTGTCTCTCTATCGTTCCCTGTGTCTCTGTCGGTCTCTGTGTCTCTCTCGGTCTCTGTGTGTCTCTCGGTCGCTGTGTCTCACTCGGTCCCTGTGCCTCTCTCGGTCCCTGTGTCTCTCTCGGTCCCTGTGTCTCACTCGGTCCCTGTGCCTCTCTCGGTCCCTGTGTCTCTCTCGGTCTCTGTGTCTTTCTCGGTCCCTGTGTCTCACTCGGTCCCTGTGCCTCTCACGGTCCCTGTGTCTCTCTCGGTCCCTGTATCTCTCTCGGTCCCTGTGTCTCACTCGGTCCCTGTGTCTCTCACTCGGTCCCTGTGTCTCTCTCAGTCCCTGTGTCTCATTTGCTCCCTGTCTCTCTCTCTCAGTTTCAGTGTCTCTTTCGGTCCCTGTGACTCTCTCTGGGTCCCTGTGTCTCACTCGGTCCCTGTCTCTCTCTCGGTCTCTGTGTCTCACTCGGTCCCTGTGTCACTCTCTCTGTCCCTGTGTCTCTCACTCGGTCCCTGTCTCCCTCTCGGTCCCTATCTCTCTCTCAGTCCCTGTGACTCTCTCTTGGTCCCTGTGTCTCTCTCTCGGTCCCTGAGTCTCTCTCTCGGTCCCTGTGTCTCTCTCTCGGTCCCATTGTCTCTCTCTTGGTCCCTGTGTCTCTCTCTTTGTCCCTGTGTCTCTCTCACTCTTGGTCCCTGTCTCTCTCTCGGTCCCTGTGTCTCTCTCGGTCCCGGTGTCTCTCTCGGTCCCTGTGTCTCTCTGTCGGTCCCTGTGTCTCTCTCGGTCCCTTGGTCTCTCTCGGTCCCCGTGTGTCACTCGGTCCCTGTGTCTCTCTCTTGGTCCCTGTCTCTCTCTCAGTACCTGTGACTCTCTCTCGGTCACTGTCTCTCTCTCGGTCCCTGTGTCTCTCTCGGTCTCTGTGTCTCTCTCGGTCCCTGTGTCTCTCTCGGTCTCTGTGTCTCTCTCGGTCTCTGTGTCTCTCTCGGTCTCTGTCTCTCTATCGGTCCCTGTGTCTCTCTCGGTCTCTGTGTCTCTCTCGGTCTCTGTGTGTCTCTCGGTCCCTGTGTCTCACTCGGTCCCTGTGCCTCTCTCGGTCCCTGTGTCTCTCTCGGTCCCTGTGTCTCTCTCGGTCCCTGTGTCTCACTCGGTCCCTGTGCCTCTCTCGGTCCCTGTGTCTCTCTCGGTCTCTGTGTCTTTCTCGGTCCCTGTGTCTCACTCGGTCCCTGTGCCTCTCTCGGTCCCTGTGTCTCTCTCGGTCCCTGTGTCTCACTCGGCCCCTGTGTCTCTCACTCGGTCCCTGTGTCTCTCTCAGTCCCTGTGTCTCATTTGCTCCCTGTCTCTCTCTCTCAGTTTCAGTGTCTCTTTCGGTCCCTGTGACTCTCTCTGGGTCCCTGTGTCTCACTCGGTCCCTGTCTCTCTCTCGGTCTCTGTGTCTCACTCGGTCCCTGTGTCTCTCTCTCTCGGACCCTGTCTCTCTCTCTCGGTCCCTGTGTCTCACTCGGTCCCTGTGTCTCTCTCTCTGTCCCTGTGTCTCTCACTCGGTCCCTGTCTCCCTCTCGGTCCCTGTCTCTCTCTCAGTCCCTGTGACTCTCTCTTGGTCCCTGTGTCTCTCTCTCGGTCCCTGAGTCTCTCTCTCGGTCTCTGTGTCTCTCTCTCGGTCCCATTGTCTCTCTCTCGGTCCCTGTGTCTCTCTCTTTGTCCCTGTGTCTCTCTCACTCTTGGTCCCTGTCTCTCTCTCGGTCCCTGTGTCTCTCTCGGTCCCGGTGTCTCTCTCGGTCCCTGTGTCTCTCTGTCGGTCCCTGTGTCTCTCTCGGTCCCTTGGTCTCTCTCGGTCCCTGTGTGTCACTCGGTCCCTGTGTCTCTCTCTTGGTCCCTGTCTCTCTCTCAGTACCTATGACTCTCTCTCGGTCACTGTCTCTCTCTCGGTCCCTGTGTCTCTCTCGGTCTCTGTGTCTCTCTCGGTCCCTGTGTCTCTCTCGGTCTCTGTGTCTCTCTCAGTCTCTGTGTCTCTCTCGGTCCCGGTGTCTCTCTCGGTCCCTGTGTCTCTCTCTCGGTCCCTGTCTCTCTCTCTTGCTCTCTGCGTCTCTCTCTGTCCCTGTGCCTCTCTCTCTCGGTCCCTGTGTGTCACTCGGCCCCTGTGTCTCTCTTGGCCCCTGTGTCTCTCTCGGTCCCTGTATCTCTCTCGGTCCCTGTGTCTCTCTCTCGGTCCCTGTGTGTCACTCAGCCCATGTGTCTCTCTCGGTCCCTGTGTCTCTCTCTCGGTTCCTGTGTCTCTCTCTCGGTCCCTGTGTCTCTCACGGTCCCTGTGTCTCTCTCGATCCCTGTGTCTCTCTCAGTCCCTGTGTCTCTCTCGGTTCCTGTGTCTCTCTGTCGGTCCCTGTGTCTCTCTCGGTCCCTGTGTCTCTCTCGGTCCCTGTGTCTTTCTCGGTCCCTGTGTCTCTCTGTCGGTCCCTGTGTCTCTCTCGGTCCCTTGGTCTCTCTCGGACCCTGTGTGTCACTCGGTCCCTGTGTCTCTCTCTTGGTCCCTGTCTCTCTCTCAGTCCCTATGACTCTCTCTCGGTCCCTGAGTCTCTCTCTCGGTCCCTGTGTCTCTCTCTCGGTCCCTGTGTCTCTCTCTCGGTCCCTGTGTCTCTCTCTCGGTCCCTGTGACTCTCTCTTGGTCCCTGTGTCTCTCTCTCGGTCCCTGAGTCTCTCTCTCGGTCTCTGTGTCTCTCTCTCGGTCCCATTGTCTCTCTCTTGGTCCCTGTGTCTCTCTCTTTGTCCCTGTGTCTCTCTCACTCTTGGTCCCTGTCTCTCTCTCGGTCCCTGTGTCTCTCTCGGTCCCGGTGTCTCTCTCGGTCCCTGTGTCTCTCTGTCGGTCCCTGTGTCTCTCTCGGTCCCTTGGTCTCTCTCGGTCCCTGTGTGTCACTCGGTCCCTGTGTCTCTCTCTTGGTCCCTGTCTCTCTCTCAGTACCTATGACTCTCTCTCGGTCACTGTCTCTCTCTCGGTCCCTGTGTCTCTCTCGGTCTCTGTGTCTCTCTCGGTCCCTGTGTCTCTCTCGGTCTCTGTGTCTCTCTCAGTCTCTGTGTCTCTCTCGGTCCCGGTGTCTCTCTCGGTCCCTGTGTCTCTCTCTCGGTCCCTGTCTCTCTCTCTTGCTCTCTGCGTCTCTCTCTGTCCCTGTGCCTCTCTCTCTCGGTCCCTGTGTGTCACTCGGCCCCTGTGTCTCTCTTGGCCCCTGTGTCTCTCTCGGTCCCTGTATCTCTCTCGGTCCCTGTGTCTCTCTCTCGGTCCCTGTGTGTCACTCAGCCCATGTGTCTCTCTCGGTCCCTGTGTCTCTCTCTCGGTTCCTGTGTCTCTCTCTCGGTCCCTGTGTCTCTCACGGTCCCTGTGTCTCTCTCGATCCCTGTGTCTCTCTCAGTCCCTGTGTCTCTCTCGGTTCCTGTGTCTCTCTGTCGGTCCCTGTGTCTCTCTCGGTCCCTGTGTCTCTCTCGGTCCCTGTGTCTTTCTCGGTCCCTGTGTCTCTCTGTCGGTCCCTGTGTCTCTCTCGGTCCCTTGGTCTCTCTCGGACCCTGTGTGTCACTCGGTCCCTGTGTCTCTCTCTTGATCCCTGTCTCTCTCTCAGTCCCTATGACTCTCTCTCGGTCCCTGAGTCTCTCTCTCGGTCCCTGTGTCTCTCTCTCGGTCCCTGTGTCTCTCTCTTGGTCCCTGTGTCTCTCTCTCTCTCGGTCCCTGTCTCTCTCTCGGTACCTGTGTCTCTCTCGGTCCCGTTGTCTCTCTCGGTCCCTGTGTGTCTCTCTCGGTCCCTGTCTCTCTCTCTTGCTCTCTGCGTCTCTCTCAGTCCCTGTGTCTCTCTCGGTTCCTGTGTCTCTCTCTCTGTCCCTGTGTCTCTCTCTCTCGGTCCCTGTGTCTCTCTCTCACCCCTGTGTCTCTCTTGGTCCCTGTGTCTCTCTGAGACCCTGTGTCTCTCTCGGTACCTGTGTCACTCTCTCGGTCCCTGTGTCTCTCTCTCGGTCCCTGTGTCTCTCTCGGTCCCTGTGACTCGCTCAATGCCTGTGTCTCTCTCTCTCGTTACCTGTGTCTCTCACTCGGTCCCTGTCTCTCTCTCGGTCCCTGTCTCTGTCTCTCAGTTTCAGTGTCTCTGTCGGTCCCTCTGACTCTCTCTGGGTCCCTGTGTCTCACTCGGTCCCTGTCTCTCTCTCGGTCTCTGTGTCTCACTCGGTCCCTGTGTCTCTCTCTCTCGGACCCTGTCTCTCTCTCTCGGTCCCTGTGTCTCACTCGGTCCCTGTGTCTCTCTCTCTGTCCCTGTGTCTCTCACTCGGTCCCTGTCTCCCTCTCGGTCCCTGTCTCTCTCTCAGTCCCTGTGACTCTCTCTTGGTCCCTGTGTCTCTCTCTCGGTCCCTGAGTCTCTCTCTCGGTCTCTGTGTCTCTCTCTCGGTCCCATTGTCTCTCTCTTGGTCCCTGTGTCTCTCTCTTTGTCCCTGTGTCTCTCTCACTCTTGGTCCCTGTCTCTCTCTCGGTCCCTGTGTCTCTCTCGGTCCCGGTGTCTCTCTCGGTCCCTGTGTCTCTCTGTCGGTCCCTGTGTCTCTCTCGGTCCCTTGGTCTCTCTCGGTCCCTGTGTGTCACTCGGTCCCTGTGTCTCTCTCTTGGTCCCTGTCTCTCTCTCAGTACCTATGACTCTCTCTCGGTCACTGTCTCTCTCTCGGTCCCTGTGTCTCTCTCGGTCTCTGTGTCTCTCTCGGTCCCTGTGTCTCTCTCGGTCTCTGTGTCTCTCTCAGTCTCTGTGTCTCTCTCGGTCCCGGTGTCTCTCTCGGTCCCTGTGTCTCTCTCTCGGTCCCTGTCTCTCTCTCTTGCTCTCTGCGTCTCTCTCTGTCCCTGTGCCTCTCTCTCTCGGTCCCTGTGTATCACTCGGCCCCTGTGTCTCTCTTGGCCCCTGTGTCTCTCTCGGTCCCTGTATCTCTCTCGGTCCCTGTGTCTCTCTCTCGGTCCCTGTGTGTCACTCAGCCCATGTGTCTCTCTCGGTCCCTGTGTCTCTCTCTCGGTTCCTGTGTCTCTCTCTCGGTCCCTGTGTCTCTCACGGTCCCTGTGTCTCTCTCGATCCCTGTGTCTCTCTCAGTCCCTGTGTCTCTCTCGGTTCCTGTGTCTCTCTGTCGGTCCCTGTGTCTCTCTCGGTCCCTGTGTCTCTCTCGGTCCCTGTGTCTTTCTCGGTCCCTGTGTCTCTCTGTCGGTCCCTGTGTCTCTCTCGGTCCCTTGGTCTCTCTCGGACCCTGTGTGTCACTCGGTCCCTGTGTCTCTCTCATGGTCCCTGTCTCTCTCTCTCAGTCCCTATGACTCTCTCTCGGTCCCTGAGTCTCTCTCTCGGTCCCTGTGTCTCTCTCTCTCGGTCCCTGTGTCTCTCTCTTGGTCCCTGTGTCTCTCTCTCTCTCGGTCCCTGTCTCTCTCTCGGTACCTGTGTCTCTCTCGGTCCCGTTGTCTCTCTCGGTCCCTGTGTGTCTCTCTCGATCCCTGTCTCTCTCTCTTGCTCTCTGCGTCTCTCTCAGTCCCTGTGTCACTCTCGGTTCCTGTGTCTCTCTCTCTGTCCCTGTGTCTCTCTCTCTCGGTCCCTGTGTCTCTCTCTCACCCCTGTGTCTCTCTTGGTCCCTGTGTCTCTCTGAGACCCTGTGTCTCTCTCGGTACCTGTGTCACTCTCTCGGTCCCTGTGTCTCTCTCTCGGTCCCTGTGTCTCTCTCGGTCCCTGTGACTCGCTCAATGCCTGTGTCTCTCTCTCTCATTACCTGTGTCTCTCACTCGGTCCCTGTCTCTCTCTCGGTCCCTGTCTCTGTCTCTCAGTTTCAGTGTCTCTGTCGGTCCCTCTGACTCTCTCTGGGTCCCTGTATCTCACTCGGTCCCTGTCACTCTCTCGGTCTCTGTGTCTCACTCGGTCCCTGTGTCTCTCTCTCTTTCGGACCCTGTCTCTCTCTCTCGCTCCCTGTCTTTCTCTCTAGGACGATTGTGTCTCTCTCTCGGTCCCTGTGACTCTCTCTGGGTCTCTGTGTCTCACTCGGTCCCTGTGTCTCTCTCTCTTTCGGACCCTGTCTCTCTCTCTCGGTCGCTGTGTCTCTCTCTCGGTCCCTGTCTCTCTCTCGGTCCCTGTGTGTCACTAGGCCCCAGTGTCTCTCTCGGTCCCTGTGTCTCTCTCTCGGTCCCTGTGTCTCTCTCTCGGTCCCTGAGTCATTCTCTAGGTCCCTGTGTCTCTCTCTCGGTCCCTGTCTCTCTCTTGGTCCCTGTGTCTCTCTCTTGGTCCCTGTGTCTCTCTCTCTCTCGGTCCCTGTCTCTCTCTCGGTCCCTGTGTCTCTCTCGGTCCCGGTGTCTCTCTCGGTCCCTGTGTCTCTCTCTCGGTCCCTGTCTCTCTCTCTTGCTCTCTGCGTCTCTCTCTGTCCCTGTGTCACTCTCTCTCGGTGCCTGTGTGTCACTCGGCCCCTGTGTCTCTCTCGATCCCTGTCTCGCTCTCAGTCCCTGTGTCTCTCTCTCAGTCCCTGTGTCTCTCTCTCGGTCCCTGTGTCTCTCTCTCGGTCCCTGTGTCTCTCACGGTCCCTGTGTCTCTCTCTCGGACCTGGTGTTTCTCTCAGTCCCTGTGTCTCTCTCGGTACCTTGTGTCACTCGGCCCCTGTGTCTCTCTCGGTCCCTGAGTCTCTCTCTCAGTCCCTGTGTCTGTCTCGGTCCCTGTGTCTCTCTCTCAGTCCCTGTATCTCTCTCTCAGTCCCTGTGTCTCTCTCGATCCCTGTGTCTCTCTCGGTCCCTGTGTCTCTCTGTCTCTCGGTCCCTGTCTCTCTCTCGGTCCCTGTGTCTCTCTCGGTCCCGGTGTCTCTCTCGGTCCCTGTGTCTCTCTCTCGGTCCCTGTCTCTCTCTCTTGCTCTCTTCGTCTCTCTCGGTCCCTGTGTCTCACTTTGTCCCTGTGACTGTCTCAGTCACAGTGTCTCTCTCGGTTCCTGTGTCTCTCTCTCTATCCCTGTGTCTCTCTCTCGGTCCCTGTATCTCTCTCGGTCCCTGTATCTCTCTCTCACCCCTGTGTCTCTCTCGGTCCTGGTATCTCTCTCGGTGCCTGTGTCTCTCTCGGTCCCTGTATCTCTCTCTCACCCCTGTGTCTCTCTTGGTCCCTGTGTCTCTCTCAGACCCTGTGTGTCTCTCGGTACCTGTGTCACTCTCTCGGTCCCTGTGTCTCTGTCTCGGTCCCTATGTCTCTCTCGGTCCCTGTGACTCGCTCAATGCCTGTGTCTCTCTCTCTCGGTCCCTGTGTCTCTCTCGGTCCCTGTGTCTCTCTCGGTTCCTGTGTCTCTCTCTCTCGGTCCCTGTGTCTCTCTCTCAGTCCCAGTGTCTCTCTCGGTCCCTGTGTCTCTCTCTCAGTCCCAGCGTCTCTCTCGGTCCCTGTGTCTCTCTCGGTCCCTGTGACTCACTCAATGCCTGTGTCTCTCTCTCTCGGTCCCTGTGTCTCTCTCGGTCCCTGTGTCTCTCTCGGTTCCTGTGTCTCTCTCTCAGTCCCAGTGACTCTCTCGATCCCTCTGTCTCTCTCGATCCCTGTGTCTCTCTCAGTCCCTGTGTCTCTCTCGGTCCCTGTGACTCTCTCTAGGTCCCTGTGTCTCTCTCTCGGTCCCTGTGTCTCTCTCTCAGTCCCAGTGTCTCTCTCGGTCCCTGTGTCTCTCTCTCAGTCCCAGCGTCTCTCTCGGTCCCTGTGTCTCTCTCGGTCCCTGTGACTCACTCAATGCCTGTGTCTCTCTCTCTCGGTCCCTGTGTCTCTCTCGGTCCCTGTGTCTCTCTCGGTTCCTGTGTCTCTCTCTCTCGGTCCCTGTGTCTCTCTCTCAGTCCCAGTGTCTCTGTTGGTCCCTGTGTCTCTCTCTCGGTCCCTGTGACTCGCTCAGTCCCTGTGTCTCTCACTCGGTCCCTGTGTCTCTCTCGGTCCCTGTGTCTCCCTCTCACCCCTGTGTCTCACTCGGTCCCTGTGTCTCTCTCGGTCCTTGTGTCTCTCTCTCGGTCTGTGTGTCTCTCTCTCTCAGTCCCTGTGTCTCTCTGGGTCACTGTGTCTCTCTCGGACTCTGTGTCTCACTTGGTCCCTGTGTATCTCACTCGGTCCCTGTGTCTCTCTCGGTCCCTGTGTCTCTCTCAGTCTCTGTGTCTCACTCGGTCCCTGTGTCTCTCTCGGTCCCTGTGTCTCTCTCTCAGTTTCAGTGTCTCTGTCGGTCCCTGTGACTCTCTCTGGGTCCCTGTGTCTCTCTCGGTCCCTCTGTCTCTCTCTCGCTCCCTGTCTTTCTCTCTAGGACGATTGTGTCTCTCTCTGGGTCCCTGTGTCTCACTCGGTCCCTGTCACTCTCTCGGTCTCTGTGTCTCACTTGGTCCCTGTGTCTCTCTCTCTTTCGGACCCTGTCTCTCTCTCTCGGTCCCTGTGTCTCAATCGGACCCTCTGTCTCTCTCTCGGTCCCTGTGTCTCTCTCTCGGTCCCTGAGTCATTCTCTAGGTCCCTGTGTCTCTCTCTCGGTCCCTGTGTCTCTCTCTCTCTCGGTCCCTGTCTCTCTCTCGGTCCCTGTGTCTCTCTCGGTCCCGGTGTCTCTCTCGGTCCCTGTGTCTCTCTCTCGGTCCCTGTCTCTCTCTCTTGCTCTCTGCGTCTCTCTCTGTCCCTGTGTCTCTCACTCTCGGTGCCTGTGTTTCACTCGGCCCCTGTGTCTCTCTCGATCCCTGTCTCGCTCTCAGTCCCTGTGTCTCTCTCTCAGTCCCTGTGTCTCTCTCTCGGTCCCTGTGTCTCTCTCTCGGTCCCTGTGTCTCTCACGGTCCCTGTGTCTCTCTCTCGGTCCTGGTGTTTCTCTCAGTCCCTGTGTCTCTCTCGGTACCTGTGTGTCACTCGGCCCCTGTGTCTCTCTCGGTCCCTGTGTCTCTCTCTCAGTCCCTGTGTCTGTCTCGGTCCCTGTGTCTCTCTCTCAGTCCCTGTATCTCTCTCTCAGTCCCTGTGTCTCTCTCGGTCCCTGTGACTCGCTCAATGCCTGTGTCTCTCTCTCTCGGTACCTGTGTCTCTCACTCGGTCCCTGTGTCTCTCTCTCGGTCCCTGTGACTCACTCAATGCCTGTGTCTCTCTCTCTCGGTCCCTGTGTCTCTCTCGGTCCCTGTGTCTCTCTCGGTTCCTGTGTCTCTCTCTCTCGGTCCCTGTGTCTCTCTCTCAGTCCCAGTGACTCTCTCGATCCCTCTGTCTCTCTCGATCCCTGTGTCTCTCTCAGTCCCTGTGTCTCTCTCGGTCCCTGTGACTCTCTCTAGGTCCCTGTGTCTCTCTCTCTCGGTCCCTGTGTCTCTCTCTCAGTCCCAGTGTCTCTCTCGGTCCCTGTGTCTCTCTCTCAGTCCCAGCGTCTCTCTCGGTCCCTGTGTCTCTCTCGGTCCCTGTGACTCACTCAATGCCTGTGTCTCTCTCTCTCGGTCCCTGTGTCTCTCTCGGTCCCTGTGTCTCTCTCGGTTCCTGTGTCTCTCTCTCTCGGTCCCTGTGTCTCTCTCTCAGTCCCAGTGTCTCTGTTGGTCCCTGTGTCTCTCTCTCGGTCCCTGTGACTCGCTCAGTCCCTGTGTCTCTCACTCGGTCCCTGTGTCTCTCTCGGTCCCTGTGTCTCCCTTTCACCCCTGTGTCTCACTCGGTCCCTGTGTCTCTCTCGGTCCTTGTGTCTCTCTCTCGGTCTGTGTGTCTCTCTCTCTCAGTCCCTGTGTCTCTCTGGGTCACTGTGTCTCTCTCGGACTCTGTGTCTCACTTGGTCCCTGTGTATCTCACTCAGTCCCTGTGTCTCTCTCCCGGTCCCTGTGTCTCTCTCGGTCTCTGTGTCTCACTCGGTCCCTGTGTCTCTCTCGGTCCCTGTGTCTCTCTCAGTCTCTGTGTCTCACTCGGTCCCTGTGTCTCTCTCGGTCCCTGTGTCTCTCTCTCAGTTTCAGTGTCTCTGTCGGTCCCTGTGACTCTCTCTGGGTCCCTGTGTCTCTCTCGGTCCCTCTGTCTCTCTCTCGCTCCCTGTCTTTCTCTCTAGGACGATTGTGACTCTCTCTGGGTCCCTGTGTCTCACTCGGTCCCTGTCACTCTCTCGGTCTCTGTGTCTCACTTGGTCCCTGTGTCTCTCTCTCTTTCGGACCCTGTCTCTCTCTCTCGGTCCCTGTGTCTCAATCGGACCCTCTGTCTCTCTCTCGGTCCCTGTGTCTCTCTCTCGGTCCCTGAGTCATTCTCTAGGTCCCTGTGTCTCTCTCTCGGTCCCTGTGTCTCTCTCTCTCTCGGTCCCTGTCTCTCTCTCGGTCCCTGTGTCTCTCTCGGTCCCGGTGTCTCTCTCGGTCCCTGTGTCTCTCTCTCGGTCCCTGTCTCTCTCTCTTGCTCTCTGCGTCTCTCTCTGTCCCTGTGTCTCTCACTCTCGGTGCCTGTGTTTCACTCGGCCCCTGTGTCTCTCTCGATCCCTGTCTCGCTCTCAGTCCCTGTGTTTCTCTCTCAGTCCCTGTGTCTCTCTCTCGGTCCCTGTGTCTCTCTCTCGGTCCCTGTGTCTCTCACGGTCCCTGTGTCTCTCTCTCGGTCCTGGTGTTTCTCTCAGTCCCTGTGTCTCTCTCGGTACCTGTGTGTCACTCGGCCCCTGTGTCTCTCTCGGTCCCTGTGTCTCTCTCTCAGTCCCTGTGTCTGTCTCGGTCCCTGTGTCTCTCTCTCAGTCCCTGTATCTCTCTCTCAGTCCCTGTGTCTCTCTCGGTCCCTGTGACTCGCTCAATGCCTGTGTCTCTCTCTCTCGGTCCCTGTGTCTCTCTCTCGGTCCCTGTGTCTCACTCGGTCCCTTTGTCTCTCTCTCTCGGTCCCTGTGTCTCTCTCGGTTCCTGTGTCTCTCTCGGTCCCTGTGTCTCTCTCTCAGTCCCAGTGTCTCTCTCGATCCCTGTGTCTCTCTCAGTCCCTGTGTCTCTCTCGGTCCCTGTGACTCTCTCTAGGTCCCTGTGTCTCTCTCTCGGTCCCTGAGTCTCTCTCTCGGTCCCTATGACTCTCTCTAGGTCCCTGTGTCTCTCTCTCGGTCACTGTGTCTCTCTCGGTCCCTGTGTTTCTCTCTCGGTCCCTGTGTCTCTCTCTTGGTCCCTGAGTCATTCTCTAGTTCCCTCTGTCTCTCTCTCGGTCCCTGTGTCTCTCTCTTGGTCCCTGTGTCTCTCTCTTGGTCCCTGTGTCTCTCTCTCTCTCGGTCCCTGTCTCTCTCTCGGTCCCTGTGTCTCTCTCGGTCCCGGTGTCTCTCTCGGTCCCTGTGTCTCTCTCTCTCGGTCCCTGTCTCTCTCTCTTGCTCTCTGCGTCTCTCTCTGACCCTGTGTCTCTCTCTCTCGGTGCCTGTGGGTCACTCGGCCCCTGTGTCTCTCTCGGTCCCGGTCTCCCTCTCAGTCCCTGTGTCTCTCTCTCAGTCCCTGTGTCTCTCTCTCGGTCCCTGTGTCTCTCTCTCGGTCTCTGTTTCTCTCTCTCGGTCCCTGTGTCTCTCTCGGTCCCTGTGTCTCTCTCTCGGTCCTGGTGTTTCTCTCAGTCCCTGTGTCTCTCTCGGTACCTGTGTGTCACTCGGCCCCTGTGTCTCTCTCGGTCCCTATGTCTCTCTCTCAGTCCCTGTGTCTCTCTCTCAGTCCCTGTGTCTCTCTCGATCCCTGTGTCTCTCTCAGTCCCTGTGTCTCTCTCGGTCCCTGTGTCTCTCTGTCGGTCCCTGTGTCTCTCTCGGTCCCTGTGTCTCACTGTCGGTCCCTGTGTCTCTCTCGGTCCCTGTGCCTCTCTCGGTCCCTGTGTCTCTCTCGATCCCTGTGTCTCTCTCAGTCCCTGTGTCTCTCTCGATCCCTGTGCCTCTCTCAGTCCCTCTGTCTCTCTCGGTCCCTGTCTCTCTCTCTCGGTCCCTGTGTCTCTCTCGGTCCCTGTGTCTCTCTCGGTCCCTGTGTCTCTCTCTCAGTCCCTGTGTCTCTCTCTCAGTCCCTGTGTCTCTCTCGATCCCTGTGTCTCTCTCAGTCCCTGTGTCTCTCTCGGTCCCTGTGTCTCTCTGTCGGTCCCTGTGTCTCTCTCGGTCCCTGTGTCTCTCTGTCGGTCCCTGTGTCTCTCTCGGCCCCTGTGTCTCTCTCGGTCCCTGTGTCTCTCTCGATCCGTGTGTCTCTCTCAGTCCCTGTGTCTCTCTCGATCCCTGTGCCTCTCTCAGTCCCTGTGTCTCTCTCGGTCCCTGTCTCTCTCTCTCGGTCCCTGTGTCTCTCTCGGTCCCTGTGTCTCTCTCGGTCCCTGTGTCTCTCTCTCGGTCCCTGTCTCTCTCTCTTGCTCTCTGCGTCTCTCTCAGTTCCTGTGTCTCACTTTGTCCCTGTGACTGTCTCAGTCACAGTGTCTCTCTCAGTCCCTGTGACTCTCTCGGTCCCTGAGTCTCTCTCTCGGTCCCTGTGTCTCTCTCTCGGTTCCTGTGTCTCTCTCTCGGTCCCTGTGTCTCTCTCGGTCCCTGTGTCTCTCACTCGGTCCCTGTGCCTCTCTCGGTCCCTGTGTCTCTCTCTTGGTCCCTGTGTCTCTCTCGGTCCCTGTGTCTCTCGCTCGGTCCCTGTGTCAATCTCGGTCCCGGTGTCTCTCTCGGTCCCTGTCTCTCTCTCTTACTCTCTGTGTCTCTCTCGGTCCCTGTCTCTCTCTCAGTCCCTGTGTCTCTTTCTCGGTCCCTGTGTCTCTCTCTCGTTCCCTGTGTCTCTCTCTTGCTCCCTGTGTCTCTCTGTCAGTCCCTGTGTCTCGCTCTCGCTCCCTGTGTCTCTCTCTCGGTCCCTGTGTCTCTCTCTCGGTCCCTGCCTCTCTCTCGGTCACTGTGTCTCTCTCGGTCCCTGTGTTTCTCTCTCGGTCCCTGTGTCTCTCTCTTGGTCCCTGAGTCATTCTCTAGTTCCCTCTGTCTCTCTCTCGGTCCCTGTGTCTCTCTCTCGGTCCCTGTGTCTCTCTCGGTCCCGGTGTCTCTCTCGGTCCCTGTGTCTCTCTCTCTCGGTCCCTGTCTCTCTCTCTTGCTCTCTGCGTCTCTCTCTGACCCTGTGTCTCTCTCTCTCGGTGCCTGTGGGTCACTCGGCCCCTGTGTCTCTCTCGGTCCCGGTCTCCCTCTCAGTCCCTGTGTCTCTCTCTCAGTCCCTGTGTCTCTCTCTCGGTCCCTGTGTCTCTCTCTCGGTCTCTGTTTCTCTCTCTCGGTCCCTGTGTCTCTCTCGGTCCCTGTGTCTCTCTCTCGGTCCTGGTGTTTCTCTCAGTCCCTGTGTCTCTCTCGGTACCTGTGTGTCACTCGGCCCCTGTGTCTCTCTCGGTCCCTATGTCTCTCTCTCAGTCCCTGTGTCTCTCTCTCAGTCCCTGTGTCTCTCTCGATCCCTGTGTCTCTCTCAGTCCCTGTGTCTCTCTCGGTCCCTGTGTCTCTCTGTCGGTCCCTGTGTCTCTCTCGGTCCCTGTGTCTCACTGTCGGTCCCTGTGTCTCTCTCGGTCCCTGTGCCTCTCTCGGTCCCTGTGTCTCTCTCGATCCCTGTGTCTCTCTCAGTCCCTGTGTCTCTCTCGATCCCTGTGCCTCTCTCAGTCCCTGTGTCTCTCTCGGTCCCTGTCTCTCTCTCTCGGTCCCTGTGTCTCTCTCGGTCCCTGTGTCTCTCTCGGTCCCTGTGTCTCTCTCTCAGTCCCTGTGTCTCTCTCTCAGTCCCTGTGTCTCTCTCGATCCCTGTGTCTCTCTCAGTCCCTGTGTCTCTCTCGGTCCCTGTGTCTCTCTGTCGGTCCCTGTGTCTCTCTCGGTCCCTGTGTCTCTCTGTCGGTCCCTGTGTCTCTCTCGGCCCCTGTGTCTCTCTCGGTCCCTGTGTCTCTCTCGATCCGTGTGTCTCTCTCAGTCCCTGTGTCTCTCTCGATCCCTGTGCCTCTCTCAGTCCCTGTGTCTCTCTCGGTCCCTGTCTCTCTCTCTCGGTCCCTGTGTCTCTCTCGGTCCCTGTGTCTCTCTCGGTCCCTGTGTCTCTCTCTCGGTCCCTGTCTCTCTCTCTTGCTCTCTGCGTCTCTCTCAGTTCCTGTGTCTCACTTTGTCCCTGTGACTGTCTCAGTCACAGTGTCTCTCTCAGTCCCTGTGACTCTCTCGGTCCCTGAGTCTCTCTCTCGGTCCCTGTGTCTCTCTCTCGGTTCCTGTGTCTCTCTCTCGGTCCCTGTGTCTCTCTCGGTCCCTGTGTCTCTCACTCGGTCCCTGTGCCTCTCTCGGTCCCTGTGTCTCTCTCTTGGTCCCTGTGTCTCTCTCGGTCCCTGTGTCTCTCGCTCGGTCCCTGTGTCAATCTCGGTCCCGGTGTCTCTCTCGGTCCCTGTCTCTCTCTCTTACTCTCTGTGTCTCTCTCGGTCCCTGTCTCTCTCTCAGTCCCTGTGTCTCTTTCTCGGTCCCTGTGTCTCTCTCTCGTTCCCTGTGTCTCTCTCTTGCTCCCTGTGTCTCTCTGTCAGTCCCTGTGTCTCGCTCTCGCTCCCTGTGTCTCTCTCTCGGTCCCTGTGTCTCTCTCTCGGTCCCTGCCTCTCTCTCGGTCCCTGTGTCTCTCTCGGTCCCGGTGTCTCTCTCGGTCCCTGTGTCTCGCTCTCGGTCCCTGTGTCTCTCTCGGTCCCTCTGTCTCTCTCTCTCGGTCCCTGTGTCTCTCTCGGTCCCTGTGTCTCTCTCGGTCCCGGTGTCTCTCTCGGTCCCTGTGTCTCTCTCTCGGTCCCTGAGTCTCTCTCGGTCGCTGTGTCTCACTCGGTCCCTGTGTCTCACTCGGTCCCTGTGTCTCTCTCGGTCCTTGTGTCTCTCTCTCGGTCCCTGTGTCTCTCTCTCTCAGTCCCTGTGTCTCTCTCGGTCACTGTCTCTCTCTCGGTCCCTGTGTCTCTCTCGGTCTCTGTGTCTCTCTCAGTTCCCTGTGTCTCTCTCGGTCTCTGTGTCTCTCTCGGTCTCTGTGTCTCTCTCGATCTCTGTCTCTCTATCGGTCCCTGTGTCTCTCTCGGTCTCTGTGTCTCTCTCGATCTCTGTCTCTCTATCGGTCCCTGTGTCTCTCTCGGTCTCTGTGTCTCTCTCGGTCTCTGTGTGTCTCTCGGTCCCTGTGTCTCACTCGGTCCCTGTGCCTGTCTCGGTCCCTGTGTCTCTCTCGGTCCCTGTGTCTCTCTCGGTCCCTGTGTCTCACTCGGTCCCTGTGCCTCTCTCGGTCCCTGTGTCTCTCTCGGTCCCTGTGTCTCTCTCGGTCTCTGTGTCTCTCTCGGTCCCTGTGTCTCACTCGGTCCCTGTGCCTCTCTCGGTCCCTGTGTCTCTCTCGGTCCCTGTGTCTCACTCGGTCCCTGTGTCTCTCACTCGGTCCCTGTGTCTCTCTCAGTCCCTGTGTCTCATTTGCTCCCTGTCTCTCTCTCTCAGTTTCAGTGTCTCTTTCGGTCCCTGTGACTCTCTCTGGGTCCCTGTGTCTCACTCGGTCCCTGTGTCTCTCTCTCTCGGACCCTGTCTCTCTCTCTCGGTCCCTGTGTCTCACTCGGTCCCTGTGTCTCTCTCTCTGTCCCTGTGTCTCTCACTCGGTCCCTGTCTCCCTCTCGGTCCCTGTCTCTCTCTCAGTCCCTGTGACTCTCTCTTGGTCCCTGTGTCTCTCTCTCGGTCCCTGAGTCTCTCTCTCGGTCCCTGTGTCTCTCTCTCGGTCCCATTGTCTCTCTCTTGGTCCCTGTGTCTCTCTCTTTGTCCCAGTGTCTCTCTCACTCTTGGTCCCTGTCTCTCTCTCGGTCCTTGTGTCTCTCTCGGTCCCTGTGTCTCTCTCGGTCCCGGTGTCTCTCTCGGTCCCTGTGTCTCTCTCTCGGTCCCTGAGTCTCTCTCGGTCGCTGTGTCTCACTCGGTCCCTGTATCTCACTCGGTCCCTGTGTCTCTCTCGGTCCTTGTGTCTCTCTCTCAGTCCCTGTGTCTCTCTCTCTCAGTCCCTGTGTCTCTCTCGGTCACTGTCTCTCTCTCGGTCCCTGTGTCTCTCTCGGTCTCTGTGTCTCTCTCGGTCCCTGTGTCTCTCTCGGTCTCTGTGTCTCTCTCGGTCTCTGTGTCTCTCTCGGTCTCTGTCTCTCTATCGGTCCCTGTGTCTCTCTCGGTCTCTGTGTCTCTCTCGGTCTCTGTGTGTCTCTCGGTCCCTGTGTCTCACTCGGTCCCTGTGCCTCTCTCGGTCCCTGTGTCTCTCTCGGTCCCTGTGTCTCTCTCGGTCCCTGTGTCTCACTCGGTCCCTGTGCCTCTCTCGGTCCCTGTGTCTCTCTCGGTCTCTGTGTCTCTCTCGGTCCTTGTGTCTCTCTCTCGGTTCCTGTGTCTCTCTCTCTCAGTCCCTGTGTCTCTCTCGGTCACTGTCTCTCTCTCGGTCCCTGTGTCTCTCTCGGTCTCTGTGTCTCTCTCGGTCCCTGTGTCTCTCTCGGTCTCTGTGTCTCTCTCGGTCTCTGTGTCTCTCTCGGTCTCTGTCTCTCTATCGGTCCCTGTGTCTCTCTGGGTCACTGTGTCTCTCTCGGACTCTGTGTCTCACTTGGTCCCTGTGTATCTCACTCAGTCCCTGTGTCTCTCTCCCGGTCCCTGTGTCTCTCTCGGTCTCTGTGTCTCACTCGGTCCCTGTGTCTCTCTCGGTCCCTGTGTCTCTCTCAGTCTCTGTGTCTCACTCGGTCCCTGTGTCTCTCTCGGTCCCTGTGTCTCTCTCTCAGTTTCAGTGTCTCTGTCGGTCCCTGTGACTCTCTCTGGGTCCCTGTGTCTCTCTCGGTCCCTCTGTCTCTCTCTCGCTCCCTGTCTTTCTCTCTAGGACGATTGTGTCTCTCTCTGGGTCCCTGTGTCTCACTCGGTCCCTGTCACTCTCTCGGTCTCTGTGTCTCATTTGGTCCCTGTGTCTCACTCTCTTTCGGACCCTGTCTCTCTCTCTCGGTCCCTGTGTCTCAATCGGACCCTCTGTCTCTCTCTCGGTCCCTGTGTCTCTCTCTCGGTCCCTGAGTCATTCTCTAGGTCCCTGTGTCTCTCTCTCGGTCCCTGTGTCTCTCTCTCTCTCGGTCCCTGTCTCTATCTCGGTCCCTGTGTCTCTCTCGGTCCCGGTGTCTCTCTCGGTCCCTGTGTCTCTCTCTCGGTCCCTGTCTCTCTCTCTTGCTCTCTGCGTCTCTCTCTGTCCCTGTGTCTCTCACTCTCGGTGCCTGTGTTTCACTCGGCCCCTGTGTCTCTCTCGATCCCTGTCTCGCTCTCAGTCCCTGTGTTTCTCTCTCAGTCCCTGTGTCTCTCTCTCGGTCCCTGTGTCTCTCTCTCGGTCCCTGTGTCTCTCACGGTCCCTGTGTCTCTCTCTCGGTCCTGGTGTTTCTCACAGTCCCTGTGTCTCTCTCGGTACCTGTGTGTCACTCGGCCCCTGTGTCTCTCTCGGTCCCTGTGTCTCTCTCTCAGTCCCTGTGTCTGTCTCGGTCCCTGTGTCTCTCTCTCAGTCCCTGTATCTCTCTCTCAGTCCCTGTGTCTCTCTCGGTCCCTGTGACTCGCTCAATGCCTGTGTCTCTCTCTCTCGGTACCTGTGTCTCTCACTCGGTCCCTGTGTCTCTCTCTCGGTCCCTGTGTCTCACTCGGTCCCTTTGTCTCTCTCTCTCGGTCCCTGTGTCTCTCTCGGTTCCTGTGTGTCTCTCGGTCCCTGTGTCTCTCTCTCAGTCCCAGTGTCTCTCTCGATCCCTGTGTCTCTCTCAGTCCCTGTGTCTCTCTCGGTCCCTGTGACTCTCTCTAGGTCCCTGTGTCTCTCTCTCGGTCCCTGAGTCTCTCTCTCGGTCCCTATGACTCTCTCTAGGTCCCTGTGTCTCTCTCTCGGTCACTGTGTCTCTCTCGGTCCCTGTGTTTCTCTCTCGGTCCCTGTGTCTCTCTCTTGGTCCCTGAGTCATTCTCTAGTTCCCTCTGTCTCTCTCTCGGTCCCTGTGTCTCTCTCTTGGTCCCTGTGTCTCTCTCTTGGTCCCTGTGTCTCTCTCTCTCTCGGTCCCTGTCTCTCTCTCGGTCCCTGTGTCTCTCTCGGTCCCGGTGTCTCTCTCGGTCCCTGTGTCTCTCTCTCTCTCGGTCCCTGTCTCTCTCTCTTGCTCTCGCGTCTCTCTCTGACCCTGTGTCTCTCTCTCTCGGTGCCTGTGGGTCACTCGGCCCCTGTGTCTCTCTCGGTCCCGGTCTCCCTCTCAGTCCCTGTGTCTCTCTCTCAGTCCCTGTGTCTCTCTCTCGGTCCCTGTGTCTCTCTCTCGGTCTCTGTTTCTCTCTCTCGGTCCCTGTGTCTCTCTCGGTCCCTGTGTCTCTCTCTCGGTCCTGGTGTTTCTCTCAGTCCCTGTGTCTCTCTCGGTACCTGTGTGTCACTCGGCCCCTGTGTCTCTCTCGGTCCCTATGTCTCTCTCTCAGTCCCTGTGTCTGTCTCGGTCCCTGTGTCTCTCTCTCAGTCCCTGTGTCTCTCTCTCAGTCCCTGTGTCTCTCTCGATCCCTGTGTCTCTCTCAGTCCCTGTGTCTCTCTCGGTCCCTGTGTCTCTCTGTCGGTCCCTGTGTCTCTCTCGGTCCCTGTGTCTCTCTGTCGGTCCCTGTGTCTCTCTCGGTCCGTGTGTCTCTCTCGGTCCCTGTGTCTCTCTCGATCCCTGTGTCTCTCTCAGTCCCTGTGTCTCTCTCGATCCCTGTGCCTCTCTCAGTCCCTGTGTCTCTCTCGGTCCCTGTCTCTCTCTCTCGGTCCCTGTGTCTCTCTCGGTCCCTGTGTCTCTCTCGGTCCCTGTGTCTCTCTCTCGGTCCCTGTCTCTCTCTCTTGCTCTCTGCGTCTCTCTCAGTTCCTGTGTCTCACTTTGTCCCTGTGACTGTCTCAGTCACAGTGTCTCTCTCAGTCCCTGTGACTCTCTCTCGGTCCCTGAGTATCTCTCTCGGTCCCTGTGTCTCTCTCTCGGTTCCTGTGTCTCTCTCTCGGTCCCTGTGTCTCTCTCGGTCCCTGTGTCTCTCACTCGGTCCCTGTGCCTCTCTCGGTCCCTGTGTCTCTCTCTTGGTCCCTGTGTCTCTCTCGGTCCCTGTGTCTCTCGCTCGGTCCCTGTGTCAATCTCGGTCCCGGTGTCTCTCTCGGTCCCTGTCTCTCTCTATTACTCTCTGTGTCTCTCTCGGTCCCTGTCTCTCTCTCAGTCCCTGTGTCTCTTTCTCGGTCCCTGTGTCTCTCTCTCGTTCCCTGTGTCTCTCTCTTGCTCCCTGTGTCTCTCTGTCAGTCCCTGTGTCTCGCTCTCGCTCCCTGTGTCTCTCTCTCGGTCCCTGTGTCTCTCTCTCGGTCCCTGCCTCTCTCTCGGTCCCTGTGTCTCTCTCGGTCCCGGTGTCTCTCTCGGTCCCTGTGTCTCGCTCTCGGTCCCTGTGTCTCTCTCGGTCCCTCTGTCTCTCTCTCTCGGTCCCTGTGTCTCTCTCGGTCCCTGTGTCTCTCTCGGTCCCGGTGTCTCTCTCGGTCCCTGTGTCTCTCTCTCGGTCCCTGAGTCACTCTCGGTCGCTGTGTCTCACTCGGTCCCTGTGTCTCACTCGGTCCCTGTGTCTCTCTCGGTCCTTGTGTCTCTCTCTCGGTCCCTGTGTCTCTCTCTCTCAGTCCCTGTGTCTCTCTCGGTCACTGTCTCTCTCTCGGTCCCTGTGTCTCTCTCGGTCTCTGTGTCTCTCTCGGTCCCTGTGTCTCTCTCGGTCTCTGTGTCTCTCTCGGTCTCTGTGTCTCTCTCGATCTCTGTCTCTCTATCGGTCCCTGTGTCTCTCTCGGTCTCTGTGTCTCTCTCGATCTCTGTCTCTCTATCGGTCCCTGTGTCTCTCTCGGTCTCTGTGTCTCTCTCGGTCTCTGTGTGTCTCTCGGTCCCTGTGTCTCACTCGGTCCCTGTGCCTGTCTCGGTCCCTGTGTCTCTCTCGGTCCCTGTGTCTCTCTCGGTCCCTGTGTCTCACTCGGTCCCTGTGCCTCTCTCGGTCCCTGTGTCTCTCTCGGTCCCTGTGTCTCTCTCGGTCTCTGTGTCTCTCTCGGTCCCTGTGTCTCACTCGGTCCCTGTGCCTCTCTCGGTCCCTGTGTCTCTCTCGGTCCCTGTGTCTCACTCGGTCCCTGTGTCTCTCACTCGGTCCCTGTGTCTCTCTCAGTCCCTGTGTCTCATTTGCTCCCTGTCTCTCTCTCTCAGTTTCAGTGTCTCTTTCGGTCCCTGTGACTCTCTCTAGGTCCCTGTGTCTCACTCGGTCCCTGTGTCTCTCTCTCGCGGACTGTGTCTCTCTCTATCGGTCTCTGTGTCTCACTCGGTCCCTGTGTCTCTCTCTCTGTCCCTGTGTCTCTCACTCGGTCCCTGTCTCCCTCTCGGTCCCTGTCTCTCTCTCAGTCCCTGTGACTCTCTCTTCGTCCCTGTGTCTCTCTCTCGGTCCCTGAGTCTCTCTCTCGGTCCCTGTGTCTCTCTCTCGGTCCCATTGTCTCTCTCTTGGTCCCTGTGTCTCTCTCTTTGTCCCAGTGTCTCTCTCACTCTTGGTCCCTGTCTCTCTCTCGGTCCCTGTGTCTCTCTCGGTCCCTGTGTCTCTCTCGGTCCCGGTGTCTCTCTCGGTCCCTGTGTCTCTCTCTCGGTCCCTGAGTCTCTCTCGGTCGCTGTGTCTCACTCGGTCCCTGTATCTCACTCGGTCCCTGTGTCTCTCTCGGTCCTTGTGTCTCTCTCTCGGTCCCTGTGTCTCTCTCTCTCAGTCCCTGTGTCTCTCTCGGTCACTGTCTCTCTCTCGGTCCCTGTGTCTCTCTCGGTCTCTGTGTCTCTCTCGGTCCCTGTGTCTCTCTCGGTCTCTGTGTCTCTCTCGGTCTCTGTGTCTCTCTCGGTCTCTGTCTCTCTATCGGTCCCTGTGTCTCTCTCGGTCTCTGTGTCTCTCTCGGTCTCTGTGTGTCTCTCGGTCCCTGTGTCTCACTCGGTCCCTGTGCCTCTCTCGGTCCCTGTGTCTCTCTCGGTCCCTGTGTCTCTCTCGGTCCCTGTGTCTCACTCGGTCCCTGTGCCTCTCTCGGTCCCTGTGTCTCTCTCGGTCTCTGTGTCTCTCTCGGTCCTTGTGTCTCTCTCTCGGTTCCTGTGTCTCTCTCTCTCAGTCCCTGTGTCTCTCTCGGTCACTGTCTCTCTCTCGGTCCCTGTGTCTCTCTCGGTCTCTGTGTCTCTCTCGGTCCCTGTGTCTCTCTCGGTCTCTGTGTCTCTCTCGGTCTCTGTGTCTCTCTCGGTCTCTGTCTCTCTATCGGTCCCTGTGTCTCTCTCGGTCTCTGTGTCTCTCTCGGTCTCTGTGTGTCTCTCGGTCCCTGTGTCTCACTCGGTCCCTGTGCCTCTCTCGGTCCCTGTGTCTCTCTCGGTCCCTGCGTCTCTCTCGGTCCCTGTGTCTCACTCGGTCCCTGTGCCTCACTCGGTCCCTGTGTCTCTCTCGGTCTCTGTGTCTTTCTCGGTCCCTGTGTCTCACTCGGTCCCTGTGTCTCTCTCGGTCCCTGTGTCTCTCTCGGTCCCTGTGTCTCACTCGGTCCCTGTGTCTCTCACTCGGTCCCTGTGTCTCTCTCAGTCTCTGTGTCTCATTTGCTCCCTGTCTCTCTCTCTCAGTTTCAGTGTCTCTTTCGGTCCCTGTGACTCTCTCTGGGTCCCTGTGTCTCACTCGGTCCCTGTCTCTCTCTCGGTCTCTGTGTCTCACTCGGTCCCTGTGTCTCTCTCTCTCGGACCCTGTCTCTCTCTCTCGGTCCCTGTGTCTCACTCGGTCCCTGTGTCTCTCTCTCTGTCCCTGTGTCTCTCACTCGGTCCCTGTCTCCCTCTCGGTCCCTGTGTCTCTCTCAGTCCCTGTGACTCTCTCTTGGTCCCTGTGTCTCTCTCTCGGTCCCTGAGTCTCTCTCTCGGTCCCTGTGTCTCTCTCTCAGTCCCTGAGTCTCTCTCTTTGTCCCTGTGTCTCTCTCACTCTTGGTCCCTGTCTCTCTCTCGGTCCCTGTGTCTCTCTCGGTCCCGGTGTCTCTCTCGGTCCCTGTGTCTCTCTGTCGGTCCCTGTGTCTCTCTCGGTCCCTTGGTCTCTCTCGGTCCCTGTGTGTCACTCGGTCCCTGTGTCTCTCTCTTGGTCCCTGTCTCTCTCTCAGTACCTATGACTCTCTCTCGGTCACTGTCTCTCTCTCGGTCCCTGTGTCTCTCTCGGTCTCTGTGTCTCTCTCGGTCCCTGTGTCTCTCTCGGTCCCTGTGTCTCACTCGGTCCCTGTGCCTCTCTCGGTCCCAGTGTCTCTCTCGGTCCCTGTGTCTCTCTCGGTCCCTGTGTCTCACTCGGTTCCTGTGCCTCTCTCGGTCCCTGTGCCTCTCTCGGTCTCTGTGTCTTTCTCGGTCCCTGTGTCTCACTCGGTCCCTGTGCCTCTCTCGGTCCCCGTGTCTCTCTCAGTCCCTGTGTCTCTCTCGGTCCCTGTGTCTCATTTGCTCCCTGTCTCTCTCTCTCAGTTTCAGTGTCTCTTTCGGTCCCTGTGACTCTCTCTGGGTCCCTGTGTCTCACTCGGTCCCTGTCTCTCTCTCGGTCCCGGTGTCTCTCTCGGTCTCTGTGTCTCTCTCGGTCCCTGTGTCTCTCTCAGTACCTATGACTCTCTCTCGGTCACTGTCTCTCTCTCGGTCCCTGTGTATCTCTCGGTCTCTGTGTCTCTCTCGGTCCCTGTGTCTCTCTCGGTCTCTGTGTCTCTCTCGGTCTCTGTCTCTCTATCGGTCCCTGTGTCTCTCTCGGTCTCTGTGTCTCTCTCGGTCTCTGTGTGTCTCTCGGTCCCTGTGTCTCACTCGGTCCCTCTGCCTCTCTCGGTCCCTGTGTCTCTCTCGGTCCCTGTGTCTCACTCGGTCCCTGTGTCTCACTCGGTCCCTGTCTCTCTCTCGGTCTCTGTGTCTCACTCGGTCCCTGTGTCTCTCTCTTTCGGACCCTGTCTCTCTCTCTCGGTCCCTGTGTCTCACTCGGTCCCTGTGTCTCTCTCTCTGTCCCTGTGTCTCTCACTCGGTCCCTGTCTCCCTCTCGATCCCTGTCCCTCTCTCAGTCCCTGTGACTCTCTCTTGGTCCCTGTGTCTCTCTCTCGGTCCCTGAGTCTCTCTCTCGGTCCCTGTGTCTCTCTCTCGGTCCCATTGTCTCTCTCTTGGTCCCTGTGTCTCTCTCTTTGTCCCTGTGTCTCTCTCACTCTTGGTCCCTGTCTCTCTCTCGGTCCCTGTGTCTCTCTCGGTCCCGGTGTCTCTCTCGGTCCCTGTGTCTCTCTCTCGGTCCCTGTCTCTCTCTCTTGCTCTCTGCGTCTCTCTCTGTCCCTGTGTCTCTCTCTCTCGGTCCCTGTGTGTCACTCGGCCCCTGTGTCTCTCTTGGCCCCTGTGTCTCTCTCGGTCCCTGTATCTCTCTCGGTCCCTGTGTCTCTCTCTCGGTCCCTGTGTGTCACTCAGCCCATGTGTCTCTCTCGGTCCCTGTGTCTCTCTCTCGGTTCCTGTGTCTCTCTCTCGGTCCCTGTGTCTCTCATGGTCCCTGTGTCTCTCTCGATCCCTGTGTCTCTCTCAGTCCCTGTGTCTCTCTCGGTTCCTGTGTCTCTCTCTCGGTCCCTGTGTCTCTCTCGGTCCCTGTGTCTCTCTCGGACCCTGTGTCTCTCTCGGTCCCTGTGTCTCTCTGTCGGTCCCTGTGTCTCTCTCGGTCCCTTGGTCTCTCTCGGTCCCTGTGTGTCACTCGGTCCCTGTGTCTCTCTCTTGGTCCCTGTCTCTCTCTCAGTCCCTATGACTCTCTCTCGGTCCCTGAGTCTCTCTCTCGGTCCCTGTGTCTCTCTCTCGGTCCCTGTGTCTCTCTCTTGGTCCCTGTGTCTCTCTCTCTCTCGGTCCCTGTCTCTCTCTCGGTCCCTGTGTCTCTCTCGGTCCCGTTGTCTCTCTCGGTCCCTGTGTGTCTCTCTCGGTCCCTGTCTCTCTCTCTTGCTCTCTGCGTCTCTCTCAGTCCCTGTGTCCCTCTCGGTTCCTGTGTCTCTCTCTCTGTCCCTGTGTCTCTCTCTCTCTCGGTCCCTGTGTCTCTCTCTCACCCCTGTGTCTCTCTTGGTCCCTGTGTCTCTCTTAGACCCTGTGTCTCTCTCGGTACCTGTGTCACTCTCTCGGTCCCTGTGTCTCTCTCTCGGTCCCTGTGTCTCACTCGGTCCCTTTGTCTCTCTCTCTCGGTCCCTGTGTCTCTCTCGGTTCCTGTGTCTCTCTCGGTCCCTGTGTCTCTCTCTCAGTCCCAGTGTCTCTCTCGATCCCTGTGACTCTCTCTCGGTCCCTATGACTCTCTCTAGGTCCCTGTGTCTCTCTCTCGGTCACTGTGTCTCTCTCGGTCCCTGTGACTCGCTCAGTCCCTGTGTCTCTCTCGGTCCCTGTGTCTCTCTCGGACTCTGTGTCTCACTTGGTCCCTGTGTATCTCACTCAGTCCCTGTGTCTCTCTCCCGGTCCCTGTGTCTCTCTCGGTCTCTGTGTCTCACTCGGTCCCTGTGTCTCTCTCGGTCCCTGTGTCTCTCTCGGTCCCTGTGTCTCTCTCTCGCTCCCTGTCTTTCTCTCTAGGACGATTGTGTCTCTCTCTCGGTCCCTGTGTCTCACTCGGTCCCTGTGTCTCTCACTCGGTCCCTGTCTCTCTCTCGGTCCCTGTCTTTGTCTCTCAGTTTCAGTGTCTCTGTCGGTCCCTCTGACTCTCTCTGGGTCCCTGTATCTCACTCGGTCCCTGTCACTCTCTCGGTCTCTGTGTCTCACTCGGTCCCTGTGTCTCTCTCTCTTTCGGACACTGTCTCTCTCTCTCGCTCCCTGTCTTTCTCTCTAGGACGATTGTGTCTCTCTCTCGGTCCCTGTGACTCTCTCTGGGTCCCTGTGTCTCACTCGGTCCCTGTGTCTCTCTCTCTTTCGGACCCTGTCTCTCTCTCTCGGTCCCTGTGTCTCAATCGGTACCTCTGTCTCTCTCTCGGTCGCTGTGTCTCTCTCTCGGTCCCTGTCTCTCTCTCGGTCCCTGTGTGTCACTAGGCCCCAGTGTCTCTCTCGGTCCTTGTGTCTCTCTCTCGGTCCCTGTGTCTCTCTCTCGGTCCCTGAGTCATTCTCTAGGTCCCTGTGTCTCTCTCTCGGTCCCTGTGTCTCTCTCTTGGCCCCTGTGTCTCTCTCTTCGTCCCTGTGTCTCTCTCTCTCTCGGTCCCTGTCTCTCTCTCGGTCCCTGTGTCTCTCTCGGTCCCGGTGTCTCTCTCGGTCCCTGTGTCTCTCTCTCGGTCCCTGTCTCTCTCTCTTGCTCTCTGCGTCTCTCTCTGTCCCTGTGTCACTCTCTCTCGGTGCCTGTGTGTCACTCGGCCCCTGTGTCTCTCTCGATTCCTGTCTCGCTCTCAGTCCCTGTGTCTCTCTCTCAGTCCCTGTGTCTCTCTCTCGGTCCCTGTGTCTCTCTCTCGGTCCCTGTGACTCTCACGGTCCCTGTGTCTCTCTCTCGGACCTGGTGTTTCTCTCAGTCCCTGTGTCTCTCTCGGTACCTGTGTGTCACTCGGCCCCTGTGTCTCTCTCGGTCCCTGAGTCTCTCTCTCGGTCCCGGTGTCTCTCTCGTCACGTGCTCACTGTGTTCTCTCTCAGTCCCTGTGACTCTCTCTTGGTCCCTGTGTCTCTCTCTCGGTCCCTGAGTCTCTCTCTCGGTCTCTGTGTCTCTCTCTCGGTCCCATTGTCTCTCTCTTGGTCCCTGTGTCTCTCTCTCGGTCCCTGTGTCTCACTCGGTCCCTGTGCCTCTCTCGGTCCCTGTGTCTCTCTCGGTCTCTGTGTCTTTCTCGGTCCCTGTGTCTCACTCGGTCCCTGTGCCTCTCACGGTCCCTGTGTCTCTCTCGGTCCCTGTGTCTCTCTCGGTCCCTGTGTCTCACTCGGTCCCTGTGTCTCTCACTCGGTCCCTGTGTCTCTCTCAGTCCCTGTGTCTCATTTGCTCCCTGTCTCTCTCTCTCAGTTTCAGTGTCTCTTTCGGTCCCTGTGACTCTCTCTGGGTCCCTGTGTCTCACTCGGTCCCTGTCTCTCTCTCGGTCTCTGTGTCTCACTCGGTCCCTGTGTCACTCTCTCTCGGACCCTGTCTCTCTCTCTCGGTCCCTGTGTATCACTCGGTCCCTGTGTCTCTCTCTCTGTCCCTGTGTCTCTCACTCGGTCCCTGTCTCCCTCTCGGTCCCTGTCTCTCTCTCAGTCCCTGTGACTCTCTCTTGGTCCCTGTGTCTCTCTCTCGGTCCCTGAGTCTCTCTCTCGGTCCCTGTGTCTCTCTCTCGGTCCCATTGTCTCTCTCTTGGTCCCTGTGTCTCTCTCTTTGTCCCTGTGTCTCTCTCACTCTTGCTCCCTGTCTCTCTCTCGGTCCCTGTGTCTCTCTCGGTCCCGGTGTCTCTCTCGGTCCCTGTGTCTCTCTGTCGGTCCCTGTGTCTCTCTCGGTCCCTGTGTCTCTCTCGGTCCCTGTGTGTCACTCGGTCCCTGTGTCTCTCTCTTGGTCCCTGTCTCTCTCTCAGTACCTGTGACTCTCTCTCGGTCACTGTCTCTCTCTCGGTCCCTGTGTCTCTCTCGGTCTCTGTGTCTCTCTCGGTCCCTGTGTCTCTCTCGGTCTCTGTGTCTCTCTCGGTCTCTGTGTCTCTCTCGGTCTCTGTCTCTCTATCGGTCCCTGTGTCTCTCTCGGTCTCTGTGTCTCTCTCGGTCTCTGTGTGTCTCTCGGTCCCTGTGTCTCACTCGGTCCCTGTGCCTCTCTCGGTCCCTGTGTCTCTCTCGGTCCCTGTGTCTCTCTCGGTCCCTGTGTCTCACTCGGTCCCTGTGCCTCTCTCGGTCCCTGTGTCTCTCTCGGTCTCTGTGTCTTTCTCGGTCCCTGTGTCTCACTCGGTCCCTGTGCCTCTCTCGGTCCCTGTGTCTCTCTCGGTCCCTGTGTCTCACTCGGCCCCTGTGTCTCTCACTCGGTCCCTGTGTCTCTCTCAGTCCCTGTGTCTCATTTGCTCCCTGTCTCTCTCTCTCAGTTTCAGTGTCTCTTTCGGTCCCTGTGAATCTCTCTGGGTCCCTGTGTCTCACTCGGTCCCTGTCTCTCTCTCGGTCTCTGTGTCTCACTCGGTCCCTGTGTCTCTCTCTCTCGGACCCTGTCTCTCTCTCTCGGTCCCTGTGTCTCACTCGGTCCCTGTGTCTCTCTCTCTGTCCCTGTGTCTCTCACTCGGTCCCTGTCTCCCTCTCGGTCCCTGTCTCTCTCTCAGTCCCTGTGACTCTCTCTTGGTCCCTGTGTCTCTCTCTCGGTCCCTGAGTCTCTCTCTCGGTCTCTGTGTCTCTCTCTCGGTCCCATTGTCTCTCTCTTGGTCCCTGTGTCTCTCTCTTTGTCCCTGTGTCTCTCTCACTCTTGGTCCCTGTCTCTCTCTCGGTCCTTGTGTCTCTCTCGGTCCCGGTGTCTCTCTCGGTCCCTGTGTCTCTCTGTCGGTCCCTGTGTCTCTCTCGGTCCCTTGGTCTCTCTCGGTCCCTGTGTGTCACTCGGTCCCTGTGTCTCTCTCTTGGTCCCTGTCTCTCTCTCAGTACCTATGACTCTCTCTCGGTCATTGTCTCTCTCTCGGTCCCTGTGTCTCTCTCGGTCTCTGTGTCTCTCTCGGTCCCTGTGTCTCTCTCGGTCTCTGTGTCTCTCTCAGTCTCTGTGTCTCTCTCGGTCCCGGTGTCTCTCTCGGTCCCTGTGTCTCTCTCTCGGTCCCTGTCTCTCTCTCTTGCTCTCTGCGTCTCTCTCTGTCCCTGTGCCTCTCTCTCTCGGTCCCTGTGTGTCACTCGGCCCCTGTGTCTCTCTTGGCCCCTGTGTCTCTCTCGGTCCCTGTATCTCTCTCGGTCCCTGTGTCTCTCTCTCGGTCCCTGTGTGTCACTCAGCCCATGTGTCTCTCTCGGTCCCTGTGTCTCTCTCTCGGTTCCTGTGTCTCTCTCTCGGTCCCTGTGTCTCTCACGGTCCCTGTGTCTCTCTCGATCCCTGTGTCTCTCTCAGTCCCTGTGTCTCTCTCGGTTCCTGTGTCTCTCTGTCGGTCCCTGTGTCTCTCTCGGTCCCTGTGTCTCTCTCGGTCCCTGTGTCTTTCTCGGTCCCTGTGTCTCTCTGTCGGTCCCTGTGTCTCTCTCGGTCCCTTGGTCTCTCTCGGACCCTGTGTGTCACTCGGTCCCTGTGTCTCTCTCTTGGTCCCTGTCTCTCTCTCAGTCCCTATGACTCTCTCTCGGTCCCTGAGTCTCTCTCTCGGTCCCTGTGTCTCTCTCTCGGTCCCTGTGTCTCTCTCTTGGTCCCTGTGTCTCTCTCTCTCTCGGTCCCTGTCTCTCTCTCGGTACCTGTGTCTCTCTCGGTCCCGTTGTCTCTCTCGGTCCCTGTGTGTCTCTCTCGGTCCCTGTCTCTCTCTCTTGCTCTCTGCGTCTCTCTCAGTCCCTGTGTCTCTCTCGGTTCCTGTGTCTCTCTCTCTGTCCCTGTGTCTCTCTCTCTCGGTCCCTGTGTCTCTCTCTCACCCCTGTGTCTCTCTTGGTCCCTGTGTCTCTCTGAGACCCTGTGTCTCTCTCGGTACCTGTGTCACTCTCTCGGTCCCTGTGTCTCTCTCTCGGTCCCTGTGTCTCTCTCGGTCCCTGTGACTCGCTCAATGCCTGTGTCTCTCTCTCTCGTTACCTGTGTCTCTCACTCGGTCCCTGTCTCTCTCTCGGTCCCTGTCTCTGTCTCTCAGTTTCAGTGTCTCTGTCGGTCCCTCTGACTCTCTCTGGGTCCCTGTGTCTCACTCGGTCCCTGTCACTCTCTCGGTCTCTGTGTCTCACTCGGTCCCTGTGTCTCTCTCTCTTTCGGACCCTGTCTCTCTCTCTCGCTCCCTGTCTTTCTCTCTAGGACGATTGTGTCTCTCTCTCGGTCCCTGTGACTCTCTCTGGGTCTCTGTGTCTCACTCGGTCCCTGTGTCTCTCTCTCTTTCGGACCCTGTCTCTCTCTCTCGGTCGCTGTGTCTCTCTCTCGGTCCCTGTCTCTCTCTCGGTCCCTGTGTGTCACTAGGCCCCAGTGTCTCTCTCGGTCCCTGTGTCTCTCTCTCGGTCCCTGTGTCTCTCTCTCGGTCCCTGAGTCATTCTCTAGGTCCCTGTGTCTCTCTCTCGGTCCCTGTCTCTCTCTTGGTCCCTGTGTCTCTCTCTTCGTCCCTGTGTCTCTCTCTCTCTCGGTCCCTGTCTCTCTCTCGGTCCCTGTGTCTCTCTCGGTCCCGGTGTCTCTCTCGGTCCCTGTGTCTCTCTCTCGGTCCCTGTCTCTCTCTCTTGCTCTCTGCGTCTCTCTCTGTCCCTGTGTCACTCTCTCTCGGTGCCTGTGTGTCACTCGGCCCCTGTGTCTCTCTCGATCCCTGTCTCGCTCTCAGTCCCTGTGTCTCTCTCTCAGTCCCTGTGTCTTTCTCGGTCCCTGTGTCTCACTCGGTCCCTGTGCCTCTCACGGTCCCTGTGTCTCTCTCGGTCCCTGTGTCTCTCTCGGTCCCTGTGTCTCACTCGGTCCCTGTGTCTCTCACTCGGTGCCTCTGTCTCTCTCAGTCCCTGTGTCTCATTTGCTCCCTGTCTCTCTCTCTCAGTTTCAGTGTCTCTTTCGGTCCCTGTGACTCTCTCTGGGTCCCTGTGTCTCACTCAGTCCCTGTCTCTCTCTCGGTCTCTGTGTCTCACTCGGTCCCTGTGTCACTCTCTCTCGGACCCTGTCTCTCTCTCTCGGTCCCTGTGTATCACTCGGTCCCTGTGTCTCTCTCTCTGTCCCTGTGTCTCTCACTCGGTCCCTGTCTCCCTCTCGGTCCCTGTCTCTCTCTCAGTCCCTGTGACTCTCTCTTGGTCCCTGTGTCTCTCTCTCGGTCCCTGAGTCTCTCTCTCGGTCCCTGTGTCTCTCTCTCGGTCCCATTGTCTCTCTCTTGGTCCCTGTGTCTCTCTCTTTGTCCCTGTGTCTCTCTCACTCTTGGTCCCTGTCTCTCTCTCGGTCCCTGTGTCTCTCTCGGTCCCGGTGTCTCTCTCGGTCCCTGTGTCTCTCTGTCGGTCCCTGTGTCTCTCTCGGTCCCTTGGTCTCTCTCGGTCCCTGTGTGTCACTCGGTCCCTGTGTCTCTCTCTTGGTCCCTGTCTCTCTCTCAGTACCTGTGACTCTCTCTCGGTCACTGTCTCTCTCTCGGTCCCTGTGTCTCTCTCGGTCTCTGTGTCTCTCTCGGTCCCTGTGTCTCTCTCGGTCTCTGTGTCTCTCTCGGTCTCTGTGTCTCTCTCGGTCTCTGTCTCTCTATCGGTCCCTGTGTCTCTCTCGGTCTCTGTGTCTCTCTCGGTCTCTGTGTGTCTCTCGGTCCCTGTGTCTCACTCGGTCCCTGTGCCTCTCTCGGTCCCTGTGTCTCTCTCGGTCCCTGTGTCTCTCTCGGTCCCTGTGTCTCACTCGGTCCCTGTGCCTCTCTCGGTCCCTGTGTCTCTCTCGGTCTCTGTGTCTTTCTCGGTCCCTGTGTCTCACTCGGTCCCTGTGCCTCTCTCGGTCCCTGTGTCTCTCACTCGGTCCCTGTGTCTCTCTCAGTCCCTGTGTCTCATTTGCTCCCTGTCTCTCTCTCTCAGTTTCAGTGTCTCTTTCGGTCCCTGTGACTCTCTCTGGGTCCCTGTGTCTCACTCGGTCCCTGTCTCTCTCTCGGTCTCTGTGTCTCACTCGGTCCCGGTGTCTCTCTCGGTCCCTGTGTCTCTCTGTCGGTCCCTGTGTCTCTCTCGGTCCCTTGGTCTCTCTCGGTCCCTGTGTGTCACTCGGTCCCTGTGTCTCTCTCTTGGTCCCTGTCTCTCTCTCAGTACCTATGACTCTCTCTCGGTCACTGTCTCTCTCTCGGTCCCTGTGTCTCTCTCGGTCTCTGTGTCTCTCTCGGTCCCTGTGTCTCTCTCGGTCTCTGTGTCTCTCTCAGTCTCTGTGTCTCTCTCGGTCCCGGTGTCTCTCTCGGTCCCTGTGTCTCTCTCTCGGTCCCTGTCTCTCTCTCTTGCTCTCTGCGTCTCTCTCTGTCCCTGTGCCTCTCTCTCTCGGTCCCTGTGTGTCACTCGGCCCCTGTGTCTCTCTTGGCCCCTGTGTCTCTCTCGGTCCCTGTATCTCTCTCGGTCCCTGTGTCTCTCTCTCGGTCCCTGTGTGTCACTCAGCCCATGTGTCTCTCTCGGTCCCTGTGTCTCTCTCTCGGTTCCTGTGTCTCTCTCTCGGTCCCTGTGTCTCTCACGGTCCCTGTGTCTCTCTCGATCCCTGTGTCTCTCTCAGTCCCTGTGTCTCTCTCGGTTCCTGTGTCTCTCTGTCGGTCCCTGTGTCTCTCTCGGTCCCTGTGTCTCTCTCGGTCCCTGTGTCTTTCTCGGTCCCTGTGTCTCTCTGTCGGTCCCTGTGTCTCTCTCGGTCCCTTGGTCTCTCTCGGACCCTGTGTGTCACTCGGTCCCTGTGTCTCTCTCTTGGTCCCTGTCTCTCTCTCAGTCCCTATGACTCTCTCTCGGTCCCTGAGTCTCTCTCTCGGTCCCTGTGTCTCTCTCTCGGTCCCTGTGTCTCTCTCTTGGTCCCTGTGTCTCTCTCTCTCTCGGTCCCTGTCTCTCTCTCGGTACCTGTGTCTCTCTCGGTCCCGTTGTCTCTCTCGGTCCCTGTGTGTCTCTCTCGGTCCCTGTCTCTCTCTCTTGCTCTCTGCGTCTCTCTCAGTCCCTGTGTCTCTCTCGGTTCCTGTGTCTCTCTCTCTGTCCCTGTGTCTCTCTCTCTCGGTCCCTGTGTCTCTCTCTCACCCCTGTGTCTCTCTTGGTCCCTGTGTCTCTCTGAGACCCTGTGTCTCTCTCGGTACCTGTGTCACTCTCTCGGTCCCTGTGTCTCTCTCTCGGTCCCTGTGTCTCTCTCGGTCCCTGTGACTCGCTCAATGCCTGTGTCTCTCTCTCTCGTTACCTGTGTCTCTCACTCGGTCCCTGTCTCTCTCTCGGTCCCTGTCTCTGTCTCTCAGTTTCAGTGTCTCTGTCGGTCCCTCTGACTCTCTCTGGGTCCCTGTGTCTCACTCGGTCCCTGTCACTCTCTCGGTCTCTGTGTCTCACTCGGTCCCTGTGTCTCTCTCTCTTTCGGACCCTGTCTCTCTCTCTCGCTCCCTCTCTTTCTCTCTAGGACGATTGTGTCTCTCTCTCGGTCCCTGTGACTCTCTCTGGGTCTCTGTGTCTCACTCGGTCCCTGTGTCTCTCTCTCTTTCGGACCCTGTCTCTCTCTCTCGGTCGCTGTGTCTCTCTCTCGGTCCCTGTCTCTCTCTCGGTCCCTGTGTGTCACTAGGCCCCAGTGTCTCTCTCGGTCCCTGTGTCTCTCTCTCGGTCCCTGTGTCTCTCTCTCGGTTCCTGAGTCATTCTCTAGGTCCCTGTGTCTCTCTCTCGGTCCCTGTCTCTCTCTTGGTCCCTGTGTCTCTCTCTTCGTCCCTGTGTCTCTCTCTCTCTCGGTCCCTGTCTCTCTCTCGGTCCCTGTGTCTCTCTCGGTCCCGGTGTCTCTCTCGGTCCCTGTGTCTCTCTCTCGGTCCCTGTCTCTCTCTCTTGCTCTCTGCGTCTCTCTCTGTCCCTGTGTCACTCTCTCTCGGTGCCTGTGTGTCACTCGGCCCCTGTGTCTCTCTCGATCCCTGTCTCGCTCTCAGTCCCTGTGTCTCTCTCTCAGTCCCTGTGTCTTTCTCGGTCCCTGTGTCTCACTCGGTCCCTGTGCCTCTCACGGTCCCTGTGTCTCTCTCGGTCCCTGTGTCTCTCTCGGTCCCTGTGTCTCACTCGGTCCCTGTGTCTCTCACTCGGTGCCTCTGTCTCTCTCTCAGTCCCTGTGTCTCATTTGCTCCCTGTCTCTCTCTCTCAGTTTCAGTGTCTCTTTCGGTCCCTGTGACTCTCTCTGGGTCCCTGTGTCTCACTCGGTCCCTGTCTCTCTCTCGGTCTCTGTGTCTCACTCGGTCCCTGTGTCACTCTCTCTCGGACCCTGTCTCTCTCTCTCGGTCCCTGTGTATCACTCGGTCCCTGTGTCTCTCTCTCTGTCCCTGTGTCTCTCACTCGGTCCCTGTCTCCCTCTCGGTCCCTGTCTCTCTCTCAGTCCCTGTGACTCTCTCTTGGTCCCTGTGTCTCTCTCTCGGTCCCTGAGTCTCTCTCTCGGTCCCTGTGTCTCTCTCTCGGTCCCATTGTCTCTCTCTTGGTCCCTGTGTCTCTCTCTTTGTCCCTGTGTCTCTCTCACTCTTGGTCCCTGTCTCTCTCTCGGTCCCTGTGTCTCTCTCGGTCCCGGTGTCTCTCTCGGTCCCTGTGTCTCTCTGTCGGTCCCTGTGTCTCTCTCGGTCCCTTGGTCTCTCTCGGTCCCTGTGTGTCACTCGGTCCCTGTGTCTCTCTCTTGGTCCCTGTCTCTCTCTCAGTACCTGTGACTCTCTCTCGGTCACTGTCTCTCTCTCGGTCCCTGTGTCTCTCTCGGTCTCTGTGTCTCTCTCGGTCCCTGTGTCTCTCTCGGTCTCTGTGTCTCTCTCGGTCTCTGTGTCTCTCTCGGTCTCTGTCTCTCTATCGGTCCCTGTGTCTCTCTCGGTCTCTGTGTCTCTCTCGGTCTCTGTGTGTCTCTCGGTCCCTGTGTCTCACTCGGTCCCTGTGCCTCTCTCGGTCCCTGTGTCTCTCTCGGTCCCTGTGTCTCTCTCGGTCCCTGTGTCTCACTCGGTCCCTGTGCCTCTCTCGGTCCCTGTGTCTCTCTCGGTCTCTGTGTCTTTCTCGGTCCCTGTGTCTCACTCGGTCCCTGTGCCTCTCTCGGTCCCTGTGTCTCTCTCGGTCCCTGTGTCTCACTCGGCCCCTGTGTCTCTCACTCGGTCCCTGTGTCTCTCTCAGTCCCTGTGTCTCATTTGCTCCCTGTCTCTCTCTCTCAGTTTCAGTGTCTCTTTCGGTCCCTGTGACTCTCTCTGGGTCCCTGTGTCTCACTCGGTCCCTGTCTCTCTCTCGGTCTCTGTGTCTCACTCGGTCCCTGTGTCTCTCTCTCTCGGACCCTGTCTCTCTCTCTCGGTCCCTGTGTCTCACTCGGTCCCTGTGTCTCTCTCTCTGTCCCTGTGTCTCTCACTCGGTCCCTGTCTCCCTCTCGGTCCCTGTCTCTCTCTCAGTCCCTGTGACTCTCTCTTGGTCCCTGTGTCTCTCTCTCGGTCCCTGAGTCTCTCTCTCGGTCTCTGTGTCTCTCTCTCGGTCCCATTGTCTCTCTCTTGGTCCCTGTGTCTCTCTCTTTGTCCCTGTGTCTCTCTCACCCTTGGTCCCTGTCTCTCTCTCGGTCCCTGTGTCTCTCTCGGTCCCGGTGTCTCTCTCGGTCCCTGTGTCTCTCTGTCGGTCCCTGTGTCTCTCTCGGTCCCTTGGTCTCTCTCGGTCCCTGTGTGTCACTCGGTCCCTGTGTCTCTCTCTTGGTCCCTGTCTCTCTCTCAGTACCTATGACTCTCTCTCGGTCACTGTCTCTCTCTCGGTCCCTGTGTCCCTCTCGGTCTCTGTGTCTCTCTCGGTCCCTGTGTCTCTCTCGGTCTCTGTGTCTCTCTCAGTCTCTGTGTCTCTCTCGGTCCCGGTGTCTCTCTCGGTCCCTGTGTCTCTCTCTCGGTCCCTGTCTCTCTCTCTTGCTCTCTGCGTCTCTCTCTGTCCCTGTGCCTCTCTCTCTCGGTCCCTGTGTGTCACTCGGCCCCTGTGTCTCTCTTGGCCCCTGTGTCTCTCTCGGTCCCTGTATCTCTCTCGGTCCCTGTGTCTCTCTCTCGGTCCCTGTGTGTCACTCAGCCCATGTGTCTCTCTCGGTCCCTGTGTCTCTCTCTCGGTTCCTGTGTCTCTCTCTCGGTCCCTGTGTCTCTCACGGTCCCTGTGTCTCTCTCGATCCCTGTGTCTCTCTCAGTCCCTGTGTCTCTCTCGGTTCCTGTGTCTCTCTGTCGGTCCCTGTGTCTCTCTCGGTCCCTGTGTCTCTCTCGGTCCCTGTGTCTTTCTCGGTCCCTGTGTCTCTCTGTCGGTCCCTGTGTCTCTCTCGGTCCCTTGGTCTCTCTCGGACCCTGTGTGTCACTCGGTCCCTGTGTCTCTCTCTTGGTACCTGTCTCTCTCTCAGTCCCTATGACTCTCTCTCGGTCCCCTGAGTCTCTCTCTCGGTCCCTGTGTCTCTCTCTCGGTCCCTGTGTCTCTCTCTTGGTCCCTGTGTCTCTCTCTCTCTCGGTCCCTGTCTCTCTCTCGGTACCTGTGTCTCTCTCGGTCCCGTTGTCTCTCTCGGTCCCTGTGTGTCTCTCTCGGTCCCTGTCTCTCTCTCTTGCTCTCTGCGTCTCTCTCAGTCCCTGTGTCTCTCTCGGTTCCTGTGTCTCTCTCTCTGTCCCTGTGTCTTTCTCTCTCGGTCCCTGTGTCTCTCTCTCACCCCTGTGTCTCTCTTGGTCCCTGTGTCTCTCTGAGACCCTGTGTCTCTCTCGGTACCTGTGTCACTCTCTCGGTCCCTGTGTCTCTCTCTCGGTCCCTGTGTCTCTCTCGGTCCCTGTGACTCGCTCAATGCCTGTGTCTCTCTCTCTCGTTACCTGTGTCTCTCACTCTATCCCTGTCTCTCTCTCGGTCCCTGTCTCTGTCTCTCAGTTTCAGTGTCTCTGTCGGTCCCTCTGACTCTCTCTGGGTCCCTGTGTCTCACTCGGTCCCTGTCACTCTCTCGGTCTCTGTGTCTCACTCGGTCCCTGTGTCTCTCTCTCTTTCGGACCCTGTCTCTCTCTCTCGCTCCTGTCTTTCTCTCTAGGACGATTGTGTCTCTCTCTCGGTCCCTGTGACTCTCTCTGGGTCTCTGTGTCTCACTCGGTCCCTGTGTCTCTCTCTCTTTCGGACCCTGTCTCTCTCTCTCGGTCGCTGTGTCTCTCTCTCGGTCCCTGTCTCTCTCTCGGTCCCTGTGTGTCACTAGGCCCCAGTGTCTCTCTCGGTCCCTGTGTCTCTCTCTCGGTCCCTGTGTCTCTCTCTCGATCCCTGAGTCATTCTCTAGGTCCCTGTGTCTCTCTCTCGGTCCCTGTCTCTCTCTTGGTCCCTGTGTCTCTCTCTTCGTCCCTGTGTCTCTCTCTCTCTCGGTCCCTGTCTCTCTCTCGGTCCCTGTGTCTCTCTCGGTCCCGGTGTCTCTCTCGGTCCCTGTGTCTCTCTCTCGGTCCCTGTCTCTCTCTCTTGCTCTCTGCGTCTCTCTCTGTCCCTGTGTCACTCTCTCTCGGTGCCTGTGTGTCACTCGGCCCCTGTGTCTCTCTCGATCCCTGTCTCGCTCTCAGTCCCTGTGTCTCTCTCTCAGTCCCTGTGTCTCTCTCTCGGTCCCTGTGTCTCTCACGGTCCCTGTGTCTCTCTCTCGGACCTGGTGTTTCTCTCAGTCCCTGTGTCTCTCTCGGTACCTTGTGTCACTCGGCCCCTGTGTCTCTCTCGGTCCCTGAGTCTCTCTCTCAGTCCCTGTGTCTGTCTCGGTCCCTGTGTCTCTCTCTCAGTCCCTGTATCTCTCTCTCAGTCCCTGTGTCTCTCTCGATCCCTGTGTCTCTCTCGGTCCCTGTGTCTCTCTGTCTCTCGGTCCCTGTCTCTCTCTCGGTCCCTGTGTCTCACTCGGTCCCTGTGTCTCTCTCGGTCCCTGTGTCTCTCTCGGTCCCTGTGTCTCTCTCTCGGTCCCTGTCTCTCTCTCTTGCTCTCTTCGTCTCTCTCGGTCCCTGTGTCTCACTTTGTCCCTGTGACTGTCTCAGTCACAGTGTCTCTCTCGGTTCCTGTGTCTCTCTCTCTATCCCTGTGTCTCTCTCTCGGTCCCTGTATCTCTCTCGGTCCCTGTATCTCTCTCTCACCCCTGTGTCTCTCTCGGTCCTGGTATCTCTCTCGGTGCCTGTGTCTCTCTCGGTCCCTGTATCTCTCTCTCACCCCTGTGTCTCTCTTGGTCCCTGTGTCTCTCTCAGACCCTGTGTGTCTCTCGGTACCTGTGTCACTCTCTCGGTCCCTGTGTCTCTGTCTCGGTCCCTATGTCTCTCTCGGTCCCTGTGACTCGCTCAATGCCTGTGTCTCTCTCTCTCGGTCCCTGTGTCTCTCTCGGTCCCTGTGTCTCTCTCGGTTCCTGTGTCTCTCTCTCTCGGTCCCTGTGTCTCTCTCTCAGTCCCAGTGTCTCTCTCGGTCCCTGTGTCCTCTCTCTCAGTCCCAGCGTCTCTCTCGGTCCCTGTGTCTCTCTCGGTCCCCCTGTGACTCACTCAATGCCTGTGTCTCTCTCTCTCGGTCCCTGTGTCTCTCTCGGTCCCTGTGTCTCTCTCGGTTCCTGTGTCTCTCTCTCTCGGTCCCTGTGTCTCTCTCTCAGTCCCCAGTGACTCTCTCGATCCCTCTGTCTCTCTCGATCCCTGTGTCTCTCTCAGTCCCTGTGTCTCTCTCGGTCCCTGTGACTCTCTCTAGGTCCCTGTGTCTCTCTCTCGGTCCCTGTGTCTCTCTCTCAGTCCCAGTGTCTCTCTCGGTCCCTGTGTCTCTCTCTCAGTCCCAGCGTCTCTCTCGGTCCTTGTGTCTCTCTCGGTCCCTGTGACTCACTCAATGCCTGTGTCTCTCTCGGTCCCTGTGTCTCTCTCGGTCCCCTGTGTCTCTCTCGGTTCCTGTGTCTCTCTCTCTCGGTCCTGTGTCTCTCTCTCAGTCCCAGTGTCTCTGTTGGTCCCTGTGTCTCTCTCTCGGTCCCTGTGACTCGCTCAGTCCCTGTGTCTCTCACTCGGTCCCTGTGTCTCTCTCGGTCCCTGTGTCTCCCTCTCACCCCTGTGTCTCACTCGGTCCCTGTGTCTCTCTCGGTCCTTGTGTCTCTCTCTCGGTCTGTGTGTCTCTCTCTCTCAGTCCCTGTGTCTCTCTGGGTCACTGTGTCTCTCTCGGACTCTGTGTCTCACTTGGTCCCTGTGTATCTCACTCAGTCCCTGTGTCTCTCTCCCGGTCCCTGTGTCTCTCTCGGTCTCTGTGTCTCACTCGTCCCTGTGTCTCTCTCTCGGTCCCTGTCTCTCTCTCAGTCTCTGTGTCTCACTCGGTCCCTGTGTCTCTCTCGGTCCCTGTGTCTCTCTCTCAGTTTCAGTGTCTCTGTCGGTCCCTGTGACTCTCTCTGGGTCCCTGTGTCTCTCTCGGTCCCTCTGTCTCTCTCTCGCTCCCTGTCTTTCTCTCTAGGACGATTGTGTCTCTCTCTGGGTCCCTGTGTCTCACTCGGTCCCTGTCACTCTCTCGGTCTCTGTGTCTCACTTGGTCCCTGTGTCTCTCTCTCTTTCGGACCCTGTCTCTCTCTCTCGGTCCCTGTGTCTCAATCGGACCCTCTGTCTCTCTCTCGGTCCCTGTGTCTCTCTCTCGGTCCCTGAGTCATTCTCTAGGTCCCTGTGTCTCTCTCTCGGTCCCTGTGTCTCTCTCTCTCTCGGTCCCTGTCTCTCTCTCGGTCCCTGTGTCTCTCTCGGTCCCGGTGTCTCTCTCGGTCCCTGTGTCTCTCTCTCGGTCCCTGTCTCTCTCTCTTGCTCTCTGCGTCTCTCTCTGTCCCTGTGTCTCTCACCTCTCGGTGCCTGTGTTTCACTCGGCCCCTGTGTCTCTCTCGATCCCTGTCTCGCTCTCAGTCCCTGTGTCTCTCTCTCAGTCCCTGTGTCTCTCTCTCGGTCCCTGTGTCTCTCTCTCGGTCCCTGTGTCTCTCACGGTCCCTGTGTCTCTCTCTCGGTCCTGGTGTTTCTCTCAGTCCCTGTGTCTCTCTCGGTACCTGTGTGTCACTCGGCCCCTGTGTCTCTCTCGGTCCCTGTGTCTCTCTCTCAGTCCCTGTGTCTGTCTCGGTCCCTGTGTCTCTCTCTCAGTCCCTGTATCTCTCTCTCAGTCCCTGTGTCTCTCTCGGTCCCTGTGACTCGCTCAATGCCTGTGTCTCTCTCTCTCGGTACCTGTGTCTCTCACTCGGTCCCTGTGTCTCTCTCTCGGTCCCTGTGTCTCACTCGGTCCCTTTGTCTCTCTCTCTCGGTCCCTGTGTCTCTCTCGGTTCCTGTGTCTCTCTCGGTCCCTGTGTCTCTCTCTCAGTCCCAGTGTCTCTCTCGATCCCTGTGTCTCTCTCAGTCCCTGTGTCTCTCTCGGTCCCTGTGACTCTCTCTAGGTCCCTGTGTCTCTCTCTCGGTCCCTGAGTCTCTCTGTCGGTCCCTATGACTCTCTCTCGGTCCCTGTGTCTCTCTCTCAGTCCCAGCGTCTCTCTCGGTCCCTGTGTCTCTCTCGGTCCCTGTGAATCACTCAATGCCTGTGTCTCTCTCTCTCGGTCCCTGTGTCTCTCTCGGTCCCTGTGTCTCTCTCGGTTCCTGTGTCTCTCTCTCTCGGTCCCTGTGTCTCTCTCTCAGTCCCAGTGACTCTCTCGATCCCTCTGTCTCTCTCGATCCCTGTGTCTCTCTCAGTCCCTGTGTCTCTCTCGGTCCCTGTGACTCTCTCTAGGTCCCTGTGTCTCTCTCTCGGTCCCTGTGTCTCTCTCTCAGTCCCAGTGTCTCTCTCGGTCCCTGTGTCTCTCTCTCAGTCCCAGCGTCTCTCTCGGTCCCTGTGTCTCTCTCGGTCCCTGTGACTCACTCAATGCCTGTGTCTCTCTCTCTCGGTCCCTGTGTCTCTCTCGGTCCCTGTGTCTCTCTCGGTTCCTGTGTCTCTCTCTCTCGGTCCCTGTGTCTCTCTCTCAGTCCCAGTGTCTCTGTTGGTCCCTGTGTCTCTCTCTCGGTCCCTGTGACTCGCTCAGTCCCTGTGTCTCTCACTCGGTCCCTGTGTCTCTCTCGGTCCCTGTGTCTCCCTCTCACCCCTGTGTCTCACTCGGTCCCTGTGTCTCTCTCGGTCCTTGTGTCTCTCTCTCGGTCTGTGTGTCTCTCTCTCTCAGTCCCTGTGTCTCTCTGGGTCACTGTGTCTCTCTCGGACTCTGTGTCTCACTTGGTCCCTGTGTATCTCACTGAGTCCCTGTGTCTCTCCCGGTCCCTGTGTCTCTCTCGGTCTCTGTGTCTCACTCGGTCCCTGAGTCTCTCTCGGTCCCTCTGTCTCTCTCAGTCTCTGTGTCTCACTCGGTCCCTGTGTCTCTCTCGGTCCCTGTGTCTCTCTCTCAGTTTCAGTGTCTCTGTCGGTCCCTGTGACTCTCTCTGGGTCCCTGTGTCTCTCTCGGTCCCTCTGTCTCTCTCTCGCTCCCTGTCTTTCTCTCTAGGACGATTGTGTCTCTCTCTGGGTCCCTGTGTCTCACTCGGTCCCTGTCACTCTCTCGGTCTCTGTGTCTCACTTGGTCCCTGTGTCTCTCTCTCTTTCGGACCCTGTCTCTCTCTCTCGGTCCCTGTGTCTCAATCGGACCCTCTGTCTCTCTCTCGGTCCCTGTGTCTCTCTCTCGGTCCCTGAGTCATTCTCTAGGTCCCTGTGTCTCTCTCTCGGTCCCTGTGTCTCTCTCTCTCTCGGTCCCTGTCTCTCTCTCGGTCCCTGTGTCTCTCTCGGTCCCGGTGTCTCTCTCGGTCCCTGTGTCTCTCTCTCGGTCCCTGTCTCTCTCTCTTGCTCTCTGCGTCTCTCTCTGTCCCTGTGTCTCTCACTCTCGGTGCCTGTGTTTCACTCGGCCCCTGTGTCTCTCTCGATCCCTGTCTCGCTCTCAGTCCCTGTGTCTCTCTCTCAGTCCCTGTGTCTCTCTCTCGGTCCCTGTGTCTCTCTCTCGGTCCCTGTGTCTCTCACGGTCCCTGTGTCTCTCTCTCGGTCCTGGTGTTTCTCTCAGTCCCTGTGTCTCTCTCGGTACCTGTGTGTCACTCGGCCCCTGTGTCTCTCTCGGTCCCTGTGTCTCTCTCTCAGTCCCTGTGTCTGTCTCGGTCCCTGTGTCTCTCTCTCAGTCCCTGTATCTCTCTCTCAGTCCCTGTGTCTCTCTCGGTCCCTGTGACTCGCTCAATGCCTGTGTCTCTCTCTCTCTCGGTACCTGTGTCTCTCACTCGGTCCCTGTGTCTCTCTCTCGGTCCCTGTGACTCACTCAATGCCTGTGTCTCTCTCTCTCGGTCCCTGTGTCTCTCTCGGTCCCTGTGTCTCTCTCGGTTCCTGTGTCTCTCTCTCTCGGTCCCTGTGTCTCTCTCTCAGTCCCAGTGACTCTCTCGATCCCTCTGTCTCTCTCGATCCCTGTGTCTCTCTCAGTCCCTGTGTCTCTCTCGGTCCCTGTGACTCTCTCTAGGTCCCTGTGTCTCTCTCTCGGTCCCTGTGTCTCTCTCTCAGTCCCAGTGTCTCTCTCGGTCCCTGTGTCTCTCTCTCAGTCCCAGCGTCTCTCTCGGTCCCAGCGTCTCTCTCGGTCCCTGTGTCTCTCTCGGTCCCTGTGTCTCTCTCTCTCGGTCCCTGTGTCTCTCCCGGTCCCTGTGTCTCTCTCGGTTCCTGTGTCTCTCTCTCTCGGTCCCTGTGTCTCTCTCTCAGTCCCAGTGTCTCTGTTGGTCCCTGTGTCTCTCTCTCGGTCCCTGTGTCTCTCACTCGGTCCCTGTGTCTCTCTCGGTCCCTGTGTCTCCCTCTCACCCCTGTGTCTCACTCGGTCCCTGTGTCTCACTCGGTCCTTGTGTCTCTCTCTCGGTCTGTGTGTCTCTCTCTCTCAGTCCCTGTGTCTCTCTGGGTCACTGTGTCTCTCTCGGACTCTGTGTCTCACTTGGTCCCTGTGTATCTCACTCAGTCCCTGTGTCTCTCTCCCGGCCCCTGTGTCTCTCTCGGTCTCTGTGTCTCACTCAGTCCCTGTGTCTCTCTCGGTCCCTGTGTCTCTCTCAGTCTCTGTGTCTCACTCGGTCCCTGTGTCTCTCTCGGTCCCTGTGACTCTCTCTGGGTCCCTGTGTCTCTCTCGGTCCCTCTGTCTCTCTCTCGCTCCCTGTCTTTCTCTCTAGGACGATTGTGTCTCTCTCTGGGTCCCTGTGTCTCACTCGGTCCCTGTCACTCTCTCGGTCCCTGTGTCTCACTCGGTCCCTGTGTCTCTCTCTCTTTCGGACCCTGTCTCTCTCTCTCGGTCCCTGTGTCTCAATCGGACCCTCTGTCTCTCTCTCGGTCCCTGTGTCTCTCTCTCGGTCCCTGAGTCATTCTCTAGGTCCCTGTGTCTCTCTCTCGGTCCCTGTGTCTCTCTCTCTCTCGGTCCCTGTCTCTCTCTCGGTCCCTGTGTCTCTCTCGGTCCCGGTGTCTCTCTCGGTCCCTGTGTCTCTCTCTCGGTCCCTGTCTCTCTCTCTTGCTCTCTGCGTCTCTCTCTGTCCCTGTGTCTCTCACTCTCGGTGCCTGTGTTTCACTCGGCCCCTGTGTCTCTCTCGATCCCTGTCTCGCTCTCAGTCCCTGTGTCTCTCTCTCAGTCCCTGTGTCTCTCTCTCGGTCCCTGTGTCTCTCTCTCGGTCCCTGTGTCTCTCACGGTCCCTGTGTCTCTCTCTCGGTCCTGGTGTTTCTCTCAGTCCCTGTGTCTCTCTCGGTACCTGTGTGTCACTCGGCCCCTGTGTCTGTCTCGGTCCCTGTGTCTCTCTCTCAGTCCCTGTATCTCTCTCTCAGTCCCTGTGTCTCTCTCGGTCCCTGTGACTCGCTCAATGCCTGTGTCTCTCTCTCTCGGTACCTGTGTCTCTCACTCGGTCCCTGTGTCTCTCTCTCGGTCCCTGTGTCTCACTCGGTCCCTTTGTCTCTCTCTCTCGGTCCCTGTGTCTCTCTCGGTTCCTGTGTCTCTCTCGGTCCCTGTGTCTCTCTCTCAGTCCCAGTGTCTCTCTCGATCCCTGTGTCTCTCTCAGTCCCTGTGTCTCTCTCGGTCCCTGTGACTCTCTCTAGGTCCCTGTGTCTCTCTCTCGGTCCCTGAGTCTCTCTCTCGGTCCCTATGACTCTCTCTAGGTCCCTGTGTCTCTCTCTCGGTCACTGTGTCTCTCTCGGTCCCTGTGTTTCTCTCTCGGTCCCTGTGTCTCTCTCTTGGTCCCTGAGTCATTCTCTAGTTCCCTCTGTCTCTCTCTCGGTCCCTGTGTCTCTCTCTTGGTCCCTGTGTCTCTCTCTTGGTCCCTGTGTCTCTCTCTCTCTCGGTCCCTGTCTCTCTCTCGGTCCCTGTGTCTCTCTCGGCCCCGGTGTCTCTCTCGGTCCCTGTGTCTCTCTCTCTCGGTGCCTGTGGGTCACTCGGCCCCTGTGTCTCTCTCGGTCCCGGTCTCCCTCTCAGTCCCTGTGTCTCTCTCTCAGTCCCTGTGTCTCTCTCTCGGTCCCTGTCTCTCTCTCGGTCTCTGTTTCTCTCTCTCGGTCCCTGTGTCTCTCTCGGTCCCTGTGTCTCTCTCTCGGTCCTGGTGTTTCTCTCAGTCCCTGTGTCTCTCTCGGTACCTGTGTGTCACTCGGCCCCTGTGTCTCTCTCGGTCCCTATGTCTCTCTCTCAGTCCCTGTGTCTGTCTCGGTCCCTGTGTCTCTCTCTCAGTCCCTGTGTCTCTCTCTCAGTCCCTGTGTCTCTCTCGATCCCTGTGTCTCTCTCAGTCCCTGTGTCTCTCTCGGTCCCTGTGTCTCTCTGTCGGTCCCTGTGTCTCTCTCGGTCCCTGTGTCTCTCTGTCGGTCCCTGTGTCTCTCTCGGTCCCTGTGTCTCTCTCGGTCCCTGTGTCTCTCTCGATCCCTGTGTCTCTCTCAGTCCCTGTGTCTCTCTCGATCCCTGTGCCTCTCTCAGTCCCTGTGTCTCTCTCGGTCCCTGTCTCTCTCTCTCGGTCCCTGTGTCTCTCTCGGTCCCTGTGTCTCTCTCGGTCCCTGTGTCTCTCTCTCGGTCCCTGTCTCTCTCTCTTGCTCTCTGCGTCTCTCTCAGTTCCTGTGTCTCACTTTGTCCCTGTGACTGTCTCAGTCACAGTGTCTCTCTCAGTCCCTGTGACTCTCTCTCGGTCCCTGAGTCTCTCTCTCGGTCCCTGTGTCTCTCTCTCGGTTCCTGTGTCTCTCTCTCGGTCCCTGTGTCTCTCTCGGTCCCTGTGTCTCTCACTCGGTCCCTGTGCCTCTCCTCGGTCCCTGTGTCTCTCTCTTGGTCCCTGTGTCTCTCTCGGTCCCCTGTGTCTCTCGCTCGGTCCCTGTGTCAATCTCGGTCCCGGTGTCTCTCTCGGTCCCTGTCTCTCTCTCTTACTCTCTGTGTCTCTCTCGGTCCCTGTCTCTCTCTCAGTCCCTGTGTCTCTTTCTCGGTCCCTGTGTCTCTCTCTCGTTCCCTGTGTCTCTCTCTTGCTCCCTGTGTCTCTCTGTCAGTACCTGTGTCTCGCTCTCGCTCCCTGTGTCTCTCTCTCGGTCCCTGTGTCTCTCTCTCGGTCCCTGCCTCTCTCTCGGTCCCTGTGTCTCTCTCGGTCCCGGTGTCTCTCTCGGTCCCTGTGTCTCGCTCTCGGTCCCTGTGTCTCTCTCGGTCCCTCTGTCTCTCTCTCTCGGTCCCTGTGTCTCTGTCGGTCCCTGTGTCTCTCTCGGTCCCTTGGTCTCTCTCGGTCCCTGTGTGTCACTCGGTCCCTGTGTCTCTCTCTTGGTCCCCTGTCTCTCTCTCAGTACCTATGACTCTCTCTCGGTCACTGTCTCTCTCTCGGTCCCTGTGTCTCTCTCGGTCTCTGTGTCTCTCTCGGTCCCCTGTGTCTCTCTCGGTCTCTGTGTCTCTCTCAGTCTCTGTGTCTCTCTCGGTCCCGGTGTCTCTCTCGGTCCCTGTGTCTCTCTCTCGGTCCCTGTCTCTCTCTCTTGCTCTCTGCGTCTCTCTCTGTCCCTGTGCCTCTCTCTCTCGGTCCCTGTGTGTCACTCGGCCCCTGTGTCTCTCTTGGCCCCTGTGTCTCTCTCGGTCCCTGTATCTCTCTCGGTCCCTGTGTCTCTCTCTCGGTCCCTGTGTGTCACTCAGCCCATGTGTCTCTCTCGGTCCCTGTGTCTCTCTCTCGGTTCCTGTGTCTCTCTCTCGGTCCCTGTGTCTCTCACGGTCCCTGTGTCTCTCTCGATCCCTGTGTCTCTCTCAGTCCCTGTGTCTCTCTCGGTTCCTGTGTCTCTCTGTCGGTCCCTGTGTCTCTCTCGGTCCCTGTGTCTCTCTCGGTCCCTGTGTCTTTCTCGGTCCCTGTGTCTCTCTGTCGGTCCCTGTGTCTCTCTCGGTCCCTTGGTCTCTCTCGGACCCTGTGTGTCACTCGGTCCTGTGTCTCTCTCTTGGTCCCTGTCTCTCTCTCAGTCCCTATGACTCTCTCTCGGTCCCTGAGTCTCTCTCTCGGTCCCTGTGTCTCTCTCTCGGTCCCTGTGTCTCTCTCTTGGTCCCTGTGTCTCTCTCTCTCTCGGTCCCTGTCTCTCTCTCGGTACCTGTGTCTCTCTCGGTCCCGTTGTCTCTCTCGGTCCCTGTGTGTCTCTCTCGGTCCCTGTCTCTCTCTCTTGCTCTCTGCGTCTCTCTCAGTCCCTGTGTCTCTCTCGGTTCCTGTGTCTCTCTCTCTGTCCCTGTGTCTCTCTCTCTCGGTCCCTGTGTCTCTCTCTCACCCCTGTGTCTCTCTTGGTCCCTGTGTCTCTCTGAGACCCTGTGTCTCTCTCGGTACCTGTGTCACTCTCTCGGTCCCTGTGTCTCTCTCTCGGTCCCTGTGTCTCTCTCGGTCCCTGTGACTCGCTCAATGCCTGTGTCTCTCACTCGGTCCCTGTCTCTCTCTCGGTCCCTGTCTCTGTCTCTCAGTTTCAGTGTCTCTGTCGGTCCCTCTGACTCTCTCTGGGTCCCTGTGTCTCACTCGGTCCCTGTCTCTCTCTCGGTCTCTGTGTCTCACTCGGTCCCTGTGTCTCTCTCTCTCGGACCCTGTCTCTCTCTCTCGGTCCCTGTGTCTCACTCGGTCCCTGTGTCTCTCTCTCTGTCCCTGTGTCTCTCACTCGGTCCCTGTCTCCCTCTCGGTCCCTGTCTCTCTCTCAGTCCCTGTGACTCTCTCTTGGTCCCTGTGTCTCTCTCTCGGTCCCTGAGTCTCTCTCTCGGTGTCTGTGTCTCTCTCTCGGTCCCTGTGTCTCTCTCTTTGTCCCTGTGTCTCTCTCACTCTTGGTCCCTGTCTCTCTCTCGGTCCCTGTGTCTCTCTCGGTCCCCGGTGTCTCTCTCGGTCCCTGTGTCTCTCTCTCGGTCCCTGTGTCTCTCTCGGTCCCGGTGTCTCTCTCGGTCCCTGTGTCTCTCTCTCGGTCCCTGTCTCTCTCTCTTGCTCTCTGCGTCTCTCTCTGTCCCTGTGCTTCTCTCTCTCGGTCCCTGTTTGTCACTCGGCCCCTGTGTCTCTCTTGGCCCCTGTGTCTCTCTCGGTCCCTGTATCTCTCTCGGTCCCTGTGTCTCTCTCTCGGTCCCTGTGTCTCTCACGGTCCCTGTGTCTCTCTCGATCCCTGTGTCTCTCTCAGTCCCTGTGTCTCTCTCGGTTCCTGTGTCTCTCTGTCGGTCCCTGTGTCTCTCTCGGTCCCTGTGTCTCTCTCGGTCCCTGTGTCTTTCTCGGTCCCTGTGTCTCTCTGTCGGTCCCTGTGTCTCTCTCGGTCCCTTGGTCTCTCTCGGACCCTGTGTGTCACTCGGTCCCTGTGACTCTCTCTCGGTCCCTGAGTCTCTCTCTCGGTCCCTGTGTCTCTCTCTCGGTCCCTGTGTCTCTCTCTTGGTCCCTGTGTCTCTCTCTCTCTCGGTCCCTGTCTCTCTCTCGGTACCTGTGTCTCTCTCGGTCCCGTTGTCTCTCTCGGTCCCTGTGTGTCTCTCTCGGTCCCTGTCTCTCTCTCTTGCTCTCTGCGTCTCTCTCAGTCCCTGTGTCACTCTCGGTTCCTGTGTCTCTCTCTCTGTCCCTGTGTCTCTCTCTCTCGGTCCCTGTGTCTCTCTCTCACCCCTGTGTCTCTCTTGCTCCCTGTGTCTCTCTGAGACCCTGTGTCTCTCTCGGTCCCTGTGTCTCTCTCGGTCCCTGTGACTCGCTCAATGCCTGTGTCTCTCTCTCTCGTTACCTGTGTCTCTCACTCGGTCCCTGTCTCTCTCTCGGTCCCTGTCTCTGTCTCTCAGTTTCGGTGTCTCTGTCGGTCCCTCTGACTCTCTCTGGGTCCCTGTATCTCACTCGGTCCCTGTCACTCTCTCGGTCTCTGTGTCTCACTCGGTCCCTGTGTCTCTCTCTCTTTCGGACCCTGTCTCTCTCTCTCGCTCCCTGTCTTTCTCTCTAGGACGATTGTGTCTCTCTCTCGGTCCCTGTGACTCTCTCTGGGTCTCTGTGTCTCACTCGGTCCCTGTGTCTCTCTCTCTTTCGGACCCTGTCTCTCTCTCTCGGTCGCTGTGTCTCTCTCTCGGTCCCTGTCTCTCTCTCGGTCCCTGTGTGTCACTAGGCCCCAGTGTCTCTCTCGGTCCCTGTGTCTCTCTCTCGGTCCCTGTGTCTCTCTCTCGGTCCCTGAGTCATTCTCTAGGTCCCTGTGTCTCTCTCTCGGTCCCTGTCTCTCTCTTGGTCCCTGTGTCTCTCTCTTCGTCCCTGTGTCTCTCTCTCTCTCGGTCCCTGTCTCTCTCTCGGTCACTGTGTCTCTCTCGGTCCCGGTGTCTCTCTCGGTCCCTGTGTCTCTCTCTCGGTCCCTGTCTCTCTCTCTTGCTCTCTGCGTCTCTCTCTGTCTCTGTGTCACTCTCTCTCGGTGCCTGTGTGTCACTCGGCCCCTGTGTCTCTCTCGATCCCTGTCTCGCTCTCAGTCCCTGTGTCTCTCTCTCAGTCCCTGTGTCTCTCTCTCGGTCCCTGTGTCTCTCTCTCGGTCCCTGTGTCTCTCACGGTCCCTGTGTCTCTCTCTCGGACCTGGTGTTTCTCTCAGTCCCTGTGTCTCTCTCGGTACCTTGTGTCACTCGGCCCCTGTGTCTCTCTCGGTCCCTGAGTCTCTCTCTCAGTCCCTGTGTCTGTCTCGGTCCCTGTGTCTCTCTCTCAGTCCCTGTATCTCTCTCTCAGTCCCTGTGTCTCTCTCGATCCCTGTGTCTCTCTCGGTCCCTGTGTCTCTCTGTCTCTCGGTCCCTGTCTCTCTCTCGGTCCCTGTGTCTCTCTCTCGGTCCCTGTCTCTCTCTCTTGCTCTCTTCGTCTCTCTCGGTCCCTGTGTCTCACTTTGTCCCTGTGACTGTCTCAGTCACAGTGTCTCTCTCGGTTCCTGTGTCTCTCTCTCTATCCCTGTGTCTCTCTCTCGGTCCCTGTATCTCTCTCGGTCCCTGTATCTCTCTCTCACCCCTGTGTCTCTCTCGGTCCTGGTATCTCTCTCGGTGCCTGTGTCTCTCTCGGTCCCTGTATCTCTCTCTCACCCCTGTGTCTCTCTTGGTCCCTGTGTCTCTCTCAGACCCTGTGTGTCTCTCGGTACCTGTGTCACTCTCTCGGTCCCTGTGTCTCTGTCTCGGTCCCTATGTCTCTCTCGGTCCCTGTGACTCGCTCAATGCCTGTGTCTCTCTCTCTCGGTCCCTGTGTCTCTCTCGGTCCCTGTGTCTCTCTCGGTTCCTATGTCTCTCTCTCTCGGTCCCTGTGTCTCTCTCTCAGTCCCAGTGTCTCTCTCGGTCCCTGTGTCTCTCTCTCAGTCCCAGCGTCTCTCTCGGTCCCTGTGTCTCTCTCGGTCCCTGTGACTCACTCAATGCCTGTGTCTCTCTCTCTCTCGGTCCCTGTGTCTCTCTCGGTCCCTGTGTCTCTCTCGGTTCCTGTGTCTCTCTCTCTCGGTCCCTGTGTCTCTCTCTCAGTCCCAGTGACTCTCTCGATCCCTCTGTCTCTCTCGATCCCTGTGTCTCTCTCAGTCCCTGTGTCTCTCTCGGTCCCTGTGACTCTCTCTAGGTCCCTGTGTCTCTCTCTCGGTCCCTGTGTCTCTCTCTCAGTCCCAGTGTCTCTCTCGGTCCCTGTGTCTCTCTCTCAGTCCCAGCGTCTCTCTCGGTCCCTGTGTCTCTCTCGGTCCCTGTGACTCACTCAATGCCTGTGTCTCTCTCTCTCGGTCCCTGTGTCTCTCTCGGTCCCTGTGTCTCTCTCGGTTCCTGTGTCTCTCTCTCTCGGTCCCTGTGTCTCTCTCTCAGTCCCAGTGTCTCTGTTGGTCCCTGTGTCTCTCTCTCGGTCCCTGTGACTCGCTCAGTCCCTGTGTCTCTCACTCGGTCCCTGTGTCTCTCTCGGTCCCTGTGTCTCCCTCTCACCCCTGTGTCTCACTCGGTCCCTGTGTCTCTCTCGGTCCTTGTGTCTCTCTCGGTCTGTGTGTCTCTCTCTCTCAGTCCCTGTGTCTCTCTGGGTCACTGTGTCTCTCTCGGACTCTGTATCTCACTTGGTCCCTGTGTATCTCACTCAGTCCCTGTGTCTCTCTCCCGGTCCCTGTGTCTCTCTCGGTCTCTGTGTCTCACTCGGTCCCTGTGTCTCTCTCGGTCCCTGTGTCTCTCTCAGTCTCTGTGTCTCACTCGGTCCCTGTGTCTCTCTCGGTCCCTGTGTCTCTCTCTCAGTTTCAGTGTCTCTGTCGGTCCCTATGACTCTCTCTGGGTCCCTGTGTCTCTCTCGGTCCCTCTGTCTCTCTCTCGCTCCCTGTCTTTCTCTCTAGGACGATTGTGTCTCTCTCTGGGTCCCTGTGTCTCACTCGGTCCCTGTCACTCTCTCGGTCTCTGTGTCTCACTTGGTCCCTGTGTCTCTCTCTCTTTCGGACCCTGTCTCTCTCTCTCGGTCCCTGTGTCTCAATCGGACCCTCTGTCTCTCTCTCGGTCCCTGTGTCTCTCTCTCTCTCGGTCCCTGTCTCTCTCTCGGTCCCTGTGTCTCTCTCGGTCCCGGTGTCTCTCTCGGTCCCTGTGTCTCTCTCTCGGTCCCTGTCTCTCTCTCTTGCTCTCTGCGTCTCTCTCTGTCCCTGTGTCTCTCACTCTCGGTGCCTGTGTTTCACTCGGCCCCTGTGTCTCTCTCGATCCCTGTCTCGCTCTCAGTCCCTGTGTCTCTCTCTCAGTCCCTGTGTCTCTCTCTCGGTCCCTGTGTCTCTCTCTCGGTCCCTGTGTCTCTCACGGTCCCTGTGTCTCTCTCTCGGTCCTGGTGTTTCTCTCAGTCCCTGTGTCTCTCTCGGTACCTGTGTGTCACTCGGCCCCTGTGTCTCTCTCGGTCCCTGTGTCTCTCTCTCAGTCCCTGTGTCTGTCTCGGTCCCTGTGTCTCTCTCTCAGTCCCTGTATCTCTCTCTCAGTCCCTGTGTCTCTCTCGGTCCCTGTGACTCGCTCAATGCCTGTGTCTCTCTCTCTCGGTACCTGTGTCTCTCACTCGGTCCCTGTGTCTCTCTCTCGGTCCCTGTGACTCACTCAATGCCTGTGTCTCTCTCTCTCGGTCCCTGTGTCTCTCTCGGTCCCTGTGTCTCTCTCGGTTCCTGTGTCTCTCTCTCTCGGTCCCTGTGTCTCTCTCTCAGTCCCAGTGACTCTCTCGATCCCTCTGTCTCTCTCGATCCCTGTGTCTCTCTCAGTCCCTGTGTCTCTCTCGGTCCCTGTGACTCTCTCTAGGTCCCTGTGTCTCTCTCTCGGTCCCTGTGTCTCTCTCTCAGTCCCAGTGTCTCTCTCGGTCCCTGTGTCTCTCTCTCAGTCCCAGCGTCTCTCTCGGTCCCTGTGTCTCTCTCGGTCCCTGTGACTCACTCAATGCCTGTGTCTCTCTCTCTCGGTCCCTGTGTCTCTCTCGGTCCCTGTGTCTCTCTCGGTTCCTGTGTCTCTCTCTCTCGGTCCCTGTGTCTCTCTCTCAGTCCCAGTGTCTCTGTTGGTCCCTGTGTCTCTCTCTCGGTCCCTGTGACTCGCTCAGTCCCTGTGTCTCTCACTCGGTCCCTGTGTCTCTCTCGGTCCCTGTGTCTCCCTCTCACCCCTGTGTCTCACTCGGTCCCTGTGTCTCTCTCGGTCCTTGTGTCTCTCTCTCGGTCTGTGTGTCTCTCTCTCTCAGTCCCTGTGTCTCTCTGGGTCACTGTGTCTCTCTCGGACTCTGTATCTCACTCAGTCCCTGTGTCTCTCTCCCGGTCCCTGTGTCTCTCTCGGTCTCTGTGTCTCACTCGGTCCCTGTGTCTCTCTCGGTCCCTGTGTCTCTCTCAGTCTCTGTGTCTCACTCGGTCCCTGTGTCTCTCTCGGTCCCTGTGTCTCTCTCTCAGTTTCAGTGTCTCTGTCGGTCCCTGTGACTCTCTCTGGGTCCCTGTGTCTCTCTCGGTCCCTCTGTCTCTCTCTCGCTCCCTGTCTTTCTCTCTAGGACGATTGTGTCTCTCTCTGGGTCCCTGTGTCTCACTCGGTCCCTGTCACTCTCTCGGTCTCTGTGTCTCACTTGGTCCCTGTGTCTCTCTCTCTTTCGGACCCTGTCTCTCTCTCTCGGTCCCTGTGTCTCAATCGGACCCTCTGTCTCTCTCTCGGTCCCTGTGTCTCTCTCTCGGTCCCTGAGTCATTCTCTAGGTCCCTGTGTCTCACTCTCGGTCCCTGTGTCTCTCTCTCTCTCGGTCCCTGTCTCTCTCTCGGTCCCTGTGTCTCTCTCGGTCCCGGTGTCTCTCTCGGTCCCTGTGTCTCTCTCTCGGTCCCTGTCTCTCTCTCTTGCTCTCTGCGTCTCTCTCTGTCCCTGTGTCTCTCACTCTCGGTGCCTGTGTTTCACTCGGCCCCTGTGTCTCTCTCGATCCCTGTCTCGCTCTCAGTCCCTGTGTCTCTCTCTCAGTCCCTGTGTCTCTCTCTCGGTCCCTGTGTCTCTCTCTCGGTCCCTGTGTCTCTCACGGTCCCTGTGTCTCTCTCTCGGTCCTGGTGTTTCTCTCAGTCCCTGTGTCTCTCTCGGTACCTGTGTGTCACTCGGCCCCTGTGTCTCTCTCGGTCCCTGTGTCTCTCTCTCAGTCCCTGTGTCTGTCTCGGTCCCTGTGTCTCTCTCTCAGTCCCAGTATCTCTCTCTCAGTCCCTGTGTCTCTCTCGGTCCCTGTGACTCGCTCAATGCCTGTGTCTCTCTCTCTCGGTACCTGTGTCTCTCACTCGGTCCCTGTGTCTCTCTCTCGGTCCCTGTGTCTCACTCGGTCCCTTTGTCTCTCTCTCTCGGTCCCTGTGTCTCTCTCGGTTCCTGTGTCTCTCTCGGTCCCTGTGTCTCTCTCTCAGTCCCAGTGTCTCTCTCGATCCCTGTGTCTCTCTCAGTCCCTGTGTCTCTCTCGGTCCCTGTGACTCTCTCTAGGTCCCTGTGTCTCTCTCTCGGTCCCTGAGTCTCTCTCTCGGTCCCTATGACTCTCTCTAGGTCCCTGTGTCTCTCTCTCGGTCACTGTGTCTCTCTCGGTCCCTGTGTTTCTCTCTCGGTCTCTGTGTCTCTCTCTTGGTCCCTGAGTCATTCTCTAGTTCCCTCTGTCTCTCTCTCGGTCCCTGTGTCTCTCTCTTGGTCCCTGTGTCTCTCTCTTGGTCCCTGTGTCTCTCTCTCTCTCGGTCCCTGTCTCTCTCTCGGTCCCTGTGTCTCTCTCGGTCCCGGTGTCTCTCTCGGTCCCTGTGTCTCTCTCTCTCGGTCCCTGTCTCTCTCTCTTGCTCTCTGCGTCTCTCTCTGACCCTGTGTCTCTCTCTCTCGGTGCCTGTGGGTCACTCGGCCCCTGTGTCACTCTCGGTCCCGGTCTCCCTCTCAGTCCCTGTGTCTCTCTCTCAGTCCCTGTGTCTCTCTCTCGGTCCCTGTGTCTCTCTCTCGGTCTCTGTTTCTCTCTCTCGGTCCCTGTGTCTCTCTCGGTCCCTGTGTCTCTCTCTCGGTCCTGGTGTTTCTCTCAGTCCCTGTGTCTCTCTCGGTACCTGTGTGTCACTCGGCCCCTGTGTCTCTTTCGGTCCTTATGTCTCTCTCTCAGTCCCTGTGTCTGTCTCGGTCCCTGTGTCTCTCTCTCAGTCCCTGTGTCTCTCTCTCAGTCCCTGTGTCTCTCTCGATCCCTGTGTCTCTCTCAGTCCCTGTGTCTCTCTCGGTCCCTGTGTCTCTCTGTCGGTCCCTGTGTCTCTCTCGGTCCCTGTGTCTCTCTGTCGGTCCCTGTGTCTCTCTCGGTCCCTGTGTCTCTCTCGGTCCCTGTGTCTCTCTCGATCCCTGTGTCTCTCTCAGTCCCTGTGTCTCTCTCGATCCCTGTGCCTCTCTCAGTCCCTGTGTCTCTCTCGGTCCCTGTCTCTCTCTCTCGGTCCCTGTGTCTCTCTCGGTCCCTGTGTCTCTCTCGGTCCCTGTGTCTCTCTCTCGGTCCCTGTCTCTCTCTCTTGCTCTCTGCGTCTCTCTCAGTTCCTGTGTCTCACTTTGTCCCTGTGACTGTCTCAGTCACAGTGTCTCTCTCAGTCCCTGTGACTCTCTCTCGGTCCCTGAGTCTCTCTCTCGGTCCCTGTGTCTCTCTCTCGGTTCCTGTGACTCTCTCTCGGTCCCTGTGTCTCTCTCGGTCCCTGTGTCTCTCACTCGGTCCCTGTGCCTCTCTCGGTCCCTGTGTCTCTCTCTTGGTCCCTGTGTCTCTCTCGGTCCCTGTGTCTCTCGCTCGGTCCCTGTGTCAATCTCGGTCCCGGTGTCTCTCTCGGTCCCTGTCTCTCTCTCTTACTCTCTGTGTCTCTCTCGGTCCCTGTCTCTCTCTCAGTCCCTGTGTTTCTTTCTCGTTCCCTGTGTCTCTCTCTCGTTCCCTGTGTCTCTCTCTTGCTCCCTGTGTCTCTCTGTCAGTCCCTGTGTCTCGCTCTCGCTCCCTGTGTCTCTCTCTCGGTCCCTGTGTCTCTCTCTCGGTCCCTGCCTCTCTCTCGGTCCCTGTGTCTCTCTCGGTCCCGGTGTCTCTCTCGGTCCCTCTGTCTCTCTCTCTCGGTCCCTGTGTCTCTCTCGGTCCCTGTGTCTCTCTCGGTCCCGGTGTCTCTCTCGGTCCCTGAGTCTCTCTCTCGGTCCCTGAGTCTCTCTCGGTCGCTGTGTCTCACTCGGTCCCTGTGTCTCACTCGGTCCCTGTGTCTCTCTCGGTCCTTGTGTCTCTCTCTCGGTCCCTGTGTCTCTCTCTCTCAGTCCCTGTGTCTCTCTCGGTCACTGTCTCTCTCTCGGTCCCTGTGTCTCTCTCGGTCTCTGTGTCTCTCTCGGTCCCTGTGTCTCTCTCGGTCTCTGTGTCTCTCTCGGTCTCTGTGTCTCTCTCGATCTCTGTCTCTCTATCGGTCCCTGTGTCTCTCTCGGTCTCTGTGTCTCTCTCGATCTCTGTCTCTCTATCGGTCCCTGTGTCTCTCTCGGTCTCTGTGTCTCTCTCGGTCTCTGTGTGTCTCTCGGTCCCTGTGTCTCACTCGGTCCCTGTGCCTGTCTCGGTCCCTGTGTCTCTCTCGGTCCCTGTGTCTCTCTCGGTCCCTGTGTCTCACTCGGTCCCTGTGCCTCTCTCGGTCCCTGTGTCTCTCTCGGTCCCTGTGTCTCTCTCGGTCTCTGTGTCTCTCTCGGTCCCTGTGTCTCACTCGGTCCCTGTGCCTCTCTCGGTCCCTGTGTCTCTCTCGGTCCCTGTGTCTCACTCGGTCCCTGTGTCTCTCACTCGGTCCCTGTGTCTCTCTCAGTCCCTGTGTCTCATTTGCTCCCTGTCTCTCTCTCTCAGTTTCAGTGTCTCTTTCGGTCCCTGTGACTCTCTCTGGGTCCCTGTGTCTCACTCGGTCCCTGTGTCTCTCTCTCTCGGACCCTGTCTCTCTCTCTCGGTCCCTGTGTCTCACTCGGTCCCTGTGTCTCTCTCTCTGTCCCTGTGTCTCTCACTCGGTCCCTGTCTCGCTCTCGGTCCCTGTGTCTCTCTCTCGGTCCCATTGTCTCTCTCTTGGTCCCTGTGTCTCTCTCTTTGTCCCAGTGTCTCTCTCACTCTTGGTCCCTGTCTCTCTCTCGGTCCCTGTGTCTCTCTCGGTCCCTGTGTCTCTCTCGGTCCCGGTGTCTCTCTCGGTCCCTGTGTCTCTCTCTCGGTCCCTGAGTCTCTCTCGGTCGCTGTGTCTCACTCGGTCCCTGTATCTCACTCGGTCCCTGTGTCTCTCTCGGTCCTTGTGTCTCTCTCTCGGTCCCTGTGTCTCTCTCTCTCAGTCCCTGTGTCTCTCTCGGTCACTGTCTCTCTCTCGGTCCCTGTGTCTCTCTCGGTCTCTGTGTCTCTCTCGGTCCCTGTGTCTCTCTCGGTCTCTGTGTCTCTCTCGGTCTCTGTGTCTCTCTCGGTCTCTGTCTCTCTATCGGTCCCTGTGTCTCTCTCGGTCTCTGTGTCTCTCTCGGTCTCTGTGTGTCTCTCGGTCCCTGTGTCTCACTCGGTCCCTGTGCCTCTCTCGGTCCCTGTGTCTCTCTCGGTCCCTGTGTCTCTCTCGGTCCCTGTGTCTCACTCGGTCCCTGTGCCTCTCTCGGTCCCTGTGTCTCTCTCGGTCTCTGTGTCTCTCTCGGTCCCTGTGTCTCACTCGGTCCCTGTGCCTCTCTCGGTCCCTGTGTCTCTCTCGGTCCCTGTGTCTCACTCGGTCCCTGTGTCTCTCACTCGGTCCCTGTGTCTCTCTCAGTCCCTGTGTCTCATTTGCTCCCTGTCTCTCTCTCTCAGTTTCAGTGTCTCTTCCGGTCCCTGTGACTCTCTCTGGGTCCCTGTGTCTCACTCGGTCCCTGTCTCTCTCTCGGTCTCTGTGTCTCACTCGGTCCCTGTGTCTCTCTCTCTCGGACCCTGTCTCTCTCTCTCGGTCCCTGTGTCTCACTCGGTCCCTGTGTCTCTCTCTCTGTCCCTGTGTCTCTCACTCGGTCCCTGTCTCCCTCTCGGTCCCTGTCTCTCTCTCAGTCCCTGTGACTCTCTCTTGGTTCCTGTGTCTCTCTCTCGGTCCCTGAGTCTCTCTCTCGGTCCCTGTGTCTCTCTCTCGGTCCTATTGTCTCTCTCTTGGTCCCTGTGTCTCTCTCTTTGTCCCTGTGTCTCTCTCACTCTTGGTCCCTGTCTCTCTCTCGGTCCCTGTGTCTCTCTCGGTCCCGGTGTCTCTCTCGGTCCCTGTGTCTCTCTCTCGGTCCCTGTCTCTCTCTCTTGCTCTCTGCGTCTCTCTCTGTCCCTGTGTCTCTCTCTCTCGGTCCCTGTGTGTCACTCGGCCCCTGTGTCTCTCTTGGCCCCTGTGTCTCTCTCGGTCCCTGTATCTCTCTCGGTCCCTGTGTCTCTCTCTCGGTCCCTGTGTGTCACTCAGCCCATGTGTCTCTCTCGGTCCCTGTGTCTCTCTCTCGGTTCCTGTGTCTCTCTCTCGTTCCCTGTGTCTCTCACGGTCCTTGTGTCTCTCTCGATCCCTGTGTCTCTCTCAGTCCCTGTGTCTCTCTCGGTTCCTGTGTCTCTCTGTCGGTCCCTGTGTCTCTCTCGGTCCCTGTGTCTCTCTCGGTCCCTGTGTCTCTCTGTCGGTCCCTGTGTGTCACTCGGTCCCTGTGTCTCTCTCTTGGTCCCTGTCTCTCTCTCAGTCCCTATGACTCTCTCTCGGTCCCTGAGTCTCTCTCTCGGTCCCTGTGTCTCTCTCTCGGTCCCTGTGTCTCTCTCTTGGTCCCTGTGTCTCTCTCTCTCTCGGTCCCTGTCTCTCTCTCGGTCCCTGTGTCTCTCTCTTGCTCTCTGCGTCTCTCTCAGTCCCTGTGTGTCTCTCGGTTCCTGTATCACTCTCTCTGTCCCTGTGTCTCTCTCTCTCGGTCCCTGTGTCTCTCTCTCACCCCTGTGTCTCTCTTGGTCCCTGTGTCTCTCTTAGACCCTGTGTCTCTCTCGGTACCTGTGTCACTCTCTCGGTCCCTGTGTCTCTCTCTCGGTCCCTGTGTCTCTCTCGGTCCCTGTGACTCGCTCAATGCCTGTGTCTCTCTCTCTCGGTACCTGTGTCTCTCACTCGGTCCCTGTGTCTCTCTCTCGGTCCCTGTGTCTCTCTCGGTTCCTGTGTCTCTCTCGGTCCCTGTGTCTCTCTCTCAGTCCCAGTGTCTCTCTCGATCCCTGTGTCTCTCTCAGTCCCTGTGTCTCTCTCGGTCCCTGTGACTCTCTTTAGGTCCCTGTGTCTCTCTCTCGGTCCCTGAGTCTCTCTCTCGGTCCCTATGACTCTCTCTAGGTCCCTGTGTCTCTCTCTCGGTCACTGTGTCTCTCACGGTCCCTGTGACTCGCTCAGTCCCTGTGTCTCTCACTCGGTCCCTGTGTCTATCTCTCGTTCCCTGTGTCTCTCTCCCTCAGTCCCTGTGTCTCTCTCGGTCCCAGTGTCTCTCTCTCTCGGTCCCTGTGCATCTCTCTGTCCCAGTGTCTCTCTCTCTCGGTCCCTGTGTCTCTCTCGGTCCCTGTGACTCCCTCTCACCCCTGTGTCTCACTCGGTCCCTGTGTCTCTCTCGGTCCTTGTGTCTCTCTCTCGGTCCCTGTGTCTCTCTCGGTCTCTGTGTCTCACTCGGTCCCTGTGGCTCTCTCGGTCCCTGTGTCTCTCTCGGTCCCTGTGTCTCTCTCGGTCCCTGTGTCTCTCTCTCGCTCCCTGTCTTTCTCTCTAGGACGATTGTGTCTCTCTCTCGGTCCCTGTGTCTCACTCGGTCCCTGTGTCTCTCACTTGGTCCCTGTCTCTCTCTCGGTCTCTGTGTCTCACTCGGTCCCTGTGTCTCTCTCTCTTTCGGACCCTGTCTCTCTCTCTCGCTCCCTGTCTTTCTCTCTAGGACGATTGTGTCTCTCTCTCGGTCCCTGTGACTCTCTCTGGGTCCCTGTGTCTCACTCGGTCCCTGTGTCTCTCTCTCTTTCGGACCCTGTCTCTCTCTCTCGGTCCCTGTGTCTCAATCGGTCCCTCTGTCTCTCTCTCGGTCGCTGTGTCTCTCTCTCGGTCCCTGTCTCTCTCTCGGTCCCTGTGTGTCACTAGGCCCCAGTGTCTCTCTCGGTCCCTGTGTCTCTCTCTCGGTCCCTGTGTCTCTCTCTCGGTCCCTGAGTCATTCTCTAGGTCCCTGTGTCTCTCTCTCGGTCCCTGTGTCTCTCTCTTGGTCCCTGTGTCTCTCTCTTCGTCCCTGTGTCTCTCTCTCTCTCGGTCCCTGTCTCTCTCTCGGTCCCTGTGTCTCTCTCGGTCCCGGTGTCTCTCTCGGTCCCTGTGTCTCTCTCTCGGTCCCTGTCTCTCTCTCTTGCTCTCTGCGTCTCTCTCTGTCCCTGTGTCACTCTCTCTCGGTGCCTGTGTGTCACTCGGCCCCTGTGTCTCTCTCGATCCCTGTCTCGCTCTCAGTCCCTGTGTCTCTCTCTCAGTCCCTGTGTCTCTCTCTCGGTCCCTGTGTCTCTCACGGTCCCTTGTCTCTCTCTCGGACCTGGTGTTTCTCTCAGTCCCTGTGTCTCTCTCGGTACCTGTGTGTCACTCGGCCCCTGTGTCTCTCTCGGTCCCTGAGTCTCTCTCTCAGTCCCTGTGTCTGTCTCGGTCCCTGTGTCTCTCTCTCAGTCCCTGTGTCGCTCTCAGTCCCTGTGTCTCTCTCGATCACTGTGTCTCTCTCGGTCCCTGTGTCTCTCTGTCTCTCAGTCCCTGTATCTCTCTCTCAGTCCCTGTGTCTCTCTCGATCCCTGTGTCTCTCTCTCGGTCCCTGTGTCTCTCTCGGTCCCGGTGTCTCTCTCGGTCCCTGTGTCTCTCTCTCGGTCCCTGTCTCTCTCTCTTGCTCTCTTCGTCTCTCTCGGTCCCTGTGTCTCACTTTGTCCCTGTGACTGTCTCAGTCACAGTGTCTCTCTCGGTTCCTGTGTCTCTCTCTCTGTCCCTGTGTCTCTCTCTCGGTCCCTGTATCTCTCTCGGTCCCTGTATCTCTCTCTCACCCCTGTGTCTCTCTCGGTCCTGGTATCTCTCTCGGTGCCTGTGTCTCTCTCGGTCCCTGTATCTCTCTCTCACCCCTGTGTCTCTCTTGGTCCCTGTGTCTCTCTCAAACCCTGTGTGTCTCTCGGTACCTGTGTCACTCTCTCGGTCCCTGTGTCTCTGTCTCGGTCCCTATGTCTCTCTCGGTCCCTGTGACTCGCTGAATGCCTGTGTCTCTCTCTCTCGGTCCCTGTGTCTCTCTCGGTTCCTGTGTCTCTCTCTCTCGGTCCCTGTGTCTCTCTCTCAGTCCCAGTGTCTCTCTCGGTCCCTGTGTCTCTCTCTCAGTCCCAGCGTCTCTCTCGGTCCCAGCGTCTCTCTCGGTCCCTGTGTCTCTCTCGGTCCCTGTGACTCACTCAATGCCTGTGTCTCTCTCTCTCGGTCCCTGTGTCTCTCTCGGTCCCTGTGTCTCTCTCGGTTCCTGTGTCTCTCTCTCTCGGTCCCTGTGTCTCTCTCCCAGTCCCAGTGTCTCTCTCGATCCCTGTGTCTCTCTCGATCCCTGTGTCTCTCTCAGTCCCTGTGTCTCTCTCGGTCTCTGTGACTCTCTCTCGGTCCCTGTGTCTCTCTCTCGGTCCCTGTGTCTCTCTCTCAGTCCCTGGTCTCTCTCGGTCCCTGTGACTCGCTCAGTCCCTGTGTCTCTCACTCGGTCCCTGTGTCTCTCTCGGTCCCTGTGTCTCCCTCTCACCCCTGTGTCTCACTCGGTCCCTGTGTCTCTCTCGGTCCTTGTGTCTCTCTCTCGGTCTCTGTGTCTCTCTCTCTCTCAGTCCCTGTGTCTCTCTCCCGGTCCCTGTGTCTCTCTCGGTCTCTGTGTCTCACTCGGTCCCTGTGTCTCTCTCAGTCCCTGTGTCTCTCTCGGTCTCTGTGTCTCACTCGGTCCCTGTGTCTCTCTCGGTCCCTGTGTCTCTCTCTCAGTTTCAGTGTCTCTGTCGGTCCCTGTGACTCTCTCTGGGTCCCTGTGTCTCTCTCGGTCCCTCTGTCTCTCTCTCGCTCCCTGTCTTTCTCTCTAGGACGATTGTGTCTCTCTCTGGGTCCCTGTGTCTCGCTCGGTCCCTGTCACTCTCTCGGTCTCTGTGTCTCACTTGGTCCCTGTGTCTCTCTCTCTTTCGGACCCTGTCTCTCTCTCTCGGTCCCTGTGTCTCAATCGGTCCCTCTGTCTCTCTCTCGGTCCCTGTGTCTCTCTCTCGGTCCCTGAGTCATTCTCTAGGTCCCTGTGTCTCTCTCTCGGTCCCTGTGTCTCTCTCTCTCTCGGTCCCTGTCTCTCTCTCGGTCCCTGTGTCTCTCTCGGTCCCGGTGTCTCTCTCGGTCCCTGTCTCTCTCTCTTGCTCTCTGCGTCTCTCTCTGTCCCTGTGTCTCTCACTCTCGGTGCCTGTGTTTCACTCGGCCCCTGTGTCTCTCGATCCCTGTCTCGCTCTCAGTCCCTGTGTCTCTCTCTCAGTCCCTGTGTCTCTCTCTCGGTCCCTGTGTCTCTCTCTCGGTCCCTGTGTCTCTCTCTCGGTCCCTGTGTCTCTCACGGTGCCTGTGTCTCTCTCTCGGTCCTGGTGTTTCTCTCAGTCCCTGCGTCTCTCTCGGTACCTGTGTGTCACTCGGCCCCTGTGTCTCTCTCGGTCCCTGTGTCTCTCTCTCAGTCCCTGTGTCTGTCTCGGTCCCTGTGTCTCTCTCTCAGTCCCTGTGTCTCTCTCGGTCCCTGTGTCTCTCTGTCGGTCCCTGTATCTCTCTCGGTCCTTGTGTCTCTCTGTCGGTCCCTGTGTCTCTCTCGGTCCCTGTGTCTCTCTCGGTCCCTGTGTCTCTCTCGATCCCTGTGTCTCTCTCAGTCCCTGTGTCTCTCTCGGTCCCTGTCTCTCTCTCTCGGTCCCTGTGTCTCTCTCGGTCCCTGTGTCTCTCTTGGTCCCTGTGTCTCTCTCGATCCCTGTGTCTCTCTCAGTCCCTGTGTCTCTCTCGGTCCCTGAGTCTCTCTCGCGGTCCCTGTGTCTCTCTCTCGGTCCCTGTCTCTCATTCTCGGTGCCTGTGTCTCTCTCTCGGTCCGTGTGACTCTCTCAGTCCCTCTGTCTCTCTCGGTCCCTGTGACTCTCTCTAGGTCCCTGTGTCTCTCTCTCGGTCCCTGTGTCTCTCTCGGTCCCTGGTCTCTCTCGGTCCCTGTCTCTCTCTCGGTCCCTGTGTCTCTCTCTGTCCCTGGTCTCTCTCGGTCCCTGTGTCTCTCACTCGGTCCCTATGTCTATCTCTCGTTTCCTGTGTCTCTCTCCCTCGGTCCCTGTGTCTCTCTCGGTCCCTGTGTCTCTCTCTCGGTCCCTGTGTCTCTCTCGATCCCTGTGTCTCTCTCAGTCCCTGTGTCTCTCTCGGTCCCTGAGTCTCTCTCGCGGTCCCTGTGTCTCTCTCTCGGTCCCTGTCTCTCATTCTCGGTGCCTGTGTCTCTCTCTCGGTCCGTGTGACTCTCTCAGTCCCTCTGTCTCTCTCGGTCCCTGTGACTCTCTCTAGGTCCCTGTGTCTCTCTCGGTCCCTGTGTCTCTCTCTGTCCCTGGTCTCTCTCGGTCCCTGTGTCTCTCACTCGGTCCCTGTGTCTCTCTCGGTCCCTGTGTCTCTCTCTCGGTCCCTGTGTCTCTCTCGGTCCCTGTGTCTCTCTCGGTCTCTGTGTCTCACTCGGTCCCTGTGTCTCTCTCTCGGTCCCTGTGTCTCTCTCGGTCTCTGTGTCTCACTCGGTCCCTGTGTCTCTCTCGGTCCCTGTGTCTCTCTCGGTCTCTGTGTCTCTCTCGGTCCCTGTGTCTCTCTCGGTCTCTGTGTCTCACTCGGTCCCTGTGTCTCTCTCGGTCCCTGTGTCTCTCTCGGTCTCTGTGTCTCACTCGGTCCCTGTCTCTCTCTCGCTCCCTGTCTTTCTCTCTAGGACGAGTGTGTCTCTCTCTCGGTCCCTGTGTCTCTCACTCGGTCCCTGTCTCTCTCTCGGTCCCTGTCTCTCTCTCTCAGTTTCAGTGTTTCTGTCGGTCCCTGTGACTCTCTCTGGGTCCCTGTGTCTCACTCGGTACCTGTCACAATCTCGGTCCCTGTCTCTCTCTCTCGGTCCCTGTGTCTCAATCGGTCCCTCTGTCTCTCTCTCGGTCCCTGTGTATCTCTCTCGGTCCCTGTCTCTCTCTCTCGGTCCCTCTGTGTCACTCAGCCCCTGTGTCTCTCTCGGTCCCTGTGTCTCTCTCTCGGTCCCTGTGTCTCTCTCTCGGACCCTGAGTCATTCTCTAGGACCCTGTGTCTCTCTCTCGGTCCCTGTGTCTCTCTCTTGGTCCCTGTGTCTCTCTCTCTCTCGGTCCCTGTCTCTCTCTCGGTCCCTGTGTTTCTCTCGGTCCCGGTGTCTCTATCGGTCCCTGTGTCTCTCTCTTGCTCTCTGCGTCTCTCTCTGTCCCTGTGTCTCTCTCTCTCGGTGCCTGTGTGTCACTCGGCCCCTGTGTCTCTCTCGGTCGCTGTCTCGCTCTCAGTCCCTGTGTCGCTCTCTCAGTCCCTGTGTCTCTCTCTCGGTCCCTGTGTCTCTCTCTCGGTCCCTGTGTCTCTCTCTCTCGGTCCCTGTGTCTCTCTTGGTACCTGTGTGTCACTCGGCCCCTGTGTCTCTCTCGGTCCCTGTGTCTCTCTCTCAGTCCCTGTGTCTGTCTCGGTCCCTGTGTCTCTCTCTCAGTCCCTTGTCTCTCTCTCAGTCCCTGTGTCTCTCTCGATCCGTATGTCTATCTCAGTCCCTGTGTCTCTCTCGGTCCCTGTGTCTCACTGTCGGTCCCTGTGTCTCTCTCGGTCCATGTGTCTCTCTGTCGGTCCCTGTGTCTCTCTCGGTCCCTGTGTCTCTCTCGGTCCCTGTGTCTCTCTCGATCCCTGTGTCTCTCTCAGTCCCTGTGTCTCTCTCGATCCCTGTGTCTCTCTCAGTCACTGTGTCTCTCTCGGTCCATGTCTCTCTCTCTCGGTCCCTGTGTCTCTCTCGGTCCCTGTGTCTCTCTCTCGGTCCCTGTCTCTCCCTCTTGCTCTCTGCGTCTCTCTCGGTCCCTGTGTCTCACTTTGTCCCTGTGACTGTCTCAGTCACAGTGTCTCTCTCAGTCGCTGTGACTCTCTCTCGGTCCCTGAGTCTCTCTCTCGGTCCCTGTGTCTCTCTCTCGGTTCCTGTGTCTCTCTCTCGGTCCCTGTGTCTCTCTCGGTCCCTGTGTCTCTCACTCGGTCCCTGTGCCTCTCTCGGTCCCTGTCTCTCTCTCAGTCCCTGTGTCTCTTTCTCGGTCCCTGTGTCTCTCTCTCGGTCCCTGTGTCTCTCTCTCGGTGCCTGCCTCTCTCTCGGTCCCTGTTTCTCTCTCGGTCCCGGTGTCTCTCTCGGTCCCTGTGTCTCTCTCTCGGTCCCTGTGTCTCTCTCAGTCCCTCTGTCTCTCTCTCGGTCCCTGTGTCTCTCTCGGTCCCTGTGTCTCTCTCGGTCCCGGTGTCTCTCTCGGTCCATGTGTCTCTCTCTCGGTCCCTGAGTCTCTCTCGGTCGCTGTGTCTCACTCGGTCCCTGTGTCTCTCTCCGTCCCTGTGTCTCCCTCTCACCCCTGTGTCTCACTCGGTCCCTGTGTCTCTCTCGGTCCTAGTGTCTCTCTCTTGGTCCCTGTGTCTCTCTCTCTCAGTCCCTGTGTCTCTCTCGGTCACTGTCTCTCTCACGGTCCCTGTGTCTCTCTCGGTCTCTGTGTCTCTCTCGGTCCCTGTGACTCTCTCGGTCTCTGTGTCTCACTGTCGGTCCCTGTGTCTCTCTCGGTCCATGTGTCTCTCTGTCGGTCCCTGTGTCTCTCTCGGTCCCTGTGTCTCTCTCGGTCCCTGTGTCTCTCTCGATCCCTGTGTCTCTCTCAGTCCCTGTGTCTCTCTCGATCCCTGTGTCTCTCTCAGTCCCTGTGTCTCTCTCGGTCCCTGTCTCTCTCTCTCGGTCCCTGTGTCTCTCACGGTCCCTGTGTCTCTCTCTCGGTCCTGGTGTTTCTCTCAGTCCCTGTGTCTCTCTCGGTACCTGTGTGTCACTCGGCCCCTGTGTCTCACTCGGTCCCTGTCTCTCTCTCTCAGTTTCAGTGTCTCTGTCGGTCCCTGTGTCTCTCTCTCGGTCCCTGTGACTCTCTCGGTCCCTGTGTCTCACTCGATCCCTGTCACTCTCTGGGTCCCTGTGTCTCACTCGGTCCCTGTGTCTCTCTCTGGGTCCCTGTGTCTCACTCGGTCCCTGTCACTCTCTGGGTCCCTGTGTCTCACTCGGTCCCTGTGTCTCTCTCTCTCGAACCCTGTCACTCTCCCTCGGTCCCTGTCTCTCACTCGGTCCCTGTGTCTCTCTCTCGGTCCCTGTCATTCTCTCTCTCGGTCCCAGTCTCTCTCTCGGTCCCTGTGTCTCTCACTCGGTCCCTGTGTCTCTCTCGGTCCCTGTGTCTCTCTCTCGGTCCCTGTGTCTCTCACTCGGTCCCTGTCTCTGTCTCGGTCCCTGTGTCTCTCTCGGTCCCTGTGTCTCCCTCGGTCCGTGTGTCTCACTCGGTCCCTGTGTCTCTCGCTCAATCCCTGTCTCTCTCCCTCGGTCCCTGTGTCTCTCTCGGTCCCTGTGTCTCTCTCGATCCCTGTGTCTCTCTCGGTCCCTGTGTCTCTCTCCGCCCTGGTGTCTCTCTTGGTCCCTGTGTCTCTCTCACCGTCCCTGTGTCTCTATCTCAGTCCCTGTCTCTCACTCTCGGTGCCTGTGTCTCTCTCTCGGTCCGTGTGGCTCTCTAATTCCCTCTGTCTCTCTCGGTCCCTGTGACTCTCTCTAGGTCCCTGTGTCTCTCTCGGTCCCTTAGACTCTCTCTCGGTCCCTGGTCTCTCTCTCGGTCCCTGTGACTCGCTCAGTCCCTGTGTCTCTCACTCGGTCCCTGTGTCTATCTCTCGTTCCCTGTGTCTCTCTCACTCGGTCCCTGTGTCTATCTCTCGTTCCCTGTGTCTTTCTCTCTCGGTCCCTGTTTCTCTCTCGGTCACTGTGTCTCTCTCCCTCGGTCCCTGTTTCTCTCTCGGTCCCGGTGTCTCTCTCGGTCCCTGTGTCTCTCTCTCGGTCCCTGTCTCTCTCTCTTGCTCTCTGCGTCTCTCTCTGTCCCTGTGTCTCTCACTCTCGGTGCCTGTGTTTCACTCGGCCCCTGTGTCTCTCGATCCCTGTCTCGCTCTCAGTCCCTGTGTCTCCTCTCAGTCCCTGTGTCTCTCTCTCGGTCCCTGTGTCTCTCTCTCGGTCCCTGTGTCTCTCTCTCGGTCCCTGTGTCTCTCACGGTCCCTGTGTCTCTCTCTCGGTCCTGGTGTTTCTCTCAGTCCCTGTGTCTCTCTCGGTACCTGTGTGTCACTCGGCCCCTGTGTCTCTCTCGGTCCCTGTGTCTCTCTCTCAGTCCCTGTGTCTGTCTCGGTCCCTGTGTCTCTCTCTCAGTCCCTGTGTCTCTCTCGATCCCTGTGTCTCTCTCGGTCCCTGTGTCTCTCTGTCGGTCCCTGTATCTCTCTCGGTCCCTGTGTCTCTCTGTCGGTCCCTGTGTCTCTCTCGGTCCCTGTGTCTCTCTCGGTCCCTGTGTCTCTCTCGATCCCTGTGTCTCTCTCAGTCCCTGTGTCTCTCTCGGTCCCTGTCTCTCTCTCTCGGTCCCTGTGTCTCTCTCGGTCCCTGTGTCTCTCTTGGTCCCTGTGTCTCTCTCGATCCCTGTGTCTCTCTCAGTCCCTGTGTCTCTCTCGGTCTCTGAGTCTCTCTCGCGGTCCCTGTGTCTCTCTCTCGGTCCCTGTCTCTCATTCTCGGTGCCTGTGTCTCTCTCTCGGTCCGCGTGACTCTCTCAGTCCCTCTGTCTCTCTCGGTTCCTGTGACTCTCTCTAGGTCCCTGTGTCTCTCTCTCGGTCCCTGTGTCTCTCTCGGTCCCTGGTCTCTCTCGGTCCCTGTCTCTCTCTCGGTCCCTGTGTCTCTCTCGGTCCCTGGTCTCTCTCGGTCCCTGTGTCTCTCTCTCGGACCCTGAGTCATTCTCTAGGACCCCGTGTCTCTCTCTCGGTCCCTGTGTCTCTCTCTTGGTCCCTGTGTCTCTCTCGGTCCCTGTGTCTCTCTCTCTCGGTCCCTGTGTCTCTCTCGGTCCTTGTGTCTCTCTCTCTCGGTCTCTGTGTCTCTCTCTCTCAGTCCCTGTGTCTCTCTCGGTCCCTGTGTCTCTCTCGGTCTCTGTGTCTCACTCGGTCCCTGTGTCTCTCACTCAGTCCCTGTGTCTCTCTCTCGGTCCCTGTGTCTCTCTCAGTCTCTATGTCTCACTCGGTCCCTGTGTCTCTCTCGGTCCCTGTGTCTCTCTCGGTCTCTGTGTCTCACTCGGTCCCTGTGCCTCTCTCGGTCCCTGTGTCTCTCTCGGTCTCTGTGTCTTTCTCGGTCCCTGTGTCTCACTCGGTCCCTGTGCCTCTCTCGGTCCCTGTGTCTCTCTCGGTCCCTGTGTCTCACTCGGCCCCTGTGTCTCTCACTCGGTCCCTGTGTCTCTCTCAGTCCCTGTGTCTCATTTGCTCCCTGTCTCTCTCTCTCAGTTTCAGTGTCTCTTTCGGTCCCTGTGACTCTCTCTGGGTCCCTGTGTCTCACTCGGTCCCTGTCTCTCTCTCGGTCTCTGTGTCTCACTCGGTCCCTGTGTCTCTCTCTCTCGGACCCTGTCTCTCTCTCTCGGTCCCTGTGTCTCACTCGGTCCCTGTGTCTCTCTCTCTGTCCCTGTGTCTCTCACTCGGTCCCTGTCTCCCTCTCGGTCCCTGTCTCTCTCTCAGTCCCTGTGACTCTCTCTTGGTCCCTGTGTCTCTCTCTCGGTCCCTGAGTCTCTCTCTCGGTCTCTGTGTCTCTCTCTCGGTCCCATTGTCTCTCTCTTGGTCCCTGTGTCTCTCTCTTTGTCCCTGTGTCTCTCTCACTCTTGGTCCCTGTCTCTCTCTCGGTCCCTGTGTCTCTCTCGGTCCCGGTGTCTCTCTCGGTCCCTGTGTCTCTCTGTCGGTCCCTGTGTCTCTCTCGGTCCCTTGGTCTCTCTCGGTCCCTGTGTGTCACTCGGTCCCTGTGTCTCTCTCTTGGTCCCTGTCTCTCTCTCAGTACCTATGACTCTCTCTCGGTCACTGTCTCTCTCTCGGTCCCTGTGTCCCTCTCGGTCTCTGTGTCTCTCTCGGTCCCTGTGTCTCTCTCGGTCTCTGTGTCTCTCTCAGTCTCTGTGTCTCTCTCGGTCCCGGTGTCTCTCTCGGTCCCTGTGTCTCTCTCTCGGTCCCTGTCTCTCTCTCTTGCTCTCTGCGTCTCTCTCTGTCCCTGTGCCTCTCTCTCTCGGTCCCTGTGTGTCACTCGGCCCCTGTGTCTCTCTTGGCCCCTGTGTCTCTCTCGGTCCCTGTATCTCTCTCGGTCCCTGTGTCTCTCTCTCGGTCCCTGTGTGTCACTCAGCCCATGTGTCTCTCTCGGTCCCTGTGTCTCTCTCTCGGTTCCTGTGTCTCTCTCTCGGTCCCTGTGTCTCTCACGGTCCCTGTGTCTCTCTCGATCCCTGTGTCTCTCTCAGTCCCTGTGTCTCTCTCGGTTCCTGTGTCTCTCTGTCGGTCCCTGTGTCTCTCTCGGTCCCTGTGTCTCTCTCGGTCCCTGTGTCTTTCTCGGTCCCTGTGTCTCTCTGTCGGTCCCTGTGTCTCTCTCGGTCCCTTGGTCTCTCTCGGACCCTGTGTGTCACTCGGTCCCTGTGTCTCTCTCTTGGTACCTGTCTCTCTCTCAGTCCCTATGACTCTCTCTCGGTCCCTGAGTCTCTCTCTCGGTCCCTGTGTCTCTCTCTCGGTCCCTGTGTCTCTCTCTTGGTCCCTGTGTCTCTCTCTCTCTCGGTCCCTGTCTCTCTCTCGGTACCTGTGTCTCTCTCGGTCCCGTTGTCTCTCTCGGTCCCTGTCTCTCTCTCTTGCTCTCTGCGTCTCTCTCAGTCCCTGTGTCTCTCTCGGTTCCTGTGTCTCTCTCTCTGTCCCTGTGTCTTTCTCTCTCGGTCCCTGTGTCTCTCTCTCACCCCTGTGTCTCTCTTGGTCCCTGTGTCTCTCTGAGACCCTGTGTCTCTCTCGGTACCTGTGTCACTCTCTCGGTCCCTGTGTCTCTCTCTCGGTCCCTGTGTCTCTCTCGGTCCCTGTGACTCGCTCAATGCCTGTGTCTCTCTCTCTCGTTACCTGTGTCTCTCACTCTATCCCTGTCTCTCTCTCGGTCCCTGTCTCTGTCTCTCAGTTTCAGTGTCTCTGTCGGTCCCTCTGACTCTCTCTGGGTCCCTGTGTCTCACTCGGTCCCTGTCACTCTCTCGGTCTCTGTGTCTCACTCGGTCCCTGTGTCTCTCTCTCTTTCGGACCCTGTCTCTCTCTCTCGCTCCCTGTCTTTCTCTCTAGGACGATTGTGTCTCTCTCTCGGTCCCTGTGACTCTCTCTGGGTCTCTGTGTCTCACTCGGTCCCTGTGTCTCTCTCTCTTTCGGACCCTGTCTCTCTCTCTCGGTCGCTGTGTCTCTCTCTCGGTCCCTGTCTCTCTCTCGGTCCCTGTGTGTCACTAGGCCCCAGTGTCTCTCTCGGTCCCTGTGTCTCTCTCTCGGTCCCTGTGTCTCTCTCTCGATCCCTGAGTCATTCTCTAGGTCCCTGTGTCTCTCTCTCGGTCCCTGTCTCTCTCTTGGTCCCTGTGTCTCTCTCTTCGTCCCTGTGTCTCTCTCTCTCTCGGTCCCTGTCTCTCTCTCGGTCCCTGTGTCTCTCTCGGTCCCGGTGTCTCTCTCGGTCCCTGTGTCTCTCTCTCGGTCCCTGTCTCTCTCTCTTGCTCTCTGCGTCTCTCTCTGTCCCTGTGTCACTCTCTCTCGGTGCCTGTGTGTCACTCGGCCCCTGTGTCTCTCTCGATCCCTGTCTCGCTCTCAGTCCCTGTGTCTCTCTCTCAGTCCCTGTGTCTCTCTCTCGGTCCCTGTGTCTCTCACGGTCCCTGTGTCTCTCTCTCGGACCTGGTGTTTCTCTCAGTCCCTGTGTCTCTCTCGGTACCTTGTGTCACTCGGCCCCTGTGTCTCTCTCGGTCCCTGAGTCTCTCTCTCAGTCCCTGTGTCTGTCTCGGTCCCTGTGTCTCTCTCTCAGTCCCTGTATCTCTCTCTCAGTCCCTGTGTCTCTCTCGATCCCTGTGTCTCTCTCGGTCCCTGTGTCTCTCTGTCTCTCGGTCCCTGTCTCTCTCTCGGTCCCTGTGTCTCTCTCGGTCCCGGTGTCTCTCTCGGTCCCTGTGTCTCTCTCTCGGTCCCTGTCTCTCTCTCTTGCTCTCTTCGTCTCTCTCGGTCCCTGTGTCTCACTTTGTCCCTGTGACTGTCTCAGTCACAGTGTCTCTCTCGGTTCCTGTGTCTCTCTCTCTATCCCTGTGTCTCTCTCTCGGTCCCTGTATCTCTCTCGGTCCCTGTATCTCTCTCTCACCCCTGTGTCTCTCTCGGTCCTGGTATCTCTCTCGGTGCCTGTGTCTCTCTCGGTCCCTGTATCTCTCTCTCACCCCTGTGTCTCTCTTGGTCCCTGTGTCTCTCTCAGACCCTGTGTGTCTCTCGGTACCTGTGTCACTCTCTCGGTCCCTGTGTCTCTGTCTCGGTCCCTATGTCTCTCTCGGTCCCTGTGACTCGCTCAATGCCTGTGTCTCTCTCTCTCGGTCCCTGTGTCTCTCTCGGTCCCTGTGTCTCTCTCGGTTCCTGTGTCTCTCTCTCTCGGTCCCTGTGTCTCTCTCTCAGTCCCAGTGTCTCTCTCGGTCCCTGTGTCTCTCTCTCAGTCCCAGCGTCTCTCTCGGTCCCTGTGTCTCTCTCGGTCCCTGTGACTCACTCAATGCCTGTGTCTCTCTCTCTCGGTCCCTGTGTCTCTCTCGGTCCCTGTGTCTCTCTCGGTTCCTGTGTCTCTCTCTCTCGGTCCCTGTGTCTCTCTCTCAGTCCCAGTGACTCTCTCGATCCCTCTGTCTCTCTCGATCCCTGTGTCTCTCTCAGTCCCTGTGTCTCTCTCGGTCCCTGTGACTCTCTCGGTCCCTGTGACTCACTCAATGCCTGTGTCTCTCTCTCTCGGTCCCTGTGTCTCTCTCGGTCCCTGTGTCTCTCTCGGTTCCTGTGTCTCTCTCTCTCGGTCCCTGTGTCTCTCTCTCAGTCCCAGTGTCTCTCTCGGTCCCTGTGTCTCTCTCTCAGTCCCAGCGTCTCTCTCGGTCCCTGTGTCTCTCTCGGTCCCTGTGACTCACTCAATGCCTGTGTCTCTCTCTCTCGGTCCCTGTGTCTCTCTCGGTCCCTGTGTCTCTCTCGGTTCCTGTGTCTCTCTCTCTCGGTCCCTGTGTCTCTCTCTCAGTCCCAGTGACTCTCTCGATCCCTCTGTCTCTCTCGATCCCTGTGTCTCTCTCAGTCCCTGTGTCTCTCTCGGTCCCTGTGACTCTCTCTAGGTCCCTGTGTCTCTCTCTCGGTCCCTGTGTCTCTCTCTCAGTCCCAGTGTCTCTCTCGGTCCCTGTGTCTCTCTCTCAGTCCCAGCGTCTCTCTCGGTCCTTGTGTCTCTCTCGGTCCCTGTGACTCACTCAATGCCTGTGTCTCTCTCGGTCCCTGTGTCTCTCTCGGTCCCTGTGTCTCTCTCGGTTCCTGTGTCTCTCTCTCTCGGTCCCTGTGTCTCTCTCTCAGTCCCAGTGTCTCTGTTGGTCCCTGTGTCTCTCTCTCGGTCCCTGTGACTCGCTCAGTCCCTGTGTCTCTCACTCGGTCCCTGTGTCTCTCTCGGTCCCTGTGTCTCCCTCTCACCCCTGTGTCTCACTCGGTCCCTGTGTCTCTCTCGGTCCTTGTGTCTCTCTCTCGGTCTGTGTGTCTCTCTCTCTCAGTCCCTGTGTCTCTCTGGGTCACTGTGTCTCTCTCGGACTCTGTGTCTCACTTGGTCCCTGTGTATCTCACTCAGTCCCTGTGTCTCTCTCCCGGTCCCTGTGTCTCTCTCGGTCTCTGTGTCTCACTCGGTCCCTGTGTCTCTCTCTCGGTCCCTGTCTCTCTCTCAGTCTCTGTGTCTCACTCGGTCCCTGTGTCTCTCTCGGTCCCTGTGTCTCTCTCTCAGTTTCAGTGTCTCTGTCGGTCCCTGTGACTCTCTCTGGGTCCCTGTGTCTCTCTCGGTCCCTCTGTCTCTCTCTCGCTCCCTGTCTTTCTCTCTAGGACGATTGTGTCTCTCTCTGGGTCCCTGTGTCTCACTCGGTCCCTGTCACTCTCTCGGTCTCTGTGTCTCACTTGGTCCCTGTGTCTCTCTCTCTTTCGGACCCTGTCTCTCTCTCTCGGTCCCTGTGTCTCTCTCAGTCCCTGTGTCTCTCTCGGTCCCTGTGACTCTCTCTAGGTCCCTGTGTCTCTCTCTCGGTCCCTGAGTCTCTCTGTCGGTCCCTATGACTCTCTCTCGGTCCCTGTGTCTCTCTCTCAGTCCCAGCGTCTCTCTCGGTCCCTGTGTCTCTCTCGGTCCCTGTGAATCACTCAATGCCTGTGTCTCTCTCTCTCGGTCCCTGTGTCTCTCTCGGTCCCTGTGTCTCTCTCGGTTCCTGTGTCTCTCTCTCTCGGTCCCTGTGTCTCTCTCTCAGTCCCAGTGACTCTCTCGATCCCTCTGTCTCTCTCGATCCCTGTGTCTCTCTCAGTCCCTGTGTCTCTCTCGGTCCCTGTGACTCTCTCTAGGTCCCTGTGTCTCTCTCTCGGTCCCTGTGTCTCTCTCTCAGTCCCAGTGTCTCTCTCGGTCCCTGTGTCTCTCTCTCAGTCCCAGCGTCTCTCTCGGTCCCTGTGTCTCTCTCGGTCCCTGTGACTCACTCAATGCCTGTGTCTCTCTCTCTCGGTCCCTGTGTCTCTCTCGGTCCCTGTGTCTCTCTCGGTTCCTGTGTCTCTCTCTCTCGGTCCCTGTGTCTCTCTCTCAGTCCCAGTGTCTCTGTTGGTCCCTGTGTCTCTCTCTCGGTCCCTGTGACTCGCTCAGTCCCTGTGTCTCTCACTCGGTCCCTGTGTCTCTCTCGGTCCCTGTGTCTCCCTCTCACCCCTGTGTCTCACTCGGTCCCTGTGTCTCTCTCGGTCCTTGTGTCTCTCTCTCGGTCTGTGTGTCTCTCTCTCTCAGTCCCTGTGTCTCTCTGGGTCACTGTGTCTCTCTCGGACTCTGTGTCTCACTTGGTCCCTGTGTATCTCACTGAGTCCCTGTGTCTCTCCCGGTCCCTGTGTCTCTCTCGGTCTCTGTGTCTCACTCGGTCCCTGAGTCTCTCTCGGTCCCTCTGTCTCTCTCAGTCTCTGTGTCTCACTCGGTCCCTGTGTCTCTCTCGGTCCCTGTGTCTCTCTCTCAGTTTCAGTGTCTCTGTCGGTCCCTGTGACTCTCTCTGGGTCCCTGTGTCTCTCTCGGTCCCTCTGTCTCTCTCTCGCTCCCTGTCTTTCTCTCTAGGACGATTGTGTCTCTCTCTGGGTCCCTGTGTCTCACTCGGTCCCTGTCACTCTCTCGGTCTCTGTGTCTCACTTGGTCCCTGTGTCTCTCTCTCTTTCGGACCCTGTCTCTCTCTCTCGGTCCCTGTGTCTCAATCGGACCCTCTGTCTCTCTCTCGGTCCCTGTGTCTCTCTCTCGGTCCCTGAGTCATTCTCTAGGTCCCTGTGTCTCTCTCTCGGTCCCTGTGTCTCTCTCTCTCTCGGTCCCTGTCTCTCTCTCGGTCCCTGTGTCTCTCTCGGTCCCGGTGTCTCTCTCGGTCCCTGTGTCTCTCTCTCGGTCCCTGTCTCTCTCTCTTGCTCTCTGCGTCTCTCTCTGTCCCTGTGTCTCTCACTCTCGGTGCCTGTGTTTCACTCGGCCCCTGTGTCTCTCTCGATCCCTGTCTCGCTCTCAGTCCCTGTGTCTCTCTCTCAGTCCCTGTGTCTCTCTCTCGGTCCCTGTGTCTCTCTCTCGGTCCCTGTGTCTCTCACGGTCCCTGTGTCTCTCTCTCGGTCCTGGTGTTTCTCTCAGTCCCTGTGTCTCTCTCGGTACCTGTGTGTCACTCGGCCCCTGTGTCTCTCTCGGTCCCTGTGTCTCTCTCTCAGTCCCTGTGTCTGTCTCGGTCCCTGTGTCTCTCTCTCAGTCCCTGTATCTCTCTCTCAGTCCCTGTGTCTCTCTCGGTCCCTGTGACTCGCTCAATGCCTGTGTCTCTCTCTCTCTCGGTACCTGTGTCTCTCACTCGGTCCCTGTGTCTCTCTCTCGGTCCCTGTGACTCACTCAATGCCTGTGTCTCTCTCTCTCGGTCCCTGTGTCTCTCTCGGTCCCTGTGTCTCTCTCGGTTCCTGTGTCTCTCTCTCTCGGTCCCTGTGTCTCTCTCTCAGTCCCAGTGACTCTCTCGATCCCTCTGTCTCTCTCGATCCCTGTGTCTCTCTCAGTCCCTGTGTCTCTCTCGGTCCCTGTGACTCTCTCTAGGTCCCTGTGTCTCTCTCTCGGTCCCTGTGTCTCTCTCTCAGTCCCAGTGTCTCTCTCGGTCCCTGTGTCTCTCTCTCAGTCCCAGCGTCTCTCTCGGTCCCTGTGTCTCTCTCGGTCCCTGTGACTCACTCAATGCCTGTGTCTCTCTCTCTCGGTCCCTGTGTCTCTCCCGGTCCCTGTGTCTCTCTCGGTTCCTGTGTCTCTCTCTCTCGGTCCCTGTGTCTCTCTCTCAGTCCCAGTGTCTCTGTTGGTCCCTGTGTCTCTCTCTCGGTCCCTGTGTCTCTCACTCGGTCCCTGTGTCTCTCTCGGTCCCTGTGTCTCCCTCTCACCCCTGTGTCTCACTCGGTCCCTGTGTCTCACTCGGTCCTTGTGTCTCTCTCTCGGTCTGTGTGTCTCTCTCTCTCAGTCCCTGTGTCTCTCTGGGTCACTGTGTCTCTCTCGGACTCTGTGTCTCACTTGGTCCCTGTGTATCTCACTCAGTCCCTGTGTCTCTCTCCCGGCCCCTGTGTCTCTCTCGGTCTCTGTGTCTCACTCAGTCCCTGTGTCTCTCTCGGTCCCTGTGTCTCTCTCAGTCTCTGTGTCTCACTCGGTCCCTGTGTCTCTCTCGGTCCCTGTGACTCTCTCTGGGTCCCTGTGTCTCTCTCGGTCCCTCTGTCTCTCTCTCGCTCCCTGTCTTTCTCTCTAGGACGATTGTGTCTCTCTCTGGGTCCCTGTGTCTCACTCGGTCCCTGTCACTCTCTCGGTCTCTGTGTCTCACTCGGTCCCTGTGTCTCTCTCTCTTTCGGACCCTGTCTCTCTCTCTCGGTCCCTGTGTCTCAATCGGACCCTCTGTCTCTCTCTCGGTCCCTGTGTCTCTCTCTCGGTCCCTGAGTCATTCTCTAGGTCCCTGTGTCTCTCTCTCGGTCCCTGTGTCTCTCTCTCTCTCGGTCCCTGTCTCTCTCTCGGTCCCTGTGTCTCTCTCGGTCCCGGTGTCTCTCTCGGTCCCTGTGTCTCTCTCTCGGTCCCTGTCTCTCTCTCTTGCTCTCTGCGTCTCTCTCTGTCCCTGTGTCTCTCACTCTCGGTGCCTGTGTTTCACTCGGCCCCTGTGTCTCTCTCGATCCCTGTCTCGCTCTCAGTCCCTGTGTCTCTCTCTCAGTCCCTGTGTCTCTCTCTCGGTCCCTGTGTCTCTCTCTCGGTCCCTGTGTCTCTCACGGTCCCTGTGTCTCTCTCTCGGTCCTGGTGTTTCTCTCAGTCCCTGTGTCTCTCTCGGTACCTGTGTGTCACTCGGCCCCTGTGTCTGTCTCGGTCCCTGTGTCTCTCTCTCAGTCCCTGTATCTCTCTCTCAGTCCCTGTGTCTCTCTCGGTCCCTGTGACTCGCTCAATGCCTGTGTCTCTCTCTCTCGGTACCTGTGTCTCTCACTCGGTCCCTGTGTCTCTCTCTCGGTCCCTGTGTCTCACTCGGTCCCTTTGTCTCTCTCTCTCGGTCCCTGTGTCTCTCTCGGTTCCTGTGTCTCTCTCGGTCCCTGTGTCTCTCTCTCAGTCCCAGTGTCTCTCTCGATCCCTGTGTCTCTCTCAGTCCCTGTGTCTCTCTCGGTCCCTGTGACTCTCTCTAGGTCCCTGTGTCTCTCTCTCGGTCCCTGAGTCTCTCTCTCGGTCCCTATGACTCTCTCTAGGTCCCTGTGTCTCTCTCTCGGTCACTGTGTCTCTCTCGGTCCCTGTGTTTCTCTCTCGGTCCCTGTGTCTCTCTCTTGGTCCCTGAGTCATTCTCTAGTTCCCTCTGTCTCTCTCTCGGTCCCTGTGTCTCTCTCTTGGTCCCTGTGTCTCTCTCTTGGTCCCTGTGTCTCTCTCTCTCTCGGTCCCTGTCTCTCTCTCGGTCCCTGTGTCTCTCTCGGCCCCGGTGTCTCTCTCGGTCCCTGTGTCTCTCTCTCTCGGTGCCTGTGGGTCACTCGGCCCCTGTGTCTCTCTCGGTCCCGGTCTCCCTCTCAGTCCCTGTGTCTCTCTCTCAGTCCCTGTGTCTCTCTCTCGGTCCCTGTCTCTCTCTCGGTCTCTGTTTCTCTCTCTCGGTCCCTGTGTCTCTCTCGGTCCCTGTGTCTCTCTCTCGGTCCTGGTGTTTCTCTCAGTCCCTGTGTCTCTCTCGGTACCTGTGTGTCACTCGGCCCCTGTGTCTCTCTCGGTCCCTATGTCTCTCTCTCAGTCCCTGTGTCTGTCTCGGTCCCTGTGTCTCTCTCTCAGTCCCTGTGTCTCTCTCTCAGTCCCTGTGTCTCTCTCGATCCCTGTGTCTCTCTCAGTCCCTGTGTCTCTCTCGGTCCCTGTGTCTCTCTGTCGGTCCCTGTGTCTCTCTCGGTCCCTGTGTCTCTCTGTCGGTCCCTGTGTCTCTCTCGGTCCCTGTGTCTCTCTCGGTCCCTGTGTCTCTCTCGATCCCTGTGTCTCTCTCAGTCCCTGTGTCTCTCTCGATCCCTGTGCCTCTCTCAGTCCCTGTGTCTCTCTCGGTCCCTGTCTCTCTCTCTCGGTCCCTGTGTCTCTCTCGGTCCCTGTGTCTCTCTCGGTCCCTGTGTCTCTCTCTCGGTCCCTGTCTCTCTCTCTTGCTCTCTGCGTCTCTCTCAGTTCCTGTGTCTCACTTTGTCCCTGTGACTGTCTCAGTCACAGTGTCTCTCTCAGTCCCTGTGACTCTCTCTCGGTCCCTGAGTCTCTCTCTCGGTCCCTGTGTCTCTCTCTCGGTTCCTGTGTCTCTCTCTCGGTCCCTGTGTCTCTCTCGGTCCCTGTGTCTCTCACTCGGTCCCTGTGCCTCTCTCGGTCCCTGTGTCTCTCTCTTGGTCCCTGTGTCTCTCTCGGTCCCTGTGTCTCTCGCTCGGTCCCTGTGTCAATCTCGGTCCCGGTGTCTCTCTCGGTCCCTGTCTCTCTCTCTTACTCTCTGTGTCTCTCTCGGTCCCTGTCTCTCTCTCAGTCCCTGTGTCTCTTTCTCGGTCCCTGTGTCTCTCTCTCGTTCCCTGTGTCTCTCTCTTGCTCCCTGTGTCTCTCTGTCAGTACCTGTGTCTCGCTCTCGCTCCCTGTGTCTCTCTCTCGGTCCCTGTGTCTCTCTCTCGGTCCCTGCCTCTCTCTCGGTCCCTGTGTCTCTCTCGGTCCCGGTGTCTCTCTCGGTCCCTGTGTCTCGCTCTCGGTCCCTGTGTCTCTCTCGGTCCCTCTGTCTCTCTCTCTCGGTCCCTGTGTCTCTGTCGGTCCCTGTGTCTCTCTCGGTCCCTTGGTCTCTCTCGGTCCCTGTGTGTCACTCGGTCCCTGTGTCTCTCTCTTGGTCCCTGTCTCTCTCTCAGTACCTATGACTCTCTCTCGGTCACTGTCTCTCTCTCGGTCCCTGTGTCTCTCTCGGTCTCTGTGTCTCTCTCGGTCCCTGTGTCTCTCTCGGTCTCTGTGTCTCTCTCAGTCTCTGTGTCTCTCTCGGTCCCGGTGTCTCTCTCGGTCCCTGTGTCTCTCTCTCGGTCCCTGTCTCTCTCTCTTGCTCTCTGCGTCTCTCTCTGTCCCTGTGCCTCTCTCTCTCGGTCCCTGTGTGTCACTCGGCCCCTGTGTCTCTCTTGGCCCCTGTGTCTCTCTCGGTCCCTGTATCTCTCTCGGTCCCTGTGTCTCTCTCTCGGTCCCTGTGTGTCACTCAGCCCATGTGTCTCTCTCGGTCCCTGTGTCTCTCTCTCGGTTCCTGTGTCTCTCTCTCGGTCCCTGTGTCTCTCACGGTCCCTGTGTCTCTCTCGATCCCTGTGTCTCTCTCAGTCCCTGTGTCTCTCTCGGTTCCTGTGTCTCTCTGTCGGTCCCTGTGTCTCTCTCGGTCCCTGTGTCTCTCTCGGTCCCTGTGTCTTTCTCGGTCCCTGTGTCTCTCTGTCGGTCCCTGTGTCTCTCTCGGTCCCTTGGTCTCTCTCGGACCCTGTGTGTCACTCGGTCCCTGTGTCTCTCTCTTGGTCCCTGTCTCTCTCTCAGTCCCTATGACTCTCTCTCGGTCCCTGAGTCTCTCTCTCGGTCCCTGTGTCTCTCTCTCGGTCCCTGTGTCTCTCTCTTGGTCCCTGTGTCTCTCTCTCTCTCGGTCCCTGTCTCTCTCTCGGTACCTGTGTCTCTCTCGGTCCCGTTGTCTCTCTCGGTCCCTGTGTGTCTCTCTCGGTCCCTGTCTCTCTCTCTTGCTCTCTGCGTCTCTCTCAGTCCCTGTGTCTCTCTCGGTTCCTGTGTCTCTCTCTCTGTCCCTGTGTCTCTCTCTCTCGGTCCCTGTGTCTCTCTCTCACCCCTGTGTCTCTCTTGGTCCCTGTGTCTCTCTGAGACCCTGTGTCTCTCTCGGTACCTGTGTCACTCTCTCGGTCCCTGTGTCTCTCTCTCGGTCCCTGTGTCTCTCTCGGTCCCTGTGACTCGCTCAATGCCTGTGTCTCTCACTCGGTCCCTGTCTCTCTCTCGGTCCCTGTCTCTGTCTCTCAGTTTCAGTGTCTCTGTCGGTCCCTCTGACTCTCTCTGGGTCCCTGTGTCTCACTCGGTCCCTGTCTCTCTCTCGGTCTCTGTGTCTCACTCGGTCCCTGTGTCTCTCTCTCTCGGACCCTGTCTCTCTCTCTCGGTCCCTGTGTCTCACTCGGTCCCTGTGTCTCTCTCTCTGTCCCTGTGTCTCTCACTCGGTCCCTGTCTCCCTCTCGGTCCCTGTCTCTCTCTCAGTCCCTGTGACTCTCTCTTGGTCCCTGTGTCTCTCTCTCGGTCCCTGAGTCTCTCTCTCGGTGTCTGTGTCTCTCTCTCGGTCCCATTGTCTCTCTCTTGCTCCCTGTGTCTCTCTCTTTGTCCCTGTGTCTCTCTCACTCTTGGTCCCTGTCTCTCTCTCGGTCCCTGTGTCTCTCTCGGTCCCGGTGTCTCTCTCGGTCCCTGTGTCTCTCTGTCGGTCCCTGTGTCTCTCTCGGTCCCTTGGTCTCTCTCGGTCCCTGTGTGTCACTCGGTCCCTGTGTCTCTCTCTTGGTCCCTGTCTCTCTCTCAGTACCTATGACTCTCTCTCGGTCACTGTCTCTCTCTCGGTCCCTGTGTCTCTCTCGGTCTCTGTGTCTCTCTCAGTCTCTGTGTCTCTCTCGGTCCCGGTGTCTCTCTCGGTCCCTGTGTCTCTCTCTCGGTCCCTGTGTCTCTCTCTCGGTCCCTGTCTCTCTCTCTTGCTCTCTGCGTCTCTCTCTGTCCCTGTTTGTCACTCGGCCCCTGTGTCTCTCTTGGCCCCTGTGTCTCTCTCGGTCCCTGTGTCTCTCTCTCGGTCCCTGTGTCTCTCACGGTCCCTGTGTCTCTCTCGATCCCTGTGTCTCTCTCAGTCCCTGTGTCTCTCTCGGTTCCTGTGTCTCTCTGTCGGTCCCTGTGTCTCTCTCGGTCCCTGTGTCTCTCTCGGTCCCTGTGTCTTTCTCGGTCCCTGTGTCTCTCTGTCGGTCCCTGTGTCTCTCTCGGTCCCTTGGTCTCTCTCGGACCCTGTGTGTCACTCGGTCCCTGTGTCTCTCTCTTGGTCCCTGTCTCTCTCTCAGTCCCTATGACTCTCTCTCGGTCCCTGAGTCTCTCTCTCGGTCCCTGTGTCTCTCTCTCGGTCCCTGTGTCTCTCTCTTGGTCCTGTGTCTCTCTCTCTCTCGGTCCCTGTCTCTCTCTCGGTACCTGTGTCTCTCTCGGTCCCGTTGTCTCTCTCGGTCCCTGTGTGTCTCTCTCGGTCCCTGTCTCTCTCTCTTGCTCTCTGCGTCTCTCTCAGTCCCTGTGTCACTCTCGGTTCCTGTGTCTCTCTCTCTGTCCCTGTGTCTCTCTCTCTCGGTCCCTGTGTCTCTCTCTCACCCCTGTGTCTCTCTTGCTCCCTGTGTCTCTCTGAGACCCTGTGTCTCTCTCGGTACCTGTGTCACTCTCTCGGTCCCTGTGTCTCTCTCTCGGTCCCTGTGTCTCTCTCGGTCCCTGTGACTCGCTCAATGCCTGTGTCTCTCTCTCTCGTTACCTGTGTCTCTCACTCGGTCCCTGTCTCTCTCTCGGTCCCTGTCTCTGTCTCTCAGTTTCGGTGTCTCTGTCGGTCCCTCTGACTCTCTCTGGGTCCCTGTATCTCACTCGGTCCCTGTCACTCTCTCGGTCTCTGTGTCTCACTCGGTCCCTGTGTCTCTCTCTCTTTCGGACCCTGTCTCTCTCTCTCGCTCCCTGTCTTTCTCTCTAGGACGATTGTGTCTCTCTCTCGGTCCCTGTGACTCTCTCTGGGTCTCTGTGTCTCACTCGGTCCCTGTGTCTCTCTCTCTTTCGGACCCTGTCTCTCTCTCTCGGTCGCTGTGTCTCTCTCTCGGTCCCTGTCTCTCTCTCGGTCCCTGTGTGTCACTAGGCCCCAGTGTCTCTCTCGGTCCCTGTGTCTCTCTCTCGGTCCCTGTGTCTCTCTCTCGGTCCCTGAGTCATTCTCTAGGTCCCTGTGTCTCTCTCTCGGTCCCTGTCTCTCTCTTGGTCCCTGTGTCTCTCTCTTCGTCCCTGTGTCTCTCTCTCTCTCGGTCCCTGTCTCTCTCTCGGTCCCTGTGTCTCTCTCGGTCCCGGTGTCTCTCTCGGTCCCTGTGTCTCTCTCTCGGTCCCTGTCTCTCTCTCTTGCTCTCTGCGTCTCTCTCTGTCTCTGTGTCACTCTCTCTCGGTGCCTGTGTGTCACTCGGCCCCTGTGTCTCTCTCGATCCCTGTCTCGCTCTCAGTCCCTGTGTCTCTCTCTCAGTCCCTGTGTCTCTCTCTCGGTCCCTGTGTCTCTCTCTCGGTCCCTGTGTCTCTCACGGTCCCTGTGTCTCTCTCTCGGACCTGGTGTTTCTCTCAGTCCCTGTGTCTCTCTCGGTACCTTGTGTCACTCGGCCCCTGTGTCTCTCTCGGTCCCTGAGTCTCTCTCTCAGTCCCTGTGTCTGTCTCGGTCCCTGTGTCTCTCTCTCAGTCCCTGTATCTCTCTCTCAGTCCCTGTGTCTCTCTCGATCCCTGTGTCTCTCTCGGTCCCTGTGTCTCTCTGTCTCTCGGTCCCTGTCTCTCTCTCGGTCCCTGTGTCTCTCTCTCGGTCCCTGTCTCTCTCTCTTGCTCTCTTCGTCTCTCTCGGTCCCTGTGTCTCACTTTGTCCCTGTGACTGTCTCAGTCACAGTGTCTCTCTCGGTTCCTGTGTCTCTCTCTCTATCCCTGTGTCTCTCTCTCGGTCCCTGTATCTCTCTCGGTCCCTGTATCTCTCTCTCACCCCTGTGTCTCTCTCGGTCCTGGTATCTCTCTCGGTGCCTGTGTCTCTCTCGGTCCCTGTATCTCTCTCTCACCCCTGTGTCTCTCTTGGTCCCTGTGTCTCTCTCAGACCCTGTGTGTCTCTCGGTACCTGTGTCACTCTCTCGGTCCCTGTGTCTCTGTCTCGGTCCCTATGTCTCTCTCGGTCCCTGTGACTCGCTCAATGCCTGTGTCTCTCTCTCTCGGTCCCTGTGTCTCTCTCGGTCCCTGTGTCTCTCTCGGTTCCTATGTCTCTCTCTCTCGGTCCCTGTGTCTCTCTCTCAGTCCCAGTGTCTCTCTCGGTCCCTGTGTCTCTCTCTCAGTCCCAGCGTCTCTCTCGGTCCCTGTGTCTCTCTCGGTCCCTGTGACTCACTCAATGCCTGTGTCTCTCTCTCTCTCGGTCCCTGTGTCTCTCTCGGTCCCTGTGTCTCTCTCGGTTCCTGTGTCTCTCTCTCTCGGTCCCTGTGTCTCTCTCTCAGTCCCAGTGACTCTCTCGATCCCTCTGTCTCTCTCGATCCCTGTGTCTCTCTCAGTCCCTGTGTCTCTCTCGGTCCCTGTGACTCTCTCTAGGTCCCTGTGTCTCTCTCTCGGTCCCTGTGTCTCTCTCTCAGTCCCAGTGTCTCTCTCGGTCCCTGTGTCTCTCTCTCAGTCCCAGCGTCTCTCTCGGTCCCTGTGTCTCTCTCGGTCCCTGTGACTCACTCAATGCCTGTGTCTCTCTCTCTCGGTCCCTGTGTCTCTCTCGGTCCCTGTGTCTCTCTCGGTTCCTGTGTCTCTCTCTCTCGGTCCCTGTGTCTCTCTCTCAGTCCCAGTGTCTCTGTTGGTCCCTGTGTCTCTCTCTCGGTCCCTGTGACTCGCTCAGTCCCTGTGTCTCTCACTCGGTCCCTGTGTCTCTCTCGGTCCCTGTGTCTCCCTCTCACCCCTGTGTCTCACTCGGTCCCTGTGTCTCTCTCGGTCCTTGTGTCTCTCTCGGTCTGTGTGTCTCTCTCTCTCAGTCCCTGTGTCTCTCTGGGTCACTGTGTCTCTCTCGGACTCTGTATCTCACTTGGTCCCTGTGTATCTCACTCAGTCCCTGTGTCTCTCTCCCGGTCCCTGTGTCTCTCTCGGTCTCTGTGTCTCACTCGGTCCCTGTGTCTCTCTCGGTCCCTGTGTCTCTCTCAGTCTCTGTGTCTCACTCGGTCCCTGTGTCTCTCTCGGTCCCTGTGTCTCTCTCTCAGTTTCAGTGTCTCTG
>JBBMRE010000153.1:0-129461 GCA_037974335.1 Prionace glauca
TCTTTTATAGTGTCTGATTTTCAGCCAAAGTTGAGCCACTCCCCCTCCCTCTACAAGGGTGACATCTCCCAGACAGTAGGAACAACCCTCCATAGAAGAAGAACCCTACAGTGCAGAAACAGGCCCTTCGGCCCATCAAGTCTGCACCGAACACAATCCCACCCAGACCCTATCCCCATATCCCTACACATTTCACCTGCTAATCCCTCTAACCTACACATCCCAGGATACTAAGGGGCAATTTTTTAGCGTAGCCAATGAACCTAACCCGCACATCTTTGGACTGTGGGAGGAAACCGGAGCACCCGGAGAAAACCCACACAGACACGAGGAGAATGTGCAAACTCCACACAGGCAGTGACCCGAGCCGGGAATCGAACCCAGGACCCTGGAGCTGTGAAGCAGCAGTGCTAACCACTGTGCTACCGTGCCTCCCATTGCAGAACCCCTGACAAGAGAGCAAGCTTGACATCACCCTCCCAGACAGTGATTGCCCAGTGAGAGTAACCCTTCCTCACAAGAATGACCCCCCCCCCGCCGTGATCTGTAAGTAACCTGCAAACATTGTTTGCAGGTTACTCACCACCAGACAGTGAGAATGACCATAGAGTGTAACCCCTGAAAGAACCCCAGATTAAGTCACCCCCAGAATGACCATAGACTGTAAAACTGAAATAGTGACCCTCAGACACAGGATGAACTCACACAGTGAATAACCCTCAGACAATGACCCTCAATGAGCGAGTGACCCTCTGTGAATGGCCCTCAGACAGAGTGACCCTCAGTGAGTGGCCCTCAGCCAGGTAGTGACCATCTGACCGTGAGTGACTCTCAGCCGGTCACCCTCAGCTATTGAGTGATCCTCTGCCAGTCACAAACCTTTAGCCCGAGATCTCAGCCAGTAAGTGACCCCCAGTGAGAGACCCTCAGCCACAGTGACCCACTGCTAGTGAATGACCCTCAGCCAATGAATGACTCAGGAGTGACCCTCAACCATTCAGTGACTGTCAGAGTGACCCTCTGCCAGTGAGTGACCCCCAGTGAGAGATCCTCAGCGAGTGAGTGACCCTCTGCCACAGAGTCACTCACTTTCAGTGAGAGCCCCTCAGCCATTGGGGACTCTCAGTGAGTGACCCGCAGCCAGTGACTCTCAGCGACTGTGTCCTGGGGCAGGTGGAGAGGCGGAACCTTTGTGCGGCTCCATGCGAAGCCCGGACGGATGAGGGAGTCTCACATAGCAACGCGCGGGGAGAAACATGAAGAGGAAACAGCGCGGGGCTCGGGGGGGCCGCGGGGTCCTGGTCTTCAGTGAGGAGCAGCGGAGGTGAGAGAGATCCCAGTGCGAGCTTTAATAACCCGGGGGGGAGATAGGGGAGGTGAGGGGATACAGGGGGAGGGGGGTGGTGTGAGGGGAGGGGAGGGGAGGGGAGGGGAGGGTGGTGTGATGGGGAGGGTGGTGTGATGGGGGGGGGGGAGGGTGGTGTGATGGGGGGGGGGGGAGGGTGGTGTGATGGGGGGGGGGGAGGGTGGTGTGATGGGGGGGGGGGAGGGTGGTGTGATGGGGGGGGGGGGAGGGTGGTGTGATGGGGGGGGGGGGAGGGTGGTGTGATGGGGGGGGGGGGAGGGTGGTGTGATGGGGGGGGGGAGGGTGGTGTGATGGGGGGGGGGGAGGGTGGTGTGATGGGGAGGGGAGGGTGGTGTGATGGGGGGGGGGAGGGTGGTGTGATGGGGGGGGGAGGGTGGTGTGATGGGGGGGGGAGGGTGGTGTGATGGGGGGGGAGGGTGGTGTGATGGGGGGGGGGAGGGTGGTGTGATGGGGGGGGGAGGGTGGTGTGATGGGGGGGGAGGGTGGTGTGATGGGGGGGGGAGTGGTGTGATGGGGGAGGGGAGGGGAGGGGAGGGGGGGTGGTGTGATGGGGGGGGAGTGGTGTGATGGGGGGGGGGAGTGGTGTGATGGGGGGGGGGGAGTGGTGTGATGGGGGGGGAGTGGTGTGATGGGGGGGGAGTGGTGTAATGGGGGGGAGTGGTGTGATGGGGGGAGGGGAGGGGGGGTGGTGTGATGGGGGAGGGGAGGGGAGGGGGGGTGGTGTGATGGGGGGGAGGGGGTGGTGCGATGGGGGGGAGGGGGGGTGGTGCGATGGGGGGGGGTGGTGCGATGGGGGGGGAGGGGGGGTGGTGCGATATGGGGGGGAGGGGGGGGTGGTGCGATGGGGGGGAGGGGGGGTGGTGCGATGGGGGGGAGGGGGGGGTGGTGCGATGCGGGGGGAGGGGGGTGGTGCGATGGGGGGGGAGGGGGGGTGGTGCGATGGGGGGGAGGGGGGGGTGGTGCGATGGGGGGGGAGGGGGGGGGTGGTGCGATGGGGGGGGAGGGGGGGTGGTGCGATGGGGGGGGAGGGGGGGGTGGTGCGATGGGGGGGGAGGGGGGGTGGTGCGATGGGGGGGGAGGGGGGTGGTGCGATGGGGGGGGTGCGATGGGGGGGGGTGCGATGGGGGGGGGTGCGATGGGGGGGTGGTGCGATGGGGGGGGAGGGGGGTGGTGCGATGGGGGGGGGAGGGGGGTGGTGCGAAGGGGGGGGAGGGGGGTGGTGCGATGGGGGGGGAGGGGGGGTGGTGCGATGGAGGGGGAGGGGGGGTGGTGCGATGGGGGGGAGGGGGGTGGTGCGATTGGGGGGGGAGGGGGGTGGTGCGATTGGGGGGGAGGGGGGGGTGGTGCGATGGGGGGGGAGGGGGGGTGGTGCGATGGGGGGGGAGGGGGGGTGGTGCGATGGGGGGGAGGGGGGGTGGTGCGATTGGGGGGGGAGGGGGGTGGTGCGATGGGGGGAGGGGGGGTGGTGCGATGGGGGAGGGGGGGGTGTGTGATGGGGGGGAGGGGGAGGTGGTGTGATGGAGGGGAGGGGGGTGGTGTGATGGGGGGAGGGGGGTGGTGTGATGGGGGGAGGGGGGTGGTGTGATGGGGGGAGGGGGGGGATGGGGAGGAAGGGGGGGGTGGTGTGAGGGGGGGTGTGTGATGGGGTGAGGGGGGGTGTGTGATGGGGGGAGGGGGAGGTGGTGTGATGGGGGGAGGGGGGGTGGTGTGATTTGGGGAGGGGGGGGTGGTGTGATGGGGGGGAGGGGGGGGGTGGTGTGATGGGGGGAGGGGGGGTGGTGAGATGGGGGGGGAGGGGGGGTGGTGTGATGGGGGGGGAGGGGGGGGTGGTGTGATGGGGGGAGGGGGGGGGTGGTGTGATGGGGGGGAGTGGTGTGATGGGGGGGTGGTGTGATGGGGGGGAGGGGGGGTGGTGTGATGGGGGGGCGGGGGGGTGGTATGATGGGGGGGAGGGGGGGGTGGTGTGATGTGGGGGGGATGGGGGTGTGGTGTGATGGGGGGAGGGGGGTGTGGTGTGATGGGGGGAGGGGGGTGGTGTGATGGGGGGGAGGTGGGGTGGTGTGATGGGAGGGGGAGGGGGAGGTGGTGTGATGGGAGGAGGGGGGGTGGTGTGATAGGGGGGAGGGGGGGGGTGGTGTGATGGGGGGAGGAGGGGGTGGTGTGAGTGGGGGGTGTGTGATGGGGGGGAGGGGGAGGTGGTGTGATGGGGGAGGCGGGGTGGTGTGATGGGGGGCAGGGGGGGGTGGTGTGATGGGGGGAGGGGGGTGGTGTGATGGGGGGAGGGGGTGGTGTGATGGGGGGGAGGGGGGGTGGTGTTATGGGGAGAGGGGGGGTGTGTGATGGGGGGGAGGGGGAGGTGGTGTGATGGGGTGGAGGGGGGGGTGGTGTGATGGGGGAGGGGGGGGTGGTGTGAAGGGTGGGAGGGGGGGTGGTGTGATGGGGGGGAGGGGGTGGTGGTGTGATGGGGGGAGGGGGGGTGGTGTGATGGGGGGAGGGGGGGGTGGTGTGATGGGGGGGATTGGTGTGATGGGGGAGTGGTGTGATGGGGGGGGAGGGGGGGTGGTGTGATGGGGGGGTGGTATGATGGGGGGGTGTGATGGGGGGGGGAGGGGGGTGGTGTGATTGGGGGGAGGGTGTGGTGTGATGGGGGGAGGGGTGGGTGGTGTGATGGGGGGGAGGTGGGGTGATGTGATGGGAGGGGGAGGGGGGGTGGTGTGATTGGGGGGGTGGTATGATGGGGGGGTGTGATGGGGGGGGAGGGGGGGTGGTGTGATTGGGGGGAGGGTGTGGTGTGATGGGGGGAGGGGTGGGTGGAGTGATGGGAGGGGAAGGGGGGGTGGTGTGATGGGGGAGTGGGGGGTGGTGTGATGTGGGGGAGGGGAGGTGGTGTGATGGGGGGGAGGGGGGGGTGGTGTGATGGGGGGGTGTGATGGGAGGGGGGGTGGTGTGATGGGGGGGGTGTGATGGGGGGGTGGGGGGGGGTGGTGTGATGGGGGGGAGGGGGGTGGAGTGATGGGGGGGAGGGGGGGGTGGTGTGATGGGGGGGAGGGGGGGTGGAGTGATGGGGGGAGGGGGGGTGGAGTGATGGGGGGGAGGGGGTGGTGGAGTGATGGGGGGTGGGAGGGGGTGGTGGAGTGATGGGGGGTGGGAGGGGGTGGTGGTGTGATGGGGGGGAGGGGGGGTGGTGTGATGGGGGGGAGGGGGGGTGGTGTGATGGGGGGGAGGGGGGGGTGGTGTGATGGGGGGGGAAGGGGGGGTGGTGCGATGGGGGGGAGGGGGGGGTGGTGCGATGGGGGGGAGGGGGGGTGGTGCGATGGGGGGGAGGGGGGGGGTGGTGCGATGGGGGGGGAGGGGGGGTGGTGCGATGGGGGGGGAGGGGGTGGTGCGATGGGGGGGGGGTGCGATGGGGGGGTGGTGCGATGGGGGGGGGTGCGATGGGGGGTTGGTGCGATGGGGGGGGAGGGGGGTGGTGCGATGGGGGGGGAGGGGGGTGGTGCGAAGGGGGGGGGAGGGGAGTGGTGCGATGGGGGGGGAGGGGGGGTGGTGCGATGGGGGGGGAGGGGGGGTGGTGCGATGGGGGGGAGGGGGGTGGTGCGATTGGGGGGGGAGGGGGGGTGGTGCGATGGGGGGGAGGGGGGGTGGTGTGATGGGGGGGGAGGGGGGGTGGTGCGATGGGGGGGGAGGGGGGGTGGTGCGATTGGGGGGGGAGGGGGGTGGTGTGATGGGGGGAGGGGGGGTGGTGTGATGGGGGAGGGGGGGGTGTGTGATGGGGGGGAGGGGGAGGTGGTGTGATGGAGGGGAGGGGGGTGGTGTGATGGGGGGAGGGGGGGGTGGTGTGATGGGGGGAGGGGGGGGATGGGGAGGAAGGGGGGGGGTGGTGTGAGGGGGGGTGTGTGATGGGGTGAGGGGGGGTGTGTGATGGGGGGAGGGGGAGGTGGTGTGATGGGGGGAGGGGGGGGGTGGTGTGATTTGGGGAGGGGGGGTGGTGTGATGGGGGGGAGGGGGGGGTGGTGTGACGGGGGGAGGGGGGGTGGTGAGATGGGGGGGGAGGGGGGGTGGTTTGATGGGGGGGAGGGGGGGTGGTGTGATGGGGGGAGGGGGGGGTGGTGTGATGGGGGGGAGTGGTGTGATGGGGGGGTGGTGTGATGGGGGGGAGGGGGGGTGGTGTGATGGGGGGGCGGGGGGGTGGTATGATGGGGGGGAGGGGGGGGTGGTGTGATGTGGGGGGGATGGGGGTGTGGTGTGATGGGGGGAGGGGGGTGTGGTGTGATGGGGGGAGGGGGGTGGTGTGATGGGGGGGAGGTGGGGTGGTGTGATGGGAGGGGGAGGGGGAGGTGGTGTGATGGGAGGAGGGGGGGGTGGTGTGATAGGGGGGAGGGGGGGGTGGTGTGATGGGGGGAGGAGGGGGTGGTGTGAGTGGGGGGTGTGTGATGGGGGGGAGGGGGAGGTGGTGTGATGGGGGAGGCGGGGTGGTGTGATGGGGGGCAGGGGGGGTGGTGTGATGGGGGGAGGGGGGTGGTGTGATGGGGGGAGGGGGTGGTGTGATGGGGGGGAGGGGGGGTGGTGTTATGGGGAGAGGGGGGGTGGTGTGAGGGGGGGTGTGTGATGGGGGGGAGGGGGGGTGGTTTGATGGGGGGGGGAGGGGGGGTGGTGTGATGGGGGGAGGGGGGGGTGGTGTGATGGGGGGGAGTGGTGTGATGGGGGGGTGGTGTGATGGGGGGGAGGGGGGGTGGTGTGATGGGGGGGCGGGGGGGGTGGTATGATGGGGGGGAGGGGGGGGGTGGTGTGATGTGGGGGGGATGGGGGTGTGGTGTGATGGGGGGAGGGGGGTGTGGTGTGATGGGGGGAGGGGGGTGGTGTGATGGGGGGGAGGTGGGGTGGTGTGATGGGAGGGGGAGGGGGAGGTGGTGTGATGGGAGGAGGGGGGGTGGTGTGATAGGGGGGAGGGGGGGGTGGTGTGATGGGGGGAGGAGGGGGTGGTGTGAGTGGGGGGTGTGTGATGGGGGGGAGGGGGAGGTGGTGTGATGGGGGAGGCGGGGGTGGTGTGATGGGGGGCAGGGGGGGTGGTGTGATGGGGGGAGGGGGGTGGTGTGATGGGGGGAGGGGGTGGTGTGATGGGGGGGAGGGGGGGTGGTGTTATGGGGAGAGGGGGGGTGGTGTGAGGGGGGGTGTGTGATGGGGGGGAGGGGGAGGTGGTGTGATGGGGTGGAGGGGGGGGTGGTGTGATGGGGGAGGGGGGGGTGGTGTGAAGGGTGGGAGGGGGGGTGGTGTGATGGGGGGGAGGGGGTGGTGGTGTGATGGGGGGAGGGGGGGTGGTGTGATGGGGGGAGGGGGGGGTGGTGTGATGGGGGGGATTGGTGTGATGGGGGAGTGGTGTGATGGGGGGGAGGGGGGGTGGTGTGATGGGGGGTGGTATGATGGGGGGGTGTGATGGGGGGGGTGGGTGGGGTGGTGTGATTGGGGGGAGGGTGTGGTGTGATGGGGGGAGGGGTGGGTGGTGTGATGGGGGGGAGGTGGGGTGATGTGATGGGAGGGGGAGGGGGGGTGGAGTGATGGGAGGGGAAGGGGGGGTGGTGTGATGGGGGAGTGGGGGGTGGTGTGATGTGGGGGAGGGGAGGTGGTGTGATGGGGGGGAGGGGGGGTGGTGTGATGGGGGGGTGTGATGGGAGGGGGGGTGGTGTGATGGGGGGGGTGTGATGGGGGGGTGGGGGGGGTGGTGTGATGGGGGGGAGGGGGGTGGAGTGATGGGGGGGAGGGGGGGTGGAGTGATGGGGGCAGGGGGGGGTGGAGTGATGGGGGGGAGGGGGGTGGTGGAGTGATGGGGGGTGGGTGGGGGTGGTGGAGTGATGGGGGGGTGGGAGGGGGTGGTGGTGTGATGGGGGGGAGGGGGGGTGGTGTGATGGGGGGGTGGGAGGGGGTGGTGGTGTGATTGGGGGGGAGGGGGGGGGTGGTGTGATGGGGGGGAGGGGGGGTGGTGTGATGGGGGAGGGGGGGTGGTGTGATGGGGGGAGGGGGGTTGGTGTGGTGGGGGGAGGGGGGGTGGGGTGATGGGGGGGGTGGTGTGATGGGGCAGGAGGGGGGGGTGGTTGATGGGGGGAGGGGTGTGGTGTGATGGGGGGAGGGGGGGTGGTGTTGATGGGGGGGGGTGGTGTGGTGGGAGGGTGGTGTGTGGGGGGGAGGTGGGGGGTGGTGTGATGGGGGGTGGGGTGTGGGTGTGTGGGGGGAGGGGGGGGGTGGTGTGATGGGGGGGAGGAGGGGGGTGGTGTGATGGGGGGGAGGGGGGGTGGTGTGATGGGGGGAGGGGGGTGGTGTGATGGGGGGGTTGGTCTGAGGGGGAGTGGTGTGGTATGATGGGGTGAGGGAGATGGTGTGATGGGGGGGAGAGGGGTGTTGTGATGGGCGGGAGGGGGGTGGTGTGATGGGGGGAGGGGTGTGGTATTGGGGGTTGGTGTGATGGGGGGGAGGGGGTTGGTGTGATGGGGGGGAGGGGGGGTGGTGTGATGGGGGGGAGGGGGGTGGTGTGATGGGGGGAGGGGGGTGATGGGGAGGGAGAGAGGGGGTGTGTGATGGGGAGGGAGGGAAGGGGGGGTGTGTGATGGGGAGGGAGGGAAGGGGGGGGTGTGTGATGGGGAGGGAGAGAGGGGGGATGTGTGATGGGGAGGGAGGGAGGGCGGGGTGTGTGATGGGGAGGGAGGGAGGTGTGTGATGGGGAGGGAGGGGGGGTGTGTGATGGGAGGGAGGGGGGGTGTGTGATGGGAGGGAGGGATGGGGGGGGTGTGTGATGGGAGGGAGGGAGGGGGGGGTGTGATGGGGAGGGAGGGGGTGTGTGATGGGGAGGGAGGGGGGGGTGTGTGATGGGAGGGAGGGAGGGGGGGGTGTGTGATGGGAGGGAGGGAGGGGGCGGGTGTGATGGGGGGAGGGGGGTGATGGGGAGGGAGAGAGGGGGTGTGTGATGGGGAGGGAGGGAAGGGGGGGTGTGTGATGGGGAGGGAGAGAGGGGGGATGTGTGACGGGGAGGGAGGGAGGGCGGGGTGTGTGATGGGGAGGGAGGGAGGGGGGTATGTGATGGGGAGGGAGGGGGGTGTGTGATGGGGAGGGAGGGGGGGTGTGTGATGGGGAGGGAGGGGGGGGGTGTGTGATGGGAGGGAGGGGGGGGTGTGTGATGGGAGGGAGGGAGGGGGGGTGTGTGATGGGAGGGAGGGAGGGGGGGGTGTGATGGGGAGGGAGGGGGGGTGTGTGATGGGGAGGGAGGGGGGTGTGTGATGGGGAGGGGTGGGTGGGTGTGTGTGTGATGGGGAGGGAGGGAGGGGTGGGTGGGTGTGATTGGGATGGGGAGGGAGGGAGGGGTGGGTGGGTGTGTGTGATGGGGAGGGAGGGGTGGGTGGGTGTGTGTGTGATGGGGAGGGAGGGATGGGTGGGTGCGTGTGTGTGTGTGATGGGGAGGGAGGGTGGGGTGGGTGCGTGTGTGTGTGTGTGATGGGGAGGGAGGGTGGGGTGGGTGGATGTGTGTGTGATGGGGAGGGCGGGAGGGGTGGGTGGGTGTGTGTGTGATGGGGAGGGAGGGGTGTGTGTGTGATGGGGAGGGAGGAGTGTGTGTGTGATGGGGAGGGAGGAGTGGGTGTGTGATGGGGAGGGAGGAGTGGGTGTGTGATGGGGGGAGGGGGGTGTGACGGGGATGGGGGGAGGGGGGTGTGACGGGGGAGGGGGGTGTGACGGGGGAGGGGGGGGTTGTGACGGGGAGGGGGGGTGTGACGGGGATAGGCCTGATGGGGAGGTGGGTGATTAGGAGCAACGATGATGGGGAGGGGGTGTAATGGGGAGGTGGAGGGGGTGGTGGTGATGGAGGAGAGGGTGGGGTGATGGGGGAGAGGTTTGTGGGAGGGCAGGGGTTAATGATGGGGGGAGATGATGGAGAAGGAGCTAGGGATGTTATGGAATGGGGATGGTGGAATTTGGGTGCTGTGACTGGAGCTCAGGTGCGATTCAGTGAGACTGACCTCCTTCATCAGGACTATTTGATGGAGCAGCCGCTTTTTTCATAGCCCTTGACTTCATCCTCTGTCTGAAATGAGGGGCAGTTGATATTGGAGAGAGAATTTAGAGAGACTGAATGAGGAACATTTATGAGAAATTTCCTTTCTGAAGATCAGTAAGAACTGGTTTATTATAAGGAGTGAGTGCGTAGATTAACTGACGGGGAAACTAGATCAAGATGTGATGGAGAAAGGAATGGAAGGTAATGGTGATAGAGTTTGATGCACAGCATTGATGGGCCGAATGAAAGTGTGAACTGCATCACTCCATGATTTTATATGAAAACGTGGTGCAGACTTTTAAAAATCAAGATATGTTCTTTTCTGTTCGCTTCCTTTGAAGGGAGTTTCTGACAGGTTTTCACAAGCGCAAGGTGGAGAGGAGGAAAAAGGCTTTGGACGAAATTAAAGCCAAGCTGAAGGCAGAGCAAAAGCGTGTGAAAGATGAGGTGAGAATGGTGTTTGAAACGGTTCTGTTTGACAAGGAGGATTGCTGTGAAAGAGGGGGAAAAAAATCAAAGTTTATTTATTTATTAGGCACAAGTAGGCTTATATTAACACTGCAGTGATTTTACTATAAAAATTCCCTAGTTGTCAACTCCGGCACCTGTTCGGGTACATTGAGGCAGAATTTAGCTTGGCCAATGCACCTAACCAGCACGTCTTTCGGACTGAGAGCGGAAACCAGAGCACCTGGAGGAAACTCACGCAGACATGGGGGGAACGTGCAAACTCCACACAGACAGTGACCCAAGTCAGGAATTGAAGCTGGATCCCTGGTGCTGTGAAACAGTGGTGCTAGCCACTTCACGTGCTCACTGTGTATTAAAACCTCCCAAGATATTTCAGAGAAGGAAATTTTGATAACACACAAAACTATTGTCAGGTAGATGGGCAAAAACTTGCTCCAAAGAGGTATACATAGAACATAGAACCCTACAGTGCAGAAACAGGCCCTTCGGCCCATCAAGTCTGCACTGAACACAATCCCACCCAGATCCTATCCCCATATCCCTACACATTTACCTACTAATCCCTCTAACCTACACATCCCAGGACACTAAGGGGCAATTTTAGCATAGCCAATGAACCTAACCCGCACATCTTTGGACTGTGGGAGGAAACCGGAGCACCCGGAGAAAACCCACGCAGACTCGAGGAGAATGTGCAAACTCCACACAGGCAGTGACCCGAGCCGGGAATTGAACCCAGGTCCCTGGAGCTGTGAAGCAGCAGTGCTAACCACTGTGCTACCGTGCCGCAAAGAGGTAGATTGTTCTGTGTTCTGTGTACCATGCTCCAAAGCGGTAGATTGTTCTTCCATTAGAAATTACAGATTCAACATCAATGTTCCCACCCAAAGCAACTTGCCCAACATCGAGACGCTAATCACTGAAAACCAGCTCTGCTGTCATTCAGATGCCTGACACCAGACTCCCCGAAACAACTGCTCTACTCTGAACTACTTGCGGCAGGAGAGGCCCAGGAAGACAGCTTTAGGGGTGTTCTCAAAGTGTCCCCAAAGACGTTAAAGAGCTGCGCCAATTCATGGGAGTCTCTGGCTTGTGACTGACCAGAACGGAAAAGTTTCATTCGGAATGAGAGACTTCAAGATATCGGACAAACCTCCAAATGATCCATCTACCTGCCCCTTCAAGCAGCGCAAGCCACGTGTAGCGGGAGCACTAGGGGGCATGGTAGCACAATGGTGAGCACTGCTGCCTCACAATACCAGGGACCCAGATTCGATTCTGGTCTTGGGTGACTGTGTGTGGAGTTTGCATATTCTGTCTGTGTCAGTGTGGGTTTCCTCCCACATTCCAAGGTGCATTGGTCATACTAAATTGCCCCTTAGTGTCAGGGGAATTAGCTGGGATAAATGCATGGGGTTATGACAATAAGGCCTGTGTGGAATTGTGGGATGGGCTGAATGGCCTCCTGCACTGTAGGATTTAATTAAAGCTAAATGTGCTTTATTTAAATGCACTAAGTACTTGCAACGAGATAAATTAGTTGATAACACAGATTGCAACACATGAGTGTGATGTGTTAGATATTACAGAAACGTGGTTGCAAGGTGATCAGAACTGGGTGCTCAACATTCTAGTGTATACAATGTTCCAGAAGAACGGGCAAAAGGGGAAAGGAGGTGGTTAAGCGTTGTTAATCAACTTAGAACTGAGTTGAGGTGGAATTTCTTCAGCCCCAGGGGGGTAAATATTTGTATATAAAAAGAGGAAAGGAGATGGTTAAGCGTTGCTAATCAAGTTAGAACTGAGTTGAGGAATTTCTTCAGCACTGAGGAGGTAAATATGTGGCATTCATTGCCATAGAAAGGTGTGGAGGCCAAGTCATCTGGTGTATTTAAGACAGAGGTAGATAGGTTGTTGATTGGTAAGGGGACCAAAGATTATGGGAAAAGGTGGGAGAATGGGGTTGAGAAATGTATCAGCCATCATCCAATGGCGGAGAGGATCTGATGGGCCTAATGGCCTAACTTTGCTCTTGTATATTATGGTGTCATGGCAGTCTGCAGATTGCACCTTGGACTTTGCAGTCATCTCAGAACCCATCGAACCAGAGTGGAAGCAAATCACCCTCGATGCCAAGGGGCTACTGAAAAAGCATACTCGACAGCCATGGGAATTAAAAATAAACCATGTCACGTTGATGCTGCATGTCATTTTGGAAGTGATGACTCTTTGCTGTGACAAAGATGGGATAGAATTTAATTTTATAAAACTTAATTATTAATGAAGGCTGCCTGAGAATATAAATGATGTCACATCTACTCAGTGACACCGTAATGAAGGAAATGAATGGAGCAAACATTAAAGGGGAATCATCTTTAGAATGTAGACAATACATATTTAATGCACATGAATAATTCATTTGGATAGGACCCTTAGGGTAGGATGTGATGTGTAATAGGTTTATAAGGAGTGTCTCTGGTGTGAACTATTGGCAACACAATTGTGCTGTTGCTGCCAGCAGATGCTTTTGTGCCCATTTTGTTGTTGTTGATAGATCAACTGCCACTGACCAAGTTCAGTGAGAGGGCATCTGCACTGTAGCAGAATAGGGTGAACGGCACAGTGGTTAGCACTGCTGCCTCACAGCGCCAGGGACCCAGGTTCAATTCCCAGCTTGGGTCACTATCTGTGTGGAGGCTGCACGTACTCCTTGTGTCTGTGTGGGTTTCCTCCGGGTGCTCCGGTTTCCCCTCTCAGTCCAAAAGATGTGCTGGTTAGAATGCATTGACCCAAACAAGTGCCTGAGTGTGGTCACAGTAACTTCATTGCAGTGTTAATGTAAGCCTTGTGACTAATAAATAAACGTTTTACTTTTTGACCAAAGGCATGGTGAGTCCTGCTTGGTACATTTGGGCTTTGTTTCGGGGTTGGGAGAGGGCATCCAGGTCGACCACTTGCTCATCCCCACTCGGAAGGTACACCCATGTGGACACCATACATACCAAGAAAATACTGAGAGAGCTGGAGTTTGGGAAGAAGAGGAGAAAATACCGAAAATATTCGGAATCAGGCTGATGACCTCTCTTCGTCAGAAAAAACATTGTCATTTTTATAGAAGAAGCATAGAAGGAGACCAGTTGGCCCATCCCATTGAACTGGCACCGACAACAATCCCACCCAGGCGCTATCCCCATAACCCCACATATTTATCTTGATAATCCTCCTGACACTAAGGGGCAATTTAGCATGGCCAATCCACCTAACCCGCACATTTTTGGAATGTGAACATAAGAACATAAGAAATAGGAGCAGGAGTAGGCCATCTAGCCCTTTGAGCCTGCCCCGCCATTCAATAAGATCATGGCTGATCTGTCGTGGCTCAGTTCCACATTCCCGCCCTCTCCCCATAACCCTTAATCCCCTCTCTTATCAAAAACCCATCAACCCGCTTCTTAAAAATATTTAGCGAGGCTGCCTCCACCACTTCAATGGGCAGAGAATTCCAGAGATTCACCACCCTTTGAGTGAAGAAGTTCCTTCTCAACTCTGTTCTAAACCGCCTCCCCTTTATCTTGTGGGCAGAAACTAGAGCACCCGGAGGAAACCGATGCACACACAAGACAAACGTGCAGACTCCACACAGTCACCCGAGGCCGGAATTGAACCTGGGTCCCTGGAGCTGTGAGGCAACTCTGCCACCGTGCTGCCCATTCACTAAGCAGACGATAACAGATGCAGCAATTTCATGAGCAAATGTTGCATTTGTATAGAAGATGCCAGTGTATTTTTATGTGTCACAATTAAAAACATGACAAATGGTAACCTACAAAAACTCCATGACCTTTTGCTGCATGACCTTGGCCTCCCTATCACACTGTACACCAAGGGAAGTGTAATCACTATTGTAATGTAGAACTGCGAGAGCTTAAGAGTTTTAACAAAGTCGAGGAAGAAGAATGGGAATGGGAGGATACCAAAAGGGAAGATCTGTGATGGGTTGGGGGACAGGGCTAAAGAGATGATGGTACTAATGAAGGGACAAAAACAACAGATTAGCCTCAGAGTATATCGAGCTTCATTAGTTAGTTTATTTATTAGTCACAAGTAGGCTTACATTAACACTGTAATGAAGTTACTTTGAAAATCCCCTAGCCCCCACCCTCTGGTGCCTGTTTGGGTACACTGAGGGAGAATTTAGCATGGTCAATACACCTAACCTGCACATCATTGGACTAGGAGGAAACTGGAGCACTTGGAGAAAACCCACGCAGACATGGGGAGAACGCACAGACTCTGCACAGACAGTGACCCAAGGCTGGAATTGAACCTGAGTCCCTGGCGCTGTGAGGCAGCAACACCAATCACTGTGCCACCCCATTGTTGTTGTAATCCAATCTACAGCCTCCATACACTCAGTCCGGAGTTGCATGTTGAGAATTCCTATGTGAACAAGGAAGTGAAGGCCTGCTGCAGCTCATCAGCTCCTGTCTTTGTGTGAAGATGTCTTTATCATCAACAAAATTTAATAACATTTAAGCTTTTGTCCACTTTTCTCCCCATTTTGCCTGAAGATGAGCCTTTTTTCAGTGACCATTGTTTGTTGTGATTGAGGGTCAGTGAACTATTTGACTGCAGGGGTGATCCTAGCCAATCCTGCCTCTAGTCAGCATCTACATACAGGCATTTGCCATTAGGGGTCATTGAAAAGACATTGGGAGCAGTGTCTACAGCTGATTTATTTCCCCTTCCTAACTTAGGGGTTTTGAGTTGACTTGTTGTGTGTCCTGCCCCCAGGTAATTAAGCCCAGACTAGGATTTTAATTGGAATATTCCTGGTAGACCTTCCACTGTCACCCTAATGCACTGAGCTAAAATGTCATGAGGTGTTTGACAGCAGTGATTATTCCAACGGAATCACTCACAGCTGTATTAGGCCAGCTGGCCAACAGTTTGGTCGAAGAGATAGGTTTTAAAGAGTGCCTTGAAGAGAGATAAGTGGAGAAGTAGCACAGTGGTTAGCACTGCTGCTTCACAGCTCCAGGGACCTGGGTTCAATTCCCGGCTTGGGTCACTGTCGTATGGAGTTTGCACATTCTCCTCGTGCCTGCGTGGGTTTCCTCCGGGTGCTCCGGTCTCTTCCTGCAGTCCAAAGACGTATGGGTTAGGTTGATTGGCCGTGCTAAAAATTGCTCTTGGTGTCCTGAGATGCGTAGGTTACAGAGATTAGTGGGTAAATATGTAGGGATATGGGGATAGGGCCTGTGTGGGATTGTGGTCAGTGCAGACTTGATGGGCCAAATGGCCTCTTTCTGTACAGTAGGGTTTCTATGATTCTAAGTCGTACGTAGAATCAACAGTACAAAAACAGGCTCCAGGTGAGTCTCCTCCCTCCCATCATCTACCCTCTCTTTCCTTTCTCCTTTATGTTTATCTTGCTTCCCCTTGAATGCATCTATGCTCGTTGCTTCAACTCCTTGTAGTAGTAGTGAGCTCCATGTTCTTAAGGCTTTTATAGTTTAAAGTTTATTTATTAGTTTCACAAATAGGCTTACATTAACACTGTAATGAAGTTACTATGAAAATCCCTGAGTCGCCTCAATCCAGCACCTGTGCAGGTACACTGAGGGAGAATTTAGCATGCTCAATGCACCTAACGAGTATGCCTTTCGGATTGTGGGTTAGGAAACTGGAACACCTGGAGGAAACCTACATGGACATGGGGGGAATGTGCAAATTCCGCAGGTGGTGACCCAAGCTGGGAATTGAACTTGGGTCTCTGGTGTTGTGAGCCGCAGTGCTAACTCCTGTGCCACCATGTCGCCCCCTCTAGTCATGTTCTAGCCACGCTCTGGGTAAAGAAGTTTATGAAGGACTAACTTTATGACCCTGTGGCCTCCCCCACATCCAGGCCCATTTACCAAGGAGAGCAACAGGGACAAGTTATTGTTGGAGGAAGGTGTTCCAGAGCTTGCTGCATCGGGAACTCAAGGCATGACCTCCAGTGGCAGAATCCTGAAAATTGGGGGCGCACAATACAATGTTTCCTAACCTGTACTCTTTACTGACTTGCAGAGACATAAAGAATACGTGAAGATGTTCAAGGAAAGACAAGAAGCTTTAGGTAACTTTTATCATCTAGTGTGATTGAGCTGGCTGCAAGGTTAAGCTTTTCATTTCTTGTTCAGTTTCACAGTTGACAGACAATTCTTCCTCAGGTTTTGGGTTAAAACTCTGTGTCATCAACCCTTTAGCCATAGTGATGGACTTCCACATCCACTTGCTGTAGTCTGACCATTATGGCTCACCCCCCAAGCTTGGATCAGACTGGAGCAACGAGGCTGAAATCTCCTCAAAGTTTCTGCACTTTTCTCATGAGCCTTGATCGGCATGTAGTTCTACAGGCTCTGCTTGCCTTCCAGTATAATGAATGGCACAATTGTTAGCACTGCTGCCTCACGGCTCCAGGGAGCCGGGTTCGATTCCTGGCTCGGGTCACTGTCTGTGTGGAGTCAGCATGTTCTCCCCATGTGTGTGTGGGTTTCATAGAATCGTAGAAACAATATAGTGCAAAAAGAGGCCATTCAACCCATTGAGTCTGTACTGACCACAATCCCACCTAGGCCCTACTCCCTTATCCCTACATATTTACCTGCTAATCTCTCTAACCTATGCATCTCAGGAAACGAAGGGGCAACTTTAGCACGGCCAGTCAACCTAACCTGCACATCTTTGGACTTTGGGGGAAACCGGAGCACCCGGAGAAAACCCACGCAAACATGAGGAGAATATGCAAACTCCACACAGATAGTGACCCAAGCCAGGAATCGAACCCAGGTCCCTGGAGCTATGAAGCAACAGTGCTAACCACTGTGCTATTGTGCTGCTACCATTTCTTGCGGTTTCCCCCCTCAGTCCAAAGATGTGTGGATTAGGTTGATTGGCAATACCCCTTACTGTCAGGGGGATTAGCAAAGTATAAGTGGGATTATGGGGGTAGAGCCTGGGTGGGACTGTTGGCAGTGCAGATTTGATGGGCCGAATGGCCACCTTCTACACTGTAGGATTCAAAGAAAACCAACAGCTTGTCACTGGCTTTTGGCGCAGTTTCAAATTGTGTCTGGTTGCACTACTGTGAAGCATTTTGAGTCATTTCACCATGTTGAAGGCTCAAAGTAAATTTAAGTTATTGCCATTGTCATCCCTTTTCATGACCGTAGGATTCTCAAAGCTAGTTAAGTACTTTTGGGCTTTAAGTTGAATATCTTGAATTTGATTGAAACATGGTCACCCCTGGTTAGGGGTCTGAACGCTTCAGGCTGACTGCATTGTTTTCTGTTTACTTACAGAGGAAGCTGATGAGTTAGACCAACTGGCAACATCCAAGATGGAATCTATTCAGTACAACCATCCAAACCACACCGTTACTGTGACAACAGTCAGTAACTTAGATTTGACCGCTGCCAATTTATTCAATCTTGGTCCGAACCAGGTGAGTAAATGATTGAAGTTGAAAGATTCACCCTTGTACAGAGGATACAAGATCAGAACTTGGAATGTTCGCCCATGACTGCAACAATGTTCACCATTAGCGGCTCCTCGGATACAGGAGCAGTCCGTGTTCGTGTTCAAGTTCAACAAGATCTGGACAATATCCAGGCTTGAGCTGACAAGTGGCAGGTGACATTTGTGCCACACAAATGCCAGGCAATGACCATCACCAATAAGGGACACTCTAATCACTGCTCCTTGACACTCAATGGTGTAACCATCACTAAACCCCTCACTGTTGACATCCTTGGTGTTACCTTTGACCAGACACTCAACTGGATTCGCCATGTAAACACAATGGCTATAAGAGCAGTTCAGAAGCTAGGAATACTGCAGCAAATAACTCACCTCCTGTCTCCCAGGCCTGTCTACCATCGACAAGGCACAAGTCAAGAGTGTGATGGAATACTCCTCACTTGCCTGGGTGGGTGCAGCTCCAGTAACATTCAAGAAGCTTAATACCTTCCAGGACAAAGCACCCCGGTTGATTGGCATTCCATACACAAACATCCAGTCCCTCCACCAATGCACAGTAGCAGCAGTATGTACTCTCTACAAGATACACTGCAGCCATTCATCAAAGACCCCCAGCATGGGCGGCACAGTGGTTAGCAGTGCTGCCTTAGCTCCAGGGACCTAGATTCAATTCCTGCCTTGGGTCACTGGGTGGAGCTTGCATGTTTTCCCTGTCTGTGTGGGTGCTCCAGTTTCCTCCCACAGTCCAAAGATTTGCAGGTTAGGTGCATTGGTCATGCTAAATTGCCCCTTAGTGCCCTGGGATGTGTAGGTTAGAGGGATTAACAGGGTATATATGTAGGGTTACTGGAATGGGGCCTGGGTGGGATTGTTAGTGCAGAGCTGATGGGCCAAAAGGCCTCCTTCTTCACTGTAGGGATTCTATCCTTAAACAGCACCTTCTAAACCCAGACCACTTCCATCTAGAAGGACAAGGGCAGCAGAAGCAGGGGAACACCACACCTGGAGGTTCCCCTCCAGACCACTCACCATCCTGATTTGGAAATATATCACTGTTCCTTTGAGTTGCTGGGTCAAAATCCTGGAATTCCCTCCCAATGGCATTGTGTGTCAACACACAGCATGTGGACTGCAGTGTTTCAAGAAGGCAGCTCACCACTGCCTTCTCAAGGGCAACTAGGGATGGGCAATAAATGCTGGTCTAGCCAGTGATGTCCATGTTCCACGCTTGAATAAAAAAAAATTTACATAAGAACATAAGAACATAAGAAATAGGAGCAGGAGTAGGCCATCTGGCCCTTCGAGCCTGCCCCGCCATTCAATAAGATCATGGCTGATCTGTCGTGACTCAGCTCCACCTTCCCGCCCTCTCCCCATAACCCTTAATCCCTTCTCTTATCAAAAACCCATCAACCCGTTTCTTAAAAATATTTAGCGAGGCAGCCTCCACCACTTCAACGGGCAGAGAATTCCAGAGATTCACCACCCATTGAGTGAAGAAGTTCCTCCTCAACTCTGTTCTAAACCGCCCCCCCTTTATCTTGAGGCTGTGCCCCCTAGTCCTACTGTCTTTTTTGAGCGGGAACAGTCTCTCCACCTCTATCCTATCCATCCCATTCATCATCTTATACGTCTCAATGAGATCTCCCCTCATTCTTCTAAACTCTAACGAGTACAAGCCTAGTTTATTCAGCCTCTCCTCATAGCTCAATCCCCTCAACTCCGGTATCAGCCGAGTAAACCTCCTCTGCACTCCCTCCAGAGCCAAAACATCCTTGCGCAGGTGCGGCGCCCAAAACTGCACACAGTACTCCAGCTGCGGCCTCACCAATGCCCTATACAGCTGCAGCAAGACCTCCCTACTTTTATATTCAATCCCCTTCGCTATGAAGGCCAGCATCCCATTCGCCTTCCTGACCACCTGCTGCACCTGCAAGCTGGGTTTTTGCGACTCATGCACAAGGACCCCGAGGTCCCTCTGCACCGTCGCCTGCTGCAGTTTTTCGCCCCGTAAGTAATAGTCCTTCCTACCATTCCTCCTACCAAAGTGGACCACCTCACACTTGCCAACATTAAATTCCATTTGCCATTTCCTGGCCCATTCGCCCAGCCTATCTAGATCCAGAAACCCAAACCGTTTGGCCTAGCGGATGTTTATACTCCATTCGAGCCTCTTCCCATCTTCCTCATCTAAATGTATCATCTAACCTTATATTCCTTCTCCCATTTGTGTTTGTGGAAGGGATACTAATCAAACAGGCTGTTTTGTCCTAGATGGTGTTGAACATCTTGATATTCCAACATGCCGGGCACTCCCTTCTGCAGTGTCGCAATATTAGCAAAACACAATGACCAATTTGTGCACACAAAGCAATGTGGTCAATGAATAATTGATTTCTGTGATATTGGTTTGAGTGCTGGTGGCCAGGACACCGGGGAGAACTCATGCTCTCTTGTTCAAAATAATGCCGAGGAAGCTTTTTAATCCAGCTTAGAGTGAAACCTTGGTCTTTAGCTGGTCTGAATGCATGGCTCTTATTCACCACTGAAGGGAAGTTGCAGCTCCCAATTCAAAAAAAACTGTAGTTGCTCTGGGCACATTACTGCCTATGATAGGACCAGAGTATTATCTTATTTACTGGAGATCCACTGGAGACAAAGTCTTAACTCTTTTAAACATTAAGCTTCAGTGCAGTACAAGGAAGCACTGTGTGTGCTGTCTTTTCAGATGTCAGAACCAAGGCACTACTGTTGTCTCTTTCAGATGGATTTACAAAAAATTCCCAAGGCACTAGTTTGAAGAAGAGGGCATGACTTCTCCCCAGTGTCCTGGCCATCAGCACTTACCTCTCAACCTATATCACTGAAATCGATTATTCGTTTATCTCATTACGTTTTGTGGGATACTATTGTGCACAAATTAGTCATTGCATTTCCCTGTATTATATCTAAAAACCCTGCTGCTACTTCTGAATAAGCACAAGCTTATTATTTTTCAGATTTGAAGGGGCAGTGTTCTGAATGGAGAATTGAAATTATAGTTGGAACAATTGAAAGTAGAGTGGGGACGATTGAAAGGCCCCACCCCAAAACGTTTAATGATATCCACGATTGTGATCTCTGGTGCACAGGGTGTGGGAGATTCGAGTGTGAACTCACACTGAAAAAAAAATCATGATTTACACCATTTTCCCCACAAATTCAGCACTTAGAACTTTTTTTGGGAGAATCATCCCCTAAGAATCTATTGATGGCCGTGAAACCATTGTTGCTTGTTGGAAAAGCCCATCTCGTTCACTAATGTTTTTTAGGGAAGGAAATCTGCCATCCTCACCCGATCTGGTCTACATGTGACTCCAGAGCCACAGCAATATGGTTGACTCTCAACTGCCCCCTGAATTGGCCTAGCAGGCCACTCAGTTAAAGGGCAATTAGGGATGAGCAATAGATGCTGACTAGCCAGCGTCCCATGTCCCATGAATGAATGTAAAAAGTCAGTACAATTGAATATATAGTCAGAACTTTGTTCTAAAAACAGAGTTCTTATATCAAGAAATGCATTGATATGGTGCAATGACTTTATAAGAGCATTATCAAACAACATTTAACGCTGAAAATCTGGTTCCAAGCTAAATATGGAGATAATAAGGCAGGTGATCAAAAAAAAGGAAGATTTTAGCAAGCATCTTAAAAGTGCAGGGTACAGTAGAAACACAGTGAAGATGTAGGTACTGGATTCCAGAGCTCAGGGATTACCTTTCCTCTTTAAGACATTCCTCACTACCTCAGTTCCTCAGTTTGATCAAGCTTCTGGTTGACTGACCTATGTCTCCTAATGTTACTGTACTTCATCATGGCTCAATTCTTTTCTGAAATAGTGTTGACCTCAAAAGCAGTTTCCTTCCGTGCCCTTCTGAGAGCACAAAATTGGAGTCTTTACACTGGGTGTTGGAGATTACAATTCAACTCTTGCTGCTTCCAGTAACAGGGTTAGAGTTGGTGGCTGCAAGTGCAATTTTTGTCCTTGGTCATCAAATAGGATTTTTTTTGTTGTTTGTTTTTGAAGCCAGAAGACAACGAGGAAGAGCAGGCGATGACGAAGAATGATGATGTGTCTGTGAAAAAGGAAAACCCAGTACCAAGGAAAGCTGCTGAACCCATAATGTCTGCAAGGTAGGGTAAAACATTTGACACTGTGACCAGGCAGTAAACCTTTTAACGCATTCAGAAGATACTTTGGTAAAGGGAAATGGAAAAATGCAAAGTTCAGCAAGATTAGAAGCATTCTAACCCAAATAAGCTCATCAGGAAAGGCAGCAAAGGCAAATCTCCAAATATCAAAAATATTTGGGGAGGCTATGTGTAGTGGTATTATCACTGGACTAGAAATCCAGAGACCCTGGGTAAAGCTCTGGGGGCCCGGGTTCAAATCCCACCGTGGCAGATGGTGAAATTTGAATTCAATAAAAATCTGGAATTAAAAGTCTAATGATCACCATGAAACCATTATTGATTGTTGTAAAAACACCCATCTGGTTCACTCATGTTCTTTAGGGAAAGAAATCTGCCGTCCTTACCTGGTCTGGCTTACGTGTGATTCCAGAGCCACAGCAAATGTGGTTGACTCTTAAATGCCCTCAGGGATAAGCAACAAATGCTGACCGAGATCGCGATGCCCACATCCCATGAACGAATAAAAATTAAAATATCAACGTGTAAAATCAATAAGTTCCTCTCTGTTGAGATAGAAAAAGATTCAGATAATTGAGATTTCAAAAGGAGAAGCACATGTTAAAATGAGGCTTATAAAGGTGGGAATTATAGAAAGTTTCACTGGTCAGTGAGTAAGGTGATTAGAATGGCAAACAATATCAGAAAAAGACTTTTAAAAATATAAAATTTGGTGCTTTAATAACCAAATGAAAAAGGGCGAATCACTTTGGGAAGAGGAGGGAGTCTAATTATAGAGCATCAAGATTTGAGAGAATTATTAAATAGATCATATGTCCCCCATAAGTGTTGATAGAAGCGTGAACATAGTTGTCCCAGTGGAGGATAAGGAGCAATTAGAGTCATAGAGGTTCACAGCATGGAAACAGGCCCTTCAGCCCAACTTGTCCATGCCGTTCTTTTTATTAACCCCTAAGCTAGTCCCAATTGCCTGCGTTTGGCCCTCTATGCCCATCTTCCCCATGTAACTGTCTAAGCGCTTTTTCAAAACAAAAATTGTACCCACTGCTGCTACCTCTGGCAGATTGTTCCAGGCACTCACCAACCTCTGAGTGAAAAAAATGCCCCTCTGGATCCTTTTGTATCTCTCCCATCTCACCTTAAACATATGCCCTCTAGTTTTAGACTCCCCTACCTTTGGGAAAAGATGTTGACTATCTAGCTGATCTGTGCCCCTCGTTATTTTGTAGACTTCTATAAGATCACTCCTCAGCCTTCTATGCTGAGAAAAGTCCCAGTCTATCCAGCCTCTCCTTATAACTCAAACCATCAATTGATAAAACTAAAACCCTGTAGAAGAAAAGTTGGTTCTCCACAAATGATCTGAAGTGAATGACGATGGAGGTGGGTGTTGCTAACGTTGAGGAAAAATGCAGCATTGTATAAGAAGACTTAGAATCACAGAACCCTTACAGTGCAGAAGGAGGCCACTTGGCCCATCGAGTCTGCACTGACCACTACGGGACAATTTAGCATGGCCAATTCATCTAACTTGCACATCTTTAGACTGTGGGAGGAAACTGGAGCACCCAAATGAAACCCATGCAGACACAGTGAGAATGTGCAAACTCCACACAGACAGAGATCCAAACTAGGAATTGAACCTGGGTCCCTGGCGCTATGAGGCAGCAGTGCTAACCACTGTCTCACCGTGTCACACTTGTATTGTACTTGGAAACATGTAGACTGGGCAGTTAAGTGGCAAATGGGGCGGCACAGAGTTTGCATGTTCTCCTCGGGTCTGCATGGGTTTCCTCCCTTACCCCAAAGATGTGTGGGTTAGGTGGATTGGCCATGCTGAATTGCTGCTTAGTGTCAGGGAGATTGGTAGAGTGAAAACATATGGTTAGTGGGATAGGGCCTGGGTAGGATTATTGTCAGTGCTGACTCAATGGGCCAAATGGCCGTCTGCACTATAGGGATTCTATGAAATGAACATTATTAGACATAAATTAACTTCAGTCAGGAAAATAGAAAAATCCCCTAAATTGAATGGCTAGCAGAGTAAAGGAGCTAGGGATAAAGGTGAATAAGTAATTCAGAGCAGCATTTCAGGTTAGCAAATCAATGAAAAATGCTTATATTTCTGGTGGTGGTAGTTAACAGGTCACTCGGGGAGTCTGAGTTCCTGCGGTAACACAAACCTTTCCATGTATTTTGTAGTCTGGAGCTATGGGTGGTGATGGTAGAAGCTCCAACAGTCACATGGCTGGCCAGGAATCTCCCACTCTTACCACCTGCCATTGCTGTGAGTTGGAAGGATTCACAAGTTGATAGTCAACCTGTCTAGCCATGTTATGAATGGACCTTCCTTGGATACCAAGCCCTGGAATGGGACCCTATAACCTGGAACTTGTGGTTCAGAGGCAGGGATAGCTAGGGTGCTGTGAAGGGATGGGAGGTTTTTAATCTGTTGAGAGACAAGTTCCACTGCAACCCACTATTAGTAAGGGAATGGTGACTGTGAATAGGGAGAAATGGTTTACTCCATTTGGGAAAATCAGTGATGAAGGGCCATCAATTTAAAATGATCACGGAGAGAATTTAGGAGAAATGTATCTACTTGTTAGGTTGTTGGAGCTGACTACAGCACAAAAGAGGCCTTTTGGCCCATTAAGAAAATGGTAGCTCCCTGCGAGAACAATTTACCTTGTCCCATTGCACCTCCCTTTCCCCATAAACCTGCAGATTTTTTGATGTTTCTCCAATTTCCTTTTGAAAGCCACGATTGGACCTGCTGCTGCCACCACATTCTCTCAGACAGTTCCTTCAAATCTTAAACTCTCGCTATGTTAAAAAAAAATGTTTTCTAACATTACCTCTGGTTCTGCTGCTAGTCATCTTAAATCTGTGTCTTCAGGTCACCGCCTGTCCTGCCAATGGAAACCGTTTCTCCCCATTTACTTCATCATGATCCTGAATGCCCCTGCTCCTTACCCTTATGAACTGTTAATGGCTTAATAATCGTTTAAAATATTTCGCCCTGATTTCAAATACCGTGAATGCTGAAAATCTGAAGTAAAAAGTGGAAATACTGCAACTACTCATCGAGTCCTGATAACCTGATGCCTCACTCTCCAAATGCTGCCTGATCAGCTGAGTGTATCTGGCATTTTTTACTTTTATTCTCCTTGCTTCCCCTTTTAAGGTTTCTGCGCAGAAGATCTGTAATTCCATGGTGGCACGGTGATTAGCCTCGGGTCACTGTGCAGAGTCTGCACATTCTTCCCGTGTCTGCAAGGGTTTCCTTCAGGTGCTCCAGTTTCTTTCCACACTCCAAAGATATGTGGGTTAGGTGGATTAGCCATGCTAAATTGTCCCTTAATGTCAGGGGGTTTAGCAGGGTAGTATGTGGGGTTAAGAGGATGGGGTCTGGGTGGGATTGTAGTCAGTGCGGTGTGGGCTGAATGGCCCCTTCTGCACTGTTGGGATTCTACGATTCTATTCTGTCATAGATTCATACAGGGTAGAATAATTCTGCCCATCGAGTCTGCACCAACAATATCCAACACTGAAGATGCGCTAATCCCATTTTCCAACACTTGTCCCAGATCCTTCAATGTCCTGATGTTTCAAATGCTCATCCAAATAAGATTGTATGATTTCTGGCCTCCACTACCATCACAGGCAGGTCCCACTACCCTTTGAATGAAATCCTCTCTGAATCTCCTGCTCCTTACCCTAAAAATATATCCCCTAGTAATTGACCCGTCAGCCAAGGGAACTAGCAGCTCCCTGCACACTCTGTCCGTACCTTTCATAATTTCGTATCACAAGATACTTGAGCTCTATGATCTTATTGATGGATGATCGATAGTGCTTTTCAGTGATATTTTGTGATGTTCTCTTCTCATCCTCCTTCAGCCCCTCTGTCGGGGCTTTTCCATTCCCAACAATCTGCTTGATGGGAACCTTGTCCGGTCCAACCATCATTGGCACGGTGGTCAAAATTGTCCCATTGCTGCTGACCAGTGTCTGAAATGGAAAACAGGAAAGTAAATCTCTACCAACAACATACCTAAAGGTTCAATACATTTTCCAGTTTTTAATTATTAAATCTGCTTCCAATGTACTCTTGGTCTCCATTTTAGGTTGCTCCCAAGTGACATGCCGTTCCACTGAATGGACAGGCAAGCAACTTGTTCCCAATCCTCTTCCATCAGACCACAGCCAGAACAGGAAGGAAGGGGGTAGCTTGGGCAAATATGCTCTCTAACTTTGTAGCTGCTATTTGCCATCTCTTTTGCCAACATGTCTGAGATAGTGCAACTTTGGGAAAAACTTGGCATGTTGGCACAATGGTTAACACTGCTTCCTAACAGCACCAGGGACCTGGTTTCAGTTCTGGCTTTGGGTCTGTGTGGAGTCTGCATATTCTCCCCTGTGTATGTGTGGGTTTCGTCCAGGTGCTCTGGTTTCCTCCCACAGCCCGAAAATGTGCTGGTTAGGCGCATTGGCCGTGCTAAATTCTCCCTCAGTGTACTTGAACAGTCGCCGGAGTGTAGCAATTAGGGAATTTTCACAGTAACTTCATTGCAGTGTTAATGTAAGCCTACTTGTGACACTAATAAATAAATTAAAATCTCAAACTCTGAAACTTTTGTCCTTCTTGTTTTCCAGAATCTCTTCGCTGACATCTGCCCTGCACTCATCAAGTATGAAGAAACGTAAGGGAAAGAAGTGGAAAGGTTCTCACGACCAGGTCAAAAAACCCCTGCAAGGCAAGACAACAAAATCACAGAGAAGGAAAAGGACAGGAAAACAAGAAGGGGAGTTGTGAATCACAGAACGCCTGGTCTTTACTATCCTCTCAGTAATGTGGCCCCTTGTAATATCACTGGTGGAACCGGATGACCAATAATCCTAGACCTCTTTACAAACAGGGATGCAACGTTGATGGGATTTGATTGTGATATGCCATGCTCAGATATCACCAGATCACCCCTTTCAAGAGGAAGGTGCTTAAGTCACACTAACTCCTTTATGAAGATACTGGAACTGTTTAGTAATGCTGGGCCGCCCTGAGAGATTGTTTGTTTTGGGCCTTTTGCTTCCAAGATGGGACGGTGGCATCTGATGTCTTGCTAAGCTTGATTGTTCTCCAGACTCCAGAATTCTTCAGTGCATTGCAGCACTCTTCATTTTCTACCCTGTCTGAGTTGTGCAGAATGTGTGAGATCCGTTGCTACAATTCATGTGCCTCTTACAGGCCCTTGGGCACCTCTTGAATCTTTGCGCAAAAACAAAGTCAAGTGAGAAAGGCCATTTGTCCCACCTGGCCTTACCTGCCCCAAATTATTGATGTTCTGATGTGAGCACTGCCTTAATCTTCCTGCTGCCTATAATCTCTCACTTATTTTCCCAAAGTCCTTCTGAAATCCTCAGCAGTACTAGTCATGATATTTCTAACTTTTAATTTCCTTCTCTACATGTATATTAATCTAGCCACTTTTAAAGGCAAGAATTGAACCAGAATCTAGGAATCCATTATTGTATTGACATGGCGATTCTCTCATTCTTGTTTTAGACTGGAGACCTTTGTATATACATCCTTAGCCGGCTGTGCATCATGCAAGCTGTATTGCTTGCCTTGCCCCGATCTGTCCTTTCCATTATTTCTAGCTATTTCAAACTTCCTTCCTGCACTTTGTAAACACGTTTATTGCCCTGACAGAAATTAAATCAGCTTCTTCTTTATGACCGTCGCATCTTGTAGTGCGTGCCTCACATCCGCTACTGCTGATATCTCCACAGCAGCTAGCAGAACTTTGGAGCTGAACGACTGAACAGCAGTAAGACATTGATTCTCTGGTGATTAGCTGCAATAAAAAACACAAGTGTCTTGAAAATAGAGTTTTGCAAAGTAATTCTCTTACTAATCCTAATCTGCTGAGAGACTTGCCATGATTACTACTTATTGTGCCTCATTAATAGAAAACTACATGTAAATGTAGTTGCTTGCTCTAAAGTAAAGTTCAAGTTTATTTATTAGTCACAAGTAAGGCTTACATTAACACTGCAATTAAGTTATTGTGAAAATTCCCTAGTCGCCACACTCCAGTGCCTGTTCAGGTACACTGAAAGAGAATTTAGCCTGGTCAATTCACCTAACCATCACCCCTTTAGGACTGTGGGAGGAAACTGGAGCACCCAGAGGAAACCCACACAGACACAGGGAGAACGTGCAGATTCAACACAGACAGTCACCCAAGCCGGAATCGAACCCGGGTCCCTGGTGCTTTGAGGCAGCAGTGCTTGCCACTGTGCCGCCCCACAACGCTATATGGAATCACACACGCTATACCAGCGTGATATCCATCCATTAAATCCCTACCTTTTTGTGTGACTATTTGAACTTCTTTTGGGATGAAGAAAGTCATATGTTTCACAATGGATTTTTTTCCCACGATCGTCACCCAGTTTTTCACTAAACTATATCTGATTCTCAAGGCTAAAATTGCCATAGTCCCTTTGAGGGCAAGAGCTGACTGGTGTAGTGTCACATGTAGACTTACATTAAGACTGCAATGAAGTCACTGTGAAAATCTCCTAGTCGTCTCACTCTGACATCCATTGGGTACACTGAGGGGGAATTTAGCATGGCTAATACACCTAACCAACAAGTCTTTAGGACTAAGGGAGGAAACCGGAGCACCTGGAGGAAACCCATCTAAACACGGGGGGGGGGGGGGGGGTACATGCAGACTCCACACAGACAGTCACCCACCGAATTGAATCTGAGCCCCTAGGCTGTGAGACAGTAATGCTAACGACTGTGCCACCATGCTGCCCTGTGTGGTGATTTAATCTGAGGATCAGCACACCTCAGGCAAAGGACAAGGCTGAGAAGGCGGGGCCTTTATAACCTGAGCTGGCATATGAATTGAACCCATGCTATTGGCATTGCTCTGCATCAAGAACTAGCCATCTAGCCAATGAAGCTAACCAACCCCCTCAAGGTTCACAAAATTAAATATATACCTAAGTCTTAACTGCTAGAATTGGTGTGGGTTGTTGTCATTTTTTTTAAATTGGAAAATGTAACTGGTTTGGTTAGTAAGTTTGCAGATGGCACGAAGGTTGGTGGATTTGCAGATAGCGATGAGGACCATCAGAGGATACAGCAAGATATAGATCGGTTGGAGTCTTGGGCAGAGAGATGGCGGATGGTGTTTAATCCGGACAAATATGAGGTAATGCATTTTGGAAGGCCTAATACAGATAGATAGACAGTAAATGGCAGAACCCTTAAGAGTGAAAGGCAGAGGGATCTGGGTTTACAGGTACACAGGTCATTGAAAGTGACAACGCAGGTGGAGAAGATAGTCAAGAAGGCATATGGCATGCTTGCCTTCATCGGCCAGGGCATTAAGTTTAAAAATTGTCATGTGGCAGCTTTATAGAACCTCCGCTTGGAATATAGTGTTCAATTCTAGTTGCCACACTACCAGAAGGCAGTGGAGGCTTTGAAGAGGGTACAGATAAGATTTACCAGGATGTTGCCTGGTATGGTGGGCATTAGCTATGAGGAGAGGTTGGAGAAACTTGGTTTGTTCTCTCTTAGTTTGGAGGTTGAGGGGCGAACTAATAGAAGTCTACAAAATTATGAGGGGCATGGACTGAGTGGATGTCAGAAGCTTTTTCCTGGGGTGGAAGAGTCAATTACCAAGGGGCATAGGTTTAAAGTGCTAGGGGCAAGGTTCACATGAGATGTACGAGATGAGTTTTTTTACGCAGAGGGTGGTGGGTTCCTGGAACTCGCTGCCGGGGGAGGTAGTGAAAGCAGATATGATAGTGATTTTTAAGGGGCATCTGGACAAATACATGAATAGGATGGGAATAGAGAGATATGGTCCCCGAAGGGTTTTAGTTCAGTTGGGCAGCGTGGTCAGTGCAGGCTTGAAGGGCCGAAGGGCATGTTCCTGTGCTGTAAATTTCTTTGTTCTTTGGTCTCCCCTCCCACTCAAGAGGCATGAGCATTTCATCCAGATACATTCCAGTGCTGCATTGTTAAAGATGTTCCCTCTTGGTTGAAGCATTAAACAAGGCCCCATCTTCCCTTTCAGGTACTGTTGAGATAAAAGATACCATGGCACTATTTGTAGGAGAGTTTGTCTTACCAATATTTCTGCTTCAAATAACATAATTTAGTGGTTGTGGATAGAGGATAGAAGACAGTTGGAACAAAAGGGCATTCTCAGGATAGCAACCTGTAGCTAGTGGAATGCCACAGGGATCAGTGCTGCAGCCACAATTATTTATAATATAAATAACTTAATCAAGGGAAGTAAATATACTATTGCCAAGTTTGTGGATGATGCAAAAATAGATGGGAAGGCAAACGGTGAGGATGATGGTGTTACGTAGGGATGTACACAGGTTAAGTGAGTGGGCAAAAACTTGGCAGATGGATTATAATGTAGGAAAGTGTGAAGTTATGTACTTCAGTAGGAAGAATAAACGAGCTGAGTATTATTTAAGTAATGAAAACCTGCTGCACAGAGGGATTTGAAGGTCCTTGTGCATAAATCACAAAAAGCTAGCATGCAAGTTCAGCAGGCAATAGGGAAGGCAAATGGAGTGTTGGCTTTAATTCCAATGGGAATGGAATGCAAAAATAAGTTAGACCACACCTGGAATACTGTGAACAATTTCGGTCCCCTTAAGTAAGGAAAGATATACTGGCATTGGAGGCAGTCCAGCGGAAGTTACTAGATCCCAAGTATGGAAGGATTTTCTTATGAGAAGAGGTTGAGTAAGTTGGCCCTGTACTCATTGGAGTTTAGAAGAATGAGAGGTGAGCTTATTGATCATGTTGAATGAGGCTTGATAGATAGATGCTGAGAGGTTGTTTCCCCTTGTGGGAGAGTCTAGGACCAGAGGGCATAATCTCAGAGTAACAGGTCATCCATTTAAGACAGATGAGGAGAACTGTTTTCGTCGAGGGCATGAATCTGGAATAATGTTCCGCAGAGGCTGGGTCATGAAGTCTGTTCAAGGCTCAGGTAGATAGATTTTCAATCAGTAAGAGAGTCAAGGGTTCTGAGGATAAGGTGGGAAAGTGGAGTTGAGGATTATCGCAGATAAGTCATTGTCTTGTTGAATGGCCTAGCAGAGTAGATGGGCCAAATTGCCTTTCTCTGCTGCTGTGTCTTATCTATGGGGAGATGGTGGCGTAGTGATAAAGTCTCTGGACTTGTAGTCCGGAGATTCAGGCTGATGCGCTGAGGTGATGAGTTCCAATCCCACCATAGCAGCTGGTTGACTTCAAACTCGATGAATAAATCTGGAATTATAAACCCAGTTTCAAGAATGGTGACCGTAATGATTAGATCAGGTACACGAAACCCGCCCTCTTCACCTGGCCTCCATGTGATTCCAGACTCAGAAATGTGGTGAATCCGAACTGTCCTCTGGGATAGCCCAGCAAGCTACTCAACTCAATGGCAATTAGGGATGGGCAACAGTGGAAGAATGTAGAGAAAAAAATGATCTTGCTGCTGTTTGTGGGACAGAATAAACATTTTGAGTTAAATGTGACTCATTCTGAAGAAGTTGTATCCATATTCCCTCTTCACAGACGCTGCCAGACTTGCTAAGTATTTCAAGCACTTTGGTTTTCATTCTTTCCGGTTATATCAGAGCTTGGTATAGTTCCTGCCCTTCCCAAGACCGCAAGAAACTACAAAAGATCGTGAATGTAACCCAATCCATCACTCAAACCAACCTCCCATCTATTGACTCTGTCTACATTTCCTGCTGCCTTGGCAAAGCAGCCAGCATAATTAAGGACCCCATGCACCCCAGACATACTCTTCCACCTTCTTCCCTTGGGAAAAAGGTACAAAGATCTGAGGTCATGTACCAACCAACTCAAGAACAGCTTCTTCCCTGCTGTCATCAGACTTTTGAATCGATATACCCTGCATTAAGTTGATCTTTCTCTACACCGTAGCTATGACTGTTTCCTTCTCTATGAATGGTATGCTTTGTCTGTACAGCATGCAGGAAACAATACTTTTCACTGTATGTTAATACATGACAATAACAAATCAAATCAAAATAACTCCAGGGAACAAGTGCAAGAAACAATGGAAGAGTTTTCCTGTTGTTTCAGGCTATATTTCAGGGTCACTTGCTGCTGGACTTCAATCTGGTGTCATGGTCAATGGCTCATTAAGAGAAAATTTTATGCTTACCAGATAAGATTTTTTAAAAATTAAGGTGCAATAAAAGAAATCTAGGCAGTGGGAATATCACCAATGGAGTAAGTGGCAAAGTCCTTATTGTTTTCTGTTTTGCTCCCTCTTGAAGTTCCTAACTCTGGTTGACTGCATGGACACAGTAAAAAGTCTGACAACACCAGGTTTTAGTCCAACCGATTTATTTGATAATATTCTCACAAGCAAGCAAGCTTTCGAGGGGGCTGCCTCTTCGTCAGGTGAATCCATTCGAGGCAGCCCCCTCGAAAGCTTGCTTGCTTGTGAGAATATTATCAAATAAATCGGTTGGACTAAAACCTGGTGTTGTCAGACTTTTTACTGTGTTTACGCCAGTCCAACGCCGGCATACCCACATCATGACTGCATGGAAACAGGCCCTTTGGCCCAACTTGTCCATGCTGCACCTTTTTTTTAATACCCCTAAGCTTGTCCTAATTGCCCCCGTTTGGCCCTTATTCCTCTGTATCTATCTTACCCATGTAACGGTCTAAAAGCTTTTTAAAAGACAAAATTGTACCCACCTCTACTACTACCTCTGGCAGCTTGTTCCAGACACTCACCACCCTCTGTGAAAAAATTGCCCCTCTGGATACTTTTGTATCTCTCCCCTTAAACCTATGCCCTCTAATTTTAGACTCATTACCTTTGGGGAAAAGATATTGACTATCTAGCTGATCTGTGCCTCATTATTTTATAAACCTCTATAAGATCGCCCCTCAGCCTCCTACGCTTGAGACAATTCCAGTATTTTTTGTTATATACCCCAGTGATTTTTGTTTCTGCAGAGTGTTTTGTAGCAGTTTCCAGGATATTAATAATACAAGCAGAATACTGTGGATGCTGGAGTTCTGAAATAAAGATAGAAAATGCTGGAAAATCCCAGCAGTTCCAGCAGCATCCGTGCAGACAGAAACAGAGCCAATGTTTTGAGATTCTTCAGTTCAAAAGGTGTGTAGGTTACGCAGATTGGCAATGGTAAATGTGTGGGGTTACAGGGAAAGGGTGGAGCAGAGGGCCTGGATAAGATATTTTGTCAAGAGTTGATAGGCTGAATGGCCTTTTAAAGTTTATTTATTAGTTTTTATTCATTCAGGGGACATGTGTCACTGGCTGGTCAACAATTTTTGCCCATCCCTAGCTGCCTGCCCTTGGAGGGCGGTTGAGAGTCAACCACATTGCTGTGGCTCTGGAATCACACGTAGACCAGACTGGGTAAGGATGGCAGACTTCCTTCCCTAAAGGACATTAGCTTGTTTTTAAGACAATAGTTTCACAGCCATCGGTAGAGTCTTAATTCCAGATTTTTTTTGCATTGAATTCAAATTCCACCGTCTGGATTTGAACCCGGGACCCCAGAAGATTAGCTGAGTTTCTGGATTAATAGTCTAGCCATAATACCACCAGGCCATCACCTAGTGACAAGCAGGTTTACATTAATACTGCAATGAAATTACTGTGAAAATCCCCTAGTTGCCATACTCCAGTACATTGAGGGAGAATTTAGCATAGTCAATGCACCTAACCAGCATGTTTTTTGGAGGAAACCCACGCAGACACAGGGAGAATGTGTGGACTCCGCATAGATAGTGACCCAAGCTGGGAATCGAACCCACATCCCAGGTGCTGAGGCGACAGTGCTAATGATGTGGAGATGCTGGGGTTGGACTGGGGTAAACACAGTAAGAAGTCTCACAACACCAGGTTAAAGCCTAACAGGGTTTATTTGGTAGCAAAAGCCACTAGCTTTTGGGGCTTTTCCCCTTCGTCAGGTGAGTGGGGAGTTTTGATTACAAGCTACCCAATAAACCTGTTGGACTTTAATCTGGTGCTGTGAGACTTCTTACAGCAGTGCTAACACAGTGCTGCCCTTGGGATGTGTAAGTTAGGGGTAAATCCATGGGGTAGAAATGGGTAAGAGTCAGACTGGATGGACCGAATGGCCTCTCTTTCAGCACTTGTAGGGATTTAACGTGTGTACAAGCCGAGGCTCCAGCGCACCTAGGGTTCAGCAGCAGAGTGCTTCGTGGCTGATGGATGAGGTGGGGAGCGCCCTACAGTGTGTAATTGACAGCTCGGGCGGCCAATGCAGAGGGCGCCGGGGCAATGCGGCGCTGCAATCGCGGGCCAGCGGGCTGTGATTGACAGCGGCTGATGGAGCCGCACCGCCAGGTACCAGGGAGCTGGGGACGGGCAGCCGGCTAAAGTTTGGAGGCGCAGAGCAGGAAACCCCCGAGAGCTGGGAACGGGGTAGGAGAAGCAGGGACAACTTGATCCAAAAAATGCAGCCTGCCGGGGCAAGCTGGTAACCTCAGGGGGGGGAGAGGGGTGAGTGAACAGCTGGCTGAAATCCCCACTGACAAGGTGGGGGATAAAACATGCCTTGGGAATAAGTTGCATTTGGGGATTTCTGTGCAAGTAAGGCTTCTTCCCTGGCCAAAAAAACAATGTGATCCAATGCAGGGAATGTTTCCAGGAATACAACAGAGACTCATGATGCAGAATTGCAATCTTGCGCTGATAGTTGGGCAACTTGCAGGGAGTTTTCTCTCTGGGCTGTTTTGGCTGGAGGAGTGAAATGACCAAAACTGAGAAGCTGCAGAGAAAAAGTACGACTGTTTTTTTCCCCTTTTTTTGTTTAAAACAGTGAAAGCAACTTGGACTCCTGCCTATGGCACCCAGTGAGTACTCAGGAATAATGCTGCCTCCTGTTAGCACCGTGGCTTGCTTGAAGTTCGAAGCGAATATTTTTGACAGGGGCAGGTGCCAGAATTGCTTCAAAGCCTTTCATCTCCATCGAAAAGAGGACGGTCGCGATGACAACCAGGTGAAACAAGAGCCAAGGTTTAATAATTGATGTTTTTTTTTGGAATGGGGGGGGTATATTATCTGAAAATACCAGCTGGGACTTTTGAAGAAAAGTTCAAAAGAGGTTATCCCAGTTTGTTGGGTTAATTTGATGAAATCCATGCTTTGAGGTGGGAAATCCGTCTTTAAAGTTTTAAGATGATTTATTAGTGTCGCAAGAAACGGGAGAAAACCCACACGGACACGGGGAGAATGTGCAGGCTCCGCATAGACCGTGATCCAAGCTGGGAATCGAACCCTGGTCCCTGGTGCAGTGAACCACTGCGCCGCTGTGAAGTTATTGTGAAAATTGCCACAATCCAGCGCCTGTTCGGGTACACTGAGGGAGAATTTAGCGTGGCCAATGCATCTAACCAGCATGTTTTTCAGACTGTTATTAAGTTTAAGCTTATTTATTAGTGTCACAAGTAAGGCTTACATTAACACTACAATGAAGTTACTGTGAAAATCCCCTAGTCACCACACTCCGGCGCCTGTTCGGTTACACTGAGGGAGAATTTAGTATGGCCAATACACCTAACCAGCACGTCTTTCAAACTGTTTTTAAGTTTAAAATTTATTAATTAGTGTCACAAATATCTTACATTAACACTGCAATGAAGTTACTGTGAAAATCCCCTAGTCACCACACACTGTGCTTGCTTGGTTACACTGAGGGAGAATTTGCCATGGCTAATACATCTAACTGGAGCACCCGGAGGAAACTCACGCAGACACGAGAAGAACATACAGACTCAGCACAGACATCTGGAATCGAACGTGGCACCCTGGCACTGTAAGGCAGCAGTGCTAACCACTGTGCCACCATGTTGCCCATTGTTTGAATGCTCTTAAAATGTTCTCACAGATTTCTAAGATTGAAATTTCTTAGATTTACGTGAGGAGACAACAGAGACATGGGCCCTTTGGCCCAACTCATGAAAGCTAGCCCTTAAGTCTCCTTCCTGCCTCTTTTCATTTACCCCTATCAGCATAGCCTATTCTACTCCCCATCATGGACTTATTTAGCTTTCCTTTAAGTCCATGCACAATATTCACCTCAACTACTTCATTCTCTGGGTAAAAAACATTTCTCCTAATGTCCCTGTTGGATTTCATAGAATCCGTGGGTTTCCTCTGCGTGCTTCAGTTTCCTCCCACACCCCAAAGATATGAGGGTTATGTGGATTGGACATGCTAAATTGCCCACTGGTGTCCAAGGATGTGTAGGTTAGGTGAGAGTAGGGATTGCGGGGATCGAGCGGGCGTGGAGTGGGGGTGTGGGACTGGTAGGATTCTGAGTCGGTACAGACTTGATGGGCAGAATGGCCTCCTTCTGCTCTGTAGGGATTCTATGATTTAATCAAGCCCCTTCTCATCTCGAAAACCTCCATCAGATTATCCCCGAATCTTCTCCTTTCCAGACCCAAGAACCCATTATGTTCAGTTATTCCTGATGGGCATAACCTCTCAGCTTACCCTCATCAATCTTCTTTTGCATCTTCTCCAGTGCCACAGTATCCTTTTTGTGTAACGTGGAAATCAGAACTCTGCACAGTTCTTTGAAGAGGGTCCAGCTAAGACTGTGCTCAAGTTAAACATAACATCTCTCATATTAGTTAGGCTGCTCTTGGAATACAGTGTTCAATTTTGGTTACCACACTACCAGAAGAATGTGGAGGCTTTGGAGAGGTACAGAAAAGATTGACTAGGTGTTGCCTGGTATGGACGGAATTAGCTATGAAGAGAGGTTGGAAAAACTTGGTTTGTTCTCACTGGAACGGCGGAGGTTGAGGGGTGACCTGATAGAAGTCTACAAGATTGTAAGAGGCACGGACAGAGTAGATAGTCAGAAGCTTTTTCCCAGTGTGGAAGAGTCAATTACCAGGGAGCATAGGTTCAAGGTTTGAGGGGCAAGGTTTAAAAGAGATGTACTAGGCAAGTTTTTTACTCAGAGGGTGCTGGGTGCCTGGAACTTGCTGCTGGTATAGGTAGTGGAAGCAGATACAATAGTAATTTTTAAGAGGCGTCTTGACAAATGCATGAATAGGGGCAGCACGGTAGCACAGCGGTTGGCACTGCTGCTTCACAACTCCAGGGACCTGGGTTCGAGTTCCGGCTCGGGTCACTGTCTGTGTGGAGTTTGCACATTCTCTTTAAGTCTGCATGGGTTTCCTCCAGGTGCTCCGTTTTCCTCCCATAGTCCAAAGATGTGTGGGTTAGGTTGATTAGGCATGCTAAAATTGCCCCTTAGTGTCCTGAGATGTGTAGGTTAGAGAGATTAGTGGGTAATTGTGTAGGGACATGGGGGTGGGGCCTGGGTGAGATTGTGGTCGGTGTAGGCTCGATGGGCCAGATGGCCTGTTTCTGCACTGTAGGGTTTCTATGATTCTATGTTGGAAATAGAGGGATATGGTCCCCAGGAGAGTAGGGGGTTTTAGTTCAGTTGGGCAGCATGGTTGGTACAGGCTTGGGGGCTGAAGGTCCTGTTCCTGTGCTGTAATTTTCTTTGATCTTTGTCCTTTGTTGTTCATGTTTATATAGAATCCCTATTTAAAGGTGTGATGAGTAGAACAAAACATGTTTGTCCTGTTTTCCTGTGGCAGAGGATGTGGCGGCTATCTGGTTATTCCAGTTCCCATTAATCATCCATTTCTACCAGGACTTGATGGTTTGAGTTATAAGGAGGCTGGATAGACTGGGACTTTTTTCTCTAGGAAGTAGAAGGCTTAGGGCTATAAAGGTCTATAAAATAACGAGGGGCATAGATCAGCTAGATAGTCAGTACCTTTTCCCAAAGATAGGAGAGTCCAAAACTAGAGGGCATAGGTTTAAGATGAGAGGAGAGAGATATAAAAGGGTCTAGAGGGGCAATTTTTTCACACAGAAGGCAATCAGTGTCTGGAACAAGCTGTCAGAGGTAGTAGTAGAGGCAGGTACAATTTTGTCTTTTAGAAAAAGTTTAGACAGTTACATGGGTCAGATGGTTATAGAGGGATATGGGTCAAATGTGGACAATTGGGACTAGCTTTAAAAAAAGTGGTTTTAAAAAAAGAGGGCGGTATAGACAAGTTGGGCCGAAGGGCCTGTTTCCATGCTGTAAACCTCTGTGACTGTATGAGAGAAAAGAGCTGGCGTTTCGAGTCCAGATGACCCTTTGTCAAAGCTAAAAGGCCTAGAAAGTGGGAGATATTTATACTGCAGGGTGAGGGAATGACAGATGAGTCATAGCCACAAAAACAAGAGGAAAGGCTGCAAATAGCAGTAAAAAGTCTGACAACACCAGGTTTTCGTCCAACCGATTTATTTGATAATAGATTCACAAGCTTTCGGGGTTAGTCCCTTCGTCAGGTGAATGGAGAGTTCTGGCTGAGGCCACAACTTGTCAGACTTTTTACTGTGTTTACGCCAGTCCAACGCTGGCATACCCATATCGCAAATAGCAGCCCAGAGAGAGAATGGAAGGTGTGAATGGCTGAACAGCAAAGAAGCTGAAATCAGAGGGTAAACTGTGATAGATGAAAATTTGGGGAGAGAGAGGCAAAACTGAGAAAAAGAGGAAGCAAAAGGGGAGAAAAGGTAAGGAAAGGGAGGTAAAATAGGGAGAAAGAGTTGGGGTAGCAATAAGAGGAAGACAGATTGTTACTTGAATGGGTGTAAATTGAGAGAGATGGGTACTCAGTGCGATCTTGGAGTCCTCATGCATCAGTCACTGAAAGTAAGCGCACAGGTACAGCAGGCAGTAAAGAAGGCAAGTAGTATGTTGGCCTTCATCGCGAGAGGATTTGAGTACTGGAATAAGGATATTTTACTGCAGTTGTGTAGGGCATTGTTGATTGTGTGGAGTTTGCACGTTCTCCCCGTGTCTGCGTGGGTTTCCTCCAGGTGCTCCGGTTTCCCCTCTCAGTCCAAAGATGTGCGGGTTAAGTGGATTGGCCATGCTAAATTGTCTCTGAGTGTGTAAGTTAAAGGGATTAGTTGAGTAAATGTGTGCGTTGATAGGATAGGGGGTGGGCCTGGGTAAGTCTGCGTGGACTCAATGGGCTGAATGGCCTCCTTCTGCACTGTAGGCATCCATAATTCTACAACACAATCTCACTTCATTTTTTAAAAGTGTGAATGATGTGAAATGGTGTCTTTTATTTTAACATCAAAAGTGATGTTCAATCCAGATTTCTTCGTGTAGCAGATCACTAGAATCCCCACAGTGCAGAAGGAGGCCATTGGGCCTATCGAATCTGCACCAACCACAATCCCACCCAGGCCTTATCCCCGTAACCCCATGCAGTTTACCCTGGCTAGTTCCCCCTGACATGAAGGGGCAACTTACCCTGGCCAATCCATCTAATCTGCACATCTTTGGACTGCAGGAGGAAACCGGAGCACCCGGAGGAAACTTGTGCAGACACGAGGAGAACGTGTAAACTCTGCACAGACAGTGAGCCAAGCCGGGATTCGAGCCTGGGTCCCTGGCGCTGTAAGACAGCAGTGCTAACCACTGTGTTGTCATGCCGCCCAGTGAATGAACCTTCATTGTGTCCGCGTAGATGTTCATTGTAGCAACCTTTGAGCTCTCCATTTGCCCTACCGCATTTTCCATTCTGGACTGAGATCATACAGGCTTATTCTTAAAAATCCTTCAAGACTGCAACAAGGCAGTGACAAATAAATCACTCTAACTGAGTGAAGACTAGACAGAGTAGATACGGGGAGGATATTCCCGATGGTGGGGGGAGTCCAGAACCAGGGTTCACAGTCTGAGGATTCAGGGTAGACCAAGCAGGATGGAGGTGAGGAGACATTTCTTCACCTGGTGAGCCTGTGGAATTCATTACCATAGGAAGAAGTTGATGCCAAAACATTGAATGTTTTCAAGAGGCAGCTGGATATAGCACTTGGGATCGAAGGTTATGGGGAGAAAGCAGGATTAGGTTATTGAGTTGGATGATTAGCCACGATTGTAATGAACGACGGAGCAGGCTCGAAGGGCCAAATGGCCTCCTCCTACTCCTATCTTCTGTGCTTCTATGTAAGAGGTCTGGCCTAGTGAGTCCTGCTCAAAGAATTGGGCCAGCTAATCAGGGTTCCTCTTCAGGCAGGTCCCCAAGAAAATCTTCTCGGGTGAGTTGGCACACTGTGCTGCAAATGTGCCAACTCTGAGGTTTAATGTTCTTATGTAAAAGGAATATAATACTAATTACTTCTGCTGAGCAGGAAGTGGTGCTTGGATAGGAGACTGAAATCTTGAAAAGCAAAGAGGCCATTGGCAAAATCCAAGATTGGACAGAAATTACATAAGAACTGATTAACTGGAAACTGATTGACCTAAATCATGCTGAAAAGTAATGGCTCTGCGTGTTGTTATTAATGTGCATATTGGACAACAAGTTCAGGGGAATAAGAGATATGCTATGAGTTATGAATCTCCAGAATTTACTGACTAACTGTTTCCCATTGCTGCTTTTGCATTTTAATTCCGCATCAATCTGCTGCAGAAAATTAAGGCTTGTACTTAACATTGAAGTATCCTCTTAACAATGTGATAATTGTTTGCGCAGCGCAAATCAAAGTCTCTGGCCCAGAAAGGGAGCAGTTTAAAACTGTGGAATCACATTCCTGCATTGAGGAAATTCTTTGAGATTTCAGATGGGCAGAACAAGGCCATTCGGCCCTTCGAGGCTCTTCTGTGCCATTCAATGAGATCATGGCTGATCTGATTGTAACCCCATCTCCACATTCCATCCTACCCATCAATAACCTTTCGTCACCCCCTCCTTGCTTATCAAGAATCTATCTGCTTCTGCGTCACAAGCATTCAGAATCTCTACTTTGACTACCTTTTGAGTTCAAAAGTTTATTTATTATTGTCACAAGTAGGCTTACATTAACACTGTAATGAAATTACTCTGAAAATCCCCTCGTCGCCACACTCCGGCACCTGTTCAGATACACGGAGGGAGAATTTAGCACAGCCAGTGCACCTAACCCGCAGCTCTTTCAGACTGTGGGAGGAAACCGGAGCACCCAGAAGAAACCCATGCAGACACGAGGAGAATGTGTAAACTCCCCACAGACTCTGGTTCAAGTGGGGCACGATTACCTTGCAGGGTTTGGGGTGGGGAGGGTTGAATTGAGGAACAGACCTCCTCCTGAGGCTGCAAGCCTTTTCCCTCTGGGTTGCTGACATCCTGCATGGTTTGGTGAAGGTGGGTGAGCTGGAGAGAGTGATATGGGTACGCTGGATATTGTTTAAGTATAGCGGCGGGGCCTTCGAACCTGCCGGCTGACAGTGCGGGCTGACCAGTCATCTGCCAGCCCACCAGGTGATCGGTGAGGAACTCATCTGTGCATAATTAATGAGGTTCCAGTGCAGGATCTGGCAATGGGATGCCGGAGCTGTCTGCCAATGCACTTAATGGGATAATCCCCCCCAAAGGAGCAGACTGCCTCCCCCTCATCCACAGCCATTAGGGGTGCTATAGAACTAGAGAAGCCATGATCCAAAGTTTAAATTCTTTTTATTGCAGTCACCCAATTTTGGAGTATTGCGTACAATGCATTCTGCTTAGTTAAGGAAAGATGTAAGTGTGTTAGAAGCAATTCAAAGAATGTTTACTAGTCTAATAGCAGGAATGGGTGGGTAGTCTTATGGGGAAAGCACGTCAGCTATGACTCCCACCAACTTTTACAGATGTCTAGAAGAATGCCCACTTCCATCTTCCTTTTCCCCAGGGCCCATTGAACAGCACTCCTACTCCTCGATGAGAGAGCAGCTTGGAATATACAAGAAAATAACTTTTCCCAAGTCTATGGTAAATTGCCCCTTAGTGTCCCAAGATGTGTAGTTTAGGGGGATTAATGGGGTAAATATGTGGGGTTACAGGGATAGGGGCTGGGTAAAATTTTAAAAATTTGGATTGGTGCACTGTAGAGATTCTACGATTGCTCTGAAGAAGACAACGGGACTGTAAAAATGGACATAGAATCATACGGCGCAGGAAGAGCCATTTGGCCCATAGAGTCTGCACCAACCACAATCCCACCCAAGCCCTATCCCTACATAATCCCTCTAACCTATGCAACACAGGACACTAAGGGGCAATTTAGAATGGCCAATCAACCTAGCCCACACATCTTTGGACTGTGGGAGGAAACCAGAGCACCCGGAGGAAACCCACGCAGACACAGGGAGAATGTGCAGACTCCACACAGGAACCGGGATTTGAACCCAGGTCCCTGGAGCTATGAAGCAGCGGTGCTAACCACTGTGCTACCGTGTCGCCCCTGATTGACCTTATTTGATAAAATACTGAGATCAGCTTATGGGACTTTGTCTTGAAGAAAATATGAATTCAAGGGATTAATGCTGTCACCTTGCACCTGTACAATGCCAACCTCAGCAGTTTGGATGCTCCCTCACTGCCCAATAAAACTCCACACTATTGTAAACATCCACCTCTAATCCTCGCTCGCTATCTGACATTCCATGCTTACATAGTAAGCACAATACAGGCCATTTGGCCCTCAATGTTGTGCCGACCTCGAAGGGCTAGATGGCCTACTCCTGCTCCTATTTCTTATGTTCTTATGACCCATGCCCAAACCCAAGATCAAGCTATCCCACACCCTACATTTTCGTCTCTTATATGGTTAGCCTGATATGTCTCAGAGTAACTCTGAGGCATGTGAGAGTTATTTTAGTTTATTTATGAGTGTCAGAAGTAAGGCTTACATTAACACTGCAATGAATTTACAGTGAGAATCCCCTAGTCGCCACAGTCTGGCGCCTGTTTGGGTACACTGAGGGAGAATTTAGCATGGCCAATGCATCTAACCAGCATGTCTTTCAGACTGTGGGAGGAAGCCTGATCGTCCAGAGGAAACCCACGCAGACACGGGGAGAATGTGCAGACTCCCCACAGACAGTGACCCAAGCCAGGAATTGAACCCAGGTCCGGGTTCTAATCCGGGTGCTAACCACTGTGCCACCAAACTGATCATAGAATCATAGGACGCTACAGTGCAGAAAGAGGCCCTTTGGCCCATCGAGTCTGCACCGAACACAATCCCACCCAGACCCTACCCCCATATCCCTACACATTATAACCACTAATCCTTCTAACCTAGGCATCCCTGGACACTAAGGGGCAATTTCTTAGCCAATCAACCTAACCCGCACATCTTTGGACTGTGGAGGAAAGCGGAGCGCCCGGAGGAAACCCAAGCAGACACGAGGAGAATGTGCAAACTTCACACAGATGATGTGATGCGTTCAGTATGGATGGACAATCAGATACATGCATCACACCTGGCACTGGCGGCATTTGAGGGGTGTGCTGTCAATGCCACTTTTTTCCTTCTATTCTTTCATGAGATGTGGGCAGGGCCTGCATTTCTTTGCCCATCCCTAGTTACTGCTGCCTCACAGCGCCAGGAACCCGGGTTCAATTCCAGCCTCGGGTCACTGTCTAAGTGGAGTTTGAACGTTCCCCCCATGTCTGCGTGGGTTTCTTCCGGGTGCTCCGGTTTCCTCTCATAGTCCAAAGATGTGTGGGTTGGGTGGATTGGCAATGCTAAATTAACCTTTAATGTCAGGGAGATTATCAGGCTAAATATGTAGGGTTAAGAGAATAGTGCCTGGGTGGGATTGCAGACTCGATGGGCCAAATGGTCTCCTTCTGCGCTGTAGGGATTCTATAATTTCAGGATAAATGCATGGCAGCAGACACAGACCCACTGTGCTACAAGAACTCTCTGGGTGCATGTTTTATATTTTATGTTTTATCAGTGTCACAAGTAGGCTTACATTAATACTGCAATGAAGTTACTGTGAAAATCCCCTAGTCGCCACACTCCGGCACCTGTTTGGGTACATTGAGAGAGAATTTAGCATGGCCAATGCAGCTAACCAGCACGTCTTTCGGACTGTGGGAGGAAACCCATGCAGACACGGGGAGAATGTGCAAACTTCACACAGACAGTGACTCAAGTTGGGAACTAAACCCGGGTCTGTGAGGCAGCAGTATTAACCACTGTGCCACCGTGGATCATAAGACCATTAGATATAGGAGTGTAATTAGGCCATTTGGCCCATCTGCTCCTCCATTCAATCATGGCTGATTTGATTGTCTTGCCTTCTCCCCGTAACCCTTGATCCCCTTATTGACCAAGAGCCTATCTATTTCTGTTTTAAAGACACTCAATGACCTGGCTCCCACAGGTTTCTGTGGCAACGAGTTCTACAGATTCACCACCTTCTGGCTAAAGAAATTCCTTCTCATCTCTGTTTTAAAGGAGCGTCCCTCCATTGGGATGTGAAATAGTCACTAATAAATGCAAGAAAGAATTCAGGAGAACTCCTTGACCCAGGAATTAGTGACAGCGTGACCCTCGCTACCATAGAGAGCAGTTGCGACTTATACATAGTTGTGTTTAAGGGGAAGCTGAACGAGCACATGAGGGAGAAGGGAATAGAAGAAGATCTTGATAGGCTGTGATGAAGCCAGGCTGGCTTGTGTGGAGCATGAGCACAGTCAGAAGTCTCCCAACACCAGGTTAAAGTCCAACAGGTTTATTTGGTAGCACAAGCCACTAGCTTTCGGAGCACTGCTCCTCCATCAGGTGAGTGGGATTTCAGTTCACAAACAGGACACAAATTTACAAAATAATGGTTGGAATGCAAGTCTTTAAAATCAAGTCTTAAAAGGTACAGACGATGTGAGTGGAGAGAGGGTTAAGCACAGGTTAAAGAGATGTGTATTGTCTCCAGCCAGCACGGTTAGTGAAACTTTGCAAACCCAGGCAAGTCGTGGGGCTTACAGATAGTGTGACATGAACCCAAGATCCTGGTGGAGGTCGTCTGCATGTGTGTGGAATTTGGCTATCAGTCTCTGTTCACCGACTCTGCGCTGTCGTGTGTCATGAAGGCCGCCTTGGAGAACGCTTACCCGCAGATCAGAGGCCAAAAGCCCATGACCGCTGAAGTGTTCCCCACAGGAAGAGAACATTCTTGCTTGGTGATTGTTGAGCAGTGTTCATTCATCCATTGTTGTATCATCTGCATTGTCTCCCCAGTGTACCATTCCTTTGGGACATCCTTTCCTTCAGCGTATCAGGTAGATAACATTGGCCAAGTTGCAAAAGTATGTGCTGTATACCTGGTAGATGGTGTTCCCATGTGAGATGATGGCATCCATATCGATGATCTGGCATATCTTGCAGAGGTTGCGGTGGCAGGGTTGTGTAGTGTTGTGGTCACTGCTTTCCTGAAGGCTGGGTAGTTTGCTGCGGACAATGGTCTGTTAGAGATTGTGCAGTTGTTTGAAGGCAAGAAGTGGGGGTGTGGGATGGCCTTGGCGAGATGTTCGTCTTCATCAATGACATGTTGAAGGCTCCGGAGAAGATGTCGTAGCTTCTCTGCTCCGGGAAAGTACTGGACGACAGAGGGTACTCTGTCCACTGTGTCCCGTATTTGTCTTCTGAGGAGGTTGATGCGGTTTTTCATTGTGGCATGTCGGAACTGTCGATCAATGAGCTGAGAGCCATAATCTGTTCTTATGAGGGCATCTTTCAGCGTCTGGAGGTGTCTGTTGCAATCCTCCTCATCTGAGCAGATCTTGTGTATATGGAGGGCTTGTCCGTAGGGGATGGCTTCTTTAACACCAGCAGAGAGCAATTGGGTTGAATGGTCTGTAACTCTACGCAAGTAACAATGAGTCAAGACCATCTATAATCTTGGGATGACGTGGGGTTAGAGGGCAGGGGATAATTGATCCATAATAATAAAATACTGCAGTTGCTGGACACCTGAAACAAAAACAGAGAACACAGGGTAAGCTCGCCAGCACTGGCATCTGTTGTTGCAGCTGTTTCAGGTGTTGGTGAGACCACATCTGGAGTATTGTGTCCAGGTTTGATCTCCTTATTTGAGGAAGGATGTGATGGCATTGAAGGCAGTTCAGAGCAGATCCAGCAGGGGATGAAAGACTTGACGTAAGAGGAGATGTTTATGTTTATTTCTGCTTGGTGCAAGTGTGATAAGGGAACGATGGCTTACAGGGGAAATTAAGGATCAGATTCAAAGAAATTGGCAAGAAAAAGCAATAGGCTTGAGGATTGGGAGCAGTTTAATATTCAGCAAAGGAGGACCAAGGGATTGATTAAGAAGGGAAAAATAGATTATGAAAGTTAGTTAGGAGCATAAAAACTGAGTGTAAAAGTTTCTATAGATGTGTAAAGAGAAAAAGATCGACAAAAACAAATGTAGACCCCATACAGTCAGAAACAGCAAAATTCATAACAGGGAATAAAGAAATGGCGAAGGAATTAAATTTATACTCTCTTATACTCTTCACAAAGGAAGACATGAATAATGTGTCAGAAGTGCTGAGAGAAACATGTTTTAATGAGGAGCTGAAGGAAATCAGCATGAGTAGAGAAATAGTTTTGGGGAAATTGTTGGGTTTGAAGATGGATAAATCCCCAGGTCCTGGTAATCTTCATTCCAGAGTACTGAAGGAAGTGGCCCTGGAAATAGTAGATCCAGTGATGGTTATTTTCCAAAATTCTTTGGATTCTGGACTGGCTCCTACAGTTTGGAGGGTAGCAGATGTGAGCCCGCTGTTCAAAATGGGAGGTAGAGAGAAAACAGGGAACTATGGACCAGTGAACATAATGTTGGAATTCAGAAAGTTGCTAAAATCCATTATCAAGGATTTCATAACTCAGCATTTGGAAGGCATTACTATAATCAGACAAAGTCAGCATGGATTTACAAAAGGGAAATCATGCTTGACGAATCTATTGGAATTCTTTGAGGATGTAACTCGTAGAGTTGACTGAAGTTTATTTGGACTTTCAGAAAGCTTTCTGCAAGATCTCACATTGCAGCTTTCTATGTACAGTTGAAGCACATGGGATTGCAGGGTAACGTCCTGAGATGGATAGAAAGCTGGTGAGCAGGTAGGAAACCAAGTTGGCATAAATGAGTCTTTTTCTGATTGGCAGTCAGTGACTAGTGGGGTTCCATATATAATATTCACATTATATATTAATGATTTGGAAGAGAGAACTGAATGTATTATCTCCAAATTTGCAGATGATACAACTTGGGTGGGAGGGTGAGATGGTGAGGAGGATGCAGAGATGCTTCAGTGTGATTTGGACAGGCTGAGTGAGTGGGCATCTTCATGGCAGATGCAGTATAATGTGGATAAATGTGAAGTTATCCACTTTGGTAGCAATAAAAGGAAAACAGATTATTACTTGAATGGGTGTAAATTCAGAGAGGTGGATACTCAGCGAGACTTTGGTGTCCTTGTGTATCAGTCACTGAAAGTAAGTGTGCAGATGCAGGAGGCAGTAAAGAAGGCAAATGGTATGTTGGCCTTAATAGCGAGAGGATTTGAGTATAGGGTTCGGGATATTTTGCTGCAATTGTACAGGGCATTGGTGAGGCCACACCTGGAATATTGTGTGCAGTTTTGGTGTCCTTATCTGAGGAAGGGTGTCCTTGCTATAGAGGGAGCACAGCGAAGGTTTACCAGGCTGATTCCTGGAATAAGTCTGTCACATGAGGAGAGACTAAATTAGTTAGGATTGTATTCATTGGAGTTTAGAAGTGTAAAAGGGGATGATTTCATGGAAACTTATAGACAGAGTTGATTCAGAAAGAATGTTCCCAATAGTGTGGAGTCCAGAACTAGGGATCATAGTTTGAGATTGATGGGTAAACCTTTTAGAACTGAGGTGAGGTGAGGTGGCCATCTACCCACCTAGGCCCTATTCCCGTAACCCCACACAGTTACCCTGCTGATCCCCCAACAGTAGAGTCAATTTAGAATGACAATTCACCTAACCCGCAAAACTTTGAACCGTGGAAGGAAACCGGAGCACCCAGAGGAAACCCTGTAGACGCAGGGAGAATGTGCAAATTCTACACTGACAGTGACCCGAAGCCCAGGTCCCTGGCACTGTGAGGCAGCAGTGTTAACCCACTATGCCACCCAAAAGTTCCTTACAGGAAGCATGGTGTGAGGAGCTGTAGTCAAGGTAGCTGTGGGAGTCGGTGGGCTTGTAATGAATGTTGATGGTCAGTCTAGGGGCTAAATGGTCAAAATGAATGATGGAGGAGGTTCGAAGTGCCAAATGGACTACTCCTGCTTTGAGTTTCTATGAGCAGTTTGAGCATATAATTGCTGGAGTTTAGAAGGGTGAGCGGGGACCTGATCAAAGTATATAAAATTTTAAATGTAGACCATAGTAACTTCATTGCAGTGTTGATGTAAGCCTACTTGTGACAATAACATCAAATAATAAATAAATAATCAATTATAAGTAAGTGGAGACCAATTGTTTCCTCTTCTGGGGCAATCTGGAACAAGAGGCCAGGGTTATGGGTTGCGAGATGATAGATTTAAAACTGAGATGAGGAGGAACTAGTTCTCACAGAGGGGGGTGAATTTGTGGAACTCGTTGCCCCATAGCGCAGTGGAGTCTGAATCATTGAAATGTTTTAAGAAGATAGATATATTTCTGATAAAAAGGGATAAGAGGAACAGGTGGGGAGGTGGATTTGAGACCAGGGAGAGATCAGCCATGATCTGATTGAATGGTGGGGCAGGCTCAAAGGGCTGGATTTGCCGACTTCTGTTCCTAATTCCTATCTTCCTATCTGTGGAGAGAAAAACAAAGTTAATGTTTCAGGTCCGTCTGACTCCTCTTCAGAAATAAAAAAAGGGAGAATGTGTTGGATTTTATTTTTTATTTGATTTATTATTGTCACATGCATTAAAAGTATTGTTTCTTGTGCGCTATATAGACAAAGCATACTGTTCATAGAAAAGGAAAAGAGACAGTGCAGAATGTAGTGTTACAGTCATAGCTCGGGTGCAGAGAAAGATCAACTTAATGCGAAGTAGATCCATTCAAAAGTCTGAAAGCAGCAGGGAAGAAGCTGTTCTTGAGTCGGTTGGGACATGACCTCAGACTTTTGTATCTTTTTCCTGACAGAAGAAGACGGAAGAGAGAATGTCCGGGCTGGCTGCTTTGCCGAGGCAGCAGGAAGTGTAGACAGTATCAATGGATGGAAGGCTGGTTTATGTGATGGATTTGGCTTCATTCACAATCTTTTGTAGTTTTCTTGTGTTCTTGGGCAGAGCAGGAGCCCATACCAAGCTGTGATACAACCAGAAAGAATGCTTTCTATGGTGCATCTGTAAAAGCTGACACTAAGGGGCAATTGAGCATGGCCAATCAACCTAACCCGTACATCTTTAGAGTGTGGGAGGAAACCGGAGCACCCAAAGGAAACCCACGCAGACACGGGAAGAATGTACAGAGACAGTGACTCAAGCCGGGAATTGAACCTAGATCCCTGGTGCTGTGAGGCAGCAGTGCTAACAACTGTGCCACCATGTCGCCCCCAGATTCTAAAACTTTTTTTTAATGCCCCTATGATTTGTTTCCCTTAACCCCTAGTCTTTAATTCCTAGAGACTCCAGAATAATTCCAGAAGGGTGGCAACACTAACAGAAACTGAGATCTTTTACTGACGAGCCTTCACCCCACTTTATCTCTGAAATGTCCCTGTGACCCTCGTTGGCCATCTTCTACCCTGAGACCAGGCTGGCAATCCTCCTGACCCTGCTACGTCACCTAACATAGAATTCCACACACAAAACCAAAAGACCCCTGTTCTGGTGCACTGGGCAGGGGTGGGGGTTTGGCGTAGCTGGTGTGCTTGGGCTGTGGGGGGGAGGCCCAGAGCACCCAGAGGAAACCCACGCATGAATTATAGGGACAAGTTGGCCAGGCTAGGGCTTTATTCCATGGAACGTAAAATGAGAGGTGACCTTATGGAGGTGTGTAAAATCATGAGGGGCATTGATAGTTTTTTTCCCAGGGAAGGGGAATTGAAAACTACAGGGAGTAAGTTTAAGGTAAGAGGGGAAAGATTTAGAAAGGACCTGAGGGGCAACTTCTTCACACAGAGGGTGGTAAGCAGATTGAACGAGCTGCCAGAGAAAGTGGTTGAGGCGGGTTCAATAGCAACAGCTGGAAAGCATTTAGTTAAATACATGGACAGAAAAGGACTAGAGGGGTGTGGGCTAAATACGGGCAGTTGGAACTAGCTGGGAGGGCGGCATGGTTCGGTTGGGCCAAAGGCCCTGTTTCTATGCTCTATGACTTGCGTTTATATAGCACCTTTCACAACCTTAGGATGTTTCAAATCGCCTTATGGCCAAGTTAAGTGCTTTTTGATGTCTAATCAAAGAACAATACAGCACAGGAAACAGGCCCTTCGGCCCTCCAAGCCTGCACCGCTCATTGGTCCAGATAGACCATTTGTTTGTATCCCTCCATTCCCAGTCTGCTCATGTGACTATCCAAGTAATTCTTAAACGATCCCAGTGTGTCTGCCTCTGCTGCCCTACTTGGCAGTCCATTCCACTGTTATATAAGGAGGGGAGATAGTGGTGATATCACTTGATTCGTAATCCCAGCAACTCTGCCTAATGTTGTAAAGCCATGGGTTCAAATCTCGACCTCATGGGATTTAAATTTATTTGATTTGGAATATAAAGCTATTTGGTGGGATTTAAACGTAATTAATGTTTTCGGAATAGAAAGCTGGTATCAATAATGGTGACTGTGATAAGTTATTGTGGTAAAAACCTGCCTGATTCACTAACATGCAGAAATCTGCCATCCTTACCCCGTCTGGCCTACTTGTGACTCCAGACTGAATACAATGTGGTTGACTCATAGGGCGGGATTTACCCGTCCCGCCCACCGTGGGAATCGTAGCGGGCAGGAGCCGACCATGGACAGGTCCGTTGACCTCAGGCAGGAATTACAGGCCTTGGGTCACGCGGTGCTCGAAAATCGTGACCATTCATTGGATGTGGATGCCGCTGGCAAGACCAGTGTTTATTGCTCATCCCTAATTGCCCCTTGAGAAGGTGGTGGTGAGCTGCCTTCTTGAACTGCTGCAGTCCTCGTAGTGTAGGTACACCCACAGTGCTGTCAGGGAGGGAGTTCCAGGGTTTTGACCCAGCGACAGTGAAGGAGCGGCCAGTATATCTCCAAATCAGGATGGCGAGTGGTTTGGAGGGGAACTTGCAGGCGGTGGTGTTCCCATGTATCCGCTGCCACTCTGAAATGACTGAGGAAACCCCTCAGTTCAAGGGCAATTATGGATGGGCAACAAGTGCTGACTCCTGCCAGGGACACCCGCATCCCATGAAAGAATAAAGAAAAAGAAATTGGCAGCCAATTTGCGCACTGCAAGATTCCACAAACAGCAATATAGCAGTGATCAGATAATCTGTTTTTTTTTCTATGTTTGAGGTATAAATATTGGCCAGGACACGAGGGAAGTTGGAACTGTGACATGGGATCACACCCCTGAGAGCAGACAGCGCTTTAGTTTAACCCTGAAGAATCAGTCTTGCATTCCCTCAGCGTTGCGGTGGAATGACGGAGTTCCGTCGAGGTGTACCCTCACCCCCGCCACGCCAGAGATTCTGTCGCTTGGTATATCATGATTTTCAAACCAGATAAGTAATTCAGGAGGATTAAGCAGCCGAGGCGAGCGACAGATAATGGAGCTTCATGCACAGTTGGAGTTTGGGTTTAATTTTCCTTTGGAAAGCTACCTAGCTCTTGACTGGGTGACTTATAAAATAGTCATGACCTACATCTGAGTCAGCCGTGGCACCTATTGAATTACCATATTGTTCAAATGTTGAGACCTCACAGCTTTGGGTGGGACAATGGATGCTGTTGAACAATATACGCCAGGTGAGTATTTCTGACTAATATTGTGAGTGGGGCGGGTCCCGATCAGTACATTTCATGTATCAGGAGGCCGGTGCCGTTCCATGTAACTGTCAGGACGGAACTGTGTTATTTTTGGAATCTATAGTAGTTGCCAGAAACTAAAGTACCGCCTCTAAGACACAGGTTCCTCTGCTTTATCATACTTTGCTGTATCTTAAAAGCTACTTTTTCCCGCCCTCCCCATTTGCTTCTCCTTGTTTGTTATTATTTGTGTCACAATCTGGGCCAGTTGGACCATGCCCTCACCCCTGACACACGCTTTCACAAGACTTAAGAATTCCTTTACTGCCACATTCTTCAACCTCTCTTCAGACTCAGTGGCACAGTGGTTAGCACTGCTGCCTCGCAGAACCAGGGACGCAGGTTCGATTCCCGGCTTGTGTGAATGTGATGCAGAGTTTGCACGTTCTCCCCGTGTTTGCGTGGATTTCCTGTGGGTGCTCCAGTTTCTTCGCAAAGGTATACAGGTTGGGCGTTTTGGCCATGCTAAGTTCTCCCTTAGTTGACCTGAACAGGAGCCAGAGCGTGGTGACTAGGGGATTTTCACAGTAACTTCCTTACGGTGTGAATGCAAGCCTACTTGTGACACTAATAATTCAACTTTACGTTAGACTCTTGAAACCCAACTTTGATGTCAGCTAACAGTTTTTAAAATGTATTCTTTCATGGGACTTTAGTGTCACTGGCTGGGCCAGCATTTGTTGCCCATAAATGATGAGGTGACTGTCCTTTTAAGGGCAACACAGAGAGTAAGGGTCAATCACCACACCATCCCTAATTACCCTTCAATGAGTGGCAGGCTCAGCCCATTTCTGAGAGGCAGTTAAGAACCAATTATATTGCCGTGGGCCAGGAGTCACATGTAGGCCAGGCCAAGTAAAGATGACAGATTCCTTCCTTAAAGGACATTAGTGAACCAGATGGGATTTTGACAATAGTTAGGGTGGCACACTGGTTAATGCTGCTGCCTCACAGCACCAGGGACTCAGGTTCAATTTCCGACTTGCGCCACTGTCTGTGTAACATTTGCACGTTCTCCCCATGTCTGCGTGGGTTTCCTCTGGGTGCTCCAGTTTCTCCCCACACTCCAAAGTGCTTGGTTGGATGTGTTGGCCATGCTAAATTCTGGTGCTGGTGTGGTGACTAGGGGATTTTCACAGTAACTTCATCGCAGTGTTAATGTGAGCCCACTTGTGACACTAATAATAAATAAACTTGTCGTGATCACTATCACTAAGACTAGCTTTATTTCCAGTTTTTTTTAAACTAATTGTATATAAATCCACCGACTACCATGGTGGGATCTGAAGCTGTTTCTCCAGAACATTAGTTTATAACTCTAGTGACACAATACCATTATCTTAATTTCTTAATAAAAGCAAATTACTGTGGATGCTGGAATCTGAAACCAAAAGAGAAAATGCTGGAAAATCTCAGCAGGTCTGGCAGCATCTGTAAAGAAAGAAAAGAGCTGATGTTTTGAATCCAGATGACCCTTTGTCAAAGCTAAAAGGCTTAGGAAGTGGGAGGTATTTATCCTGCAGGGTAAGGGAATGAAAGATGAGTCATGGCCTCAAAAGGGGAAAGGCTGCTAATGGCAGCCCATAGAGAGAATGTGAATGGCCGAACGGCAGAGAAGCTGAAATCAGAGGGTAAACTGTGACAGATGAAGATATGGAGGGAGGCGGGGAGATGGGTGGGAGAGAGGAAAAATTGAGAAAAAGGGGAAAGGAGAAGCAAAGGGGGAAAAGAGGTAAGGAAAGGGGGGGGACAAAAAATGGGGAAAGATGGGGGGAAGGAAAGAGAAATGAAAAGACAATAAAGAAATAAAATATAGACAACAGTTAAAAATTAAATAAAATGAAAACAAAGGGGTCAAGGTGGGGTAGAGCAAATCATCTGAAGTTGAATCCTGTGTTGAGATTGGAAGGCTGTTAAGTACCTAGCTGGAAGATGACATGCTGTTCCTCCAGTTTGTGTTGAGCTTCACTGGAACATTGCAGCCGGCCAAGGACAGACATGTGGGCATGGGAGCAGGATCTTGTGTTAAAATGGCAAGTAATCAGAAGTCAGGATCCTGACTGCATACGGACCAAAGGCTTTAATTTCTTCTTCATTTCTCCATTACTTTGTTACTTCATTTCTTAATTTCCTCATCGCTTTCTCATTTGCCTTTTCAATTCTTTGCAACAAATGTTGGCCCTGAGAGTAGCGCCCACGTATCATGAAAGAATAAATTGGAAGATCCTTGATGGCATCTTCCAGTCCGGAGTTTGGTTCTTGGAATTCTAAGGAAGAAACTTAAGCTACTTTCATGCATCAGAGTGATATTAGACTCAATATTAATTCCCTCCCACATGATGGATGAAAGAGGAGATAGGAGAGGAGAAAGGGAGTTGGGGGAGGAAGAGGGTTGAGTGGGGTAGGTGGGTAATAGAGTCATAGAGCAATACAGCATGGAAACAGGCCCTTCGGCCCAACTGGTCTATGCCGACCATTAAAACCTGGTGTTGTCAGACTTTTTACTGTGCTCTCCCAGTTAGTCATAGTTGCCAGCCTTTGGCCCAATGTGGGTGGGGGGAGCAACTACTCCTTCTGGCCCACACAAAATGCTGAAAAAAGTGTAGTGGAGATGTCAGTTCCCACCTCCGTTTCATTGCCAACCTCTGGGAAATCAGCAGGAAATTTCTTTTATACAACTGTAACATAACGTCCCAACTTCGATACTCAATGCCCTGACTGATGAAGGCCTGTGTGCTAAATGCCTTCTTCACCACCCTGTCACCATGTGACGTCGTTTTCAACAAACTGTGTACTTGTACTTCAAGAACCATCTGTTCCTCATTTAGCCCCTATCCCTCTAATCCTTTCCCATCCATGAACTTATCCAAATGCTTTTCAAATGTTGTTATTGTACCCTCCTCAACCACTTGCTCTGGCAGCTTATTCCATACATGCACCACCCTCTGTGGGAAGGAGTTGTCCCTCAGGTCCCATCTAAATCTTTTCCCTCTTATTTTAAACCTCTGCCCTCTAGTTTTCAATTCCCCTTTCTTGGAAAAAAAAACTATGTGTGTTCATCCTATCTATGCCCCTCACGATTTTATACATCTCCATAAGGTCACCCCTCATTCCAAGGAATAAAGTCCTCCCCTGGCCAGCCGCTGCCTATAACTTAGGCCCATTAGTCCAGGCAACATCTTTGTAAATCTTCTCTGCCCCCTACCCCCCCTTCCAGTTTATCAATGTCTTTCCTATATACCAAAACTGTGCACGATACACAAGTGCAGTCTCACCAAGGACTTATACAACTGTAACAAAACACCCCATCTCCAATACTCAGTGCCCCGACTGATGAAGGCTGGTGTGCTAAACGCCTTCTTCACCACCCTGTCTACCTGTGACGTCGCTTTCAACGAACAACGTGCTTGCACTTCGAGGTCCCCCTGTTCCTCAACACGGGCCCCAGCATTCACTGCATAAGTCCGACCCTGGTTGGACTTTCCAAAATGCAACACCTCCCATTTATCAGTGAACGACTTCACTAAGAGGATGTGTCCCCAACTTTCTTGCAAATTGGGAGCCAGATTTGAAATTTCCTGTTGGTTGCCCAGGGGTTGGCAATGGAAGGGAGGTGGGAACTGACATCTCCACTACATTATTTTCAGCACTTTTTGTGGGCCAGAAGGAGTAGCTGCTCCCCTTCCCTCCCCTCCAACTCCTCAAGGAAGCTTTCAGCCCTTCTCCCCTACCCGGATGATTGCTGAAATGAAACTCCCTCCGATTTCATTTCTCTTTGTTCTTCCGAGCCCCCCTTTCCCCCTCTTGCCCCACTTGCCTGGGACAACCTCCATAGTTCTGGAGTAGGGACCTCAATTTGAATGAAGCCAGTAAGATTCTGCCATTACGTTAGGAAGGGCCTCTGCATTCTTTGTCTTGCTGGAATTTCTGGCCAGTGTTTATTCTCTGTGGACCTCTCCTCCCACCCTCCTTCATCTCATTCTATCAATTGCCTTTCCCTTCTTTTCTCCCTCTCCTTAAATTCATTTCTCCCTCCTTAAATTCATCCAAGCAATTCACCTCAGCTACTCCATGTGGAAGTGAGTTCCATATCCTTCACCATAAAACCACAAAATATAGGAACAGAATTAGGTCATTCGGTCCATCGAGTCTGCTCCACCATTCAATCGTGGTTGATATGATTCTCATCCCCATTCTCCTGCCTTCTCTCCATAACCCTTGATCCCCTTATTGATCAAGAACTTATCTATCTCTGTCTTAAAGACACTCAATGACCTGACCTCCACATCCCTCTGTGGCAATGAGTTCCACAGATTCACCACCCTCTGGCTGAAGAAATTCCCCTTCATCTCTGTTTTAAAGGAGCGTCCGTTTAGTCTGAGGTTGTGCCCTTGAGTTCTGGTCTCTCTCACTTGTGGAAACAACCTCTTCACGTCCACTCATCAGAGCTCTGACAAAGGGTCATCTAGACTTGAAACGTTGGCTCAATTCTCTCCCCATAGATGCTGTCAGACCTGCTGAGATCTTTCAGCATTTTCTGTTTTTGTACGGGAGAGAGTATGTTCATATTGTTTATTCTTTCACATTATTTTTTTTAGGAATCTAGAGGCCACGAAGGCGCCTCAATGGGGAGAGGGAGGGTGTGCGTCCCTGTGACCCTGAGGGAGGAGGTGGTGGTGGGCTGCCTTCTTGAACCGGTGCAGCCCATGTGGTATAGGTACACTCAGTGTTGTTAGAGAAGGAGTTCCAGAATTTTGACCAAGGGACAATGAGATACAGAGAACAAAGAGGTTTAGGGAAGCAATTCCCTAACCTTAGCATCCTGGCAGATGAAAGCATGGGCACTAAATGAGCGAACAAGGGAAATTGGGGATGCTCAGAAATGGAGGAGAACCAAGATCTTGGAGGGTTGTAGGGCTGGAAAGGATTGCAGGGATATTAATGAGAGAGACCACAGGGGAATTGCAAAGCAAGGTGTGTAGAGGATGGGACTTGGTGTGAGTTAGGGTATAAGTAACGGAGAAATGGATGACCTTGTTTAAGAAGGATAGGCTAGCCAAGAGATCAGATTAATCATGTCATTGGTATGGATGTGAGGGGGTGTGTGGGTGTGTGGTGGGGGATGGGGGAAATAAATGGCATGCCTTATGAGGATAGATTGAGAGAGCTCGGTCTTTTCTCCTTGGAGAGAAGAAGGATGAGGGGTGACCTGGCAGCAGTGTATAAGATGTTGAGAGGTATTGATCGGGTGGATTCTCAGAGGCTTTTTCCCAGGGCTGAAATGGCTGACACAAGAGGACACAGGTTTAGGGTGCTGGGGAGTAGGTACAGAGGAGATATTGGGGTAAGTTTTTCACTCAGAGAGTGGTGGGTGAGTGGAATTGGCTGCCGGTGGTGGTGGTGGGGGCGGATTCGATAGGGTCTTTTAAGAGCCTTCTGGATGAGTACATGGGACCTAGTAGGATTGAGGGTTATAGGTAAGCCTAGTAGGTAGAGATATGTTTGATGCAACTTGTGGGCTGAAGGGCCTGTTTGTGCTGTAGTTTTTCAATGTTCTATGTAATATGGAAGAGCAGACATGTGACACTGATTTCTCTATCTGATTCTGTCTAACTGTAGCTTGGCAGTCGCAGCCTGAATCTTTGTGCCAGTGCAGTTAGCCAAGAGGACCTGCACATTGTTACCCCAGAATGCAACCTCTACTGTCGATCCAGCCCTGAGGAGGTGACTGCCAGGTATGCAGCAAGGTGACTCAACATGGAACCAAGAGTGCCAGTCTATGGAGATTGGCCACAAGCCATCTAGTACTTTGTAATCTGTGGACACAGAAACCCTGTGCGTGGCCATTGATAACAGCAAAGTTATAATTGGATACGGTGGCACAGTGGGTTAGCACTGCTGCCTCACAGCGCCAGGAATCCGGGTTCGATTCCTGGCTTGGGTCACTGTCTGTGAGGAGTCTGCACATTCTCCCCGTTTCTGCATGGGTTTCCTCCCACAGTCTGGTTAGGGTGCATTGGCCATGCTAAATTCTCCCTCCGTGTACCCGAACAGGCAATGGAGTGTGGCGACTAGGGGATTTTCACAGTAACTTCATTGCAGTGTTAATGTAATCCTACTTGTGACACTAATAAACAAAAAAAGACTTAAACTTTGGATCATTACAGAATCTTGGAATCATAAAAATCCCTCTGCAGAAGGAGGCCATTCCGCCCATCAAGTCTGCACCAACCACAATCCCACCCAGACCCTATCGACGTAACCCCAGGCATTTACCCTAGCTCGTTCTCCTGACACCAAGGGATAATTTAGCATGGCCAGCGCACCTAACCTGCACATCTTTGGACTATGGAAGGAAACCGGAGGAAACCCATGCAGACACGGGGAAGCGTGCAAACTTCACACAGATAGTGGCACAAGTTGGGAATTGAACCTGGGTCCCTGGTGCTGTGAGCCAGCAGTGCTAACCACTGTGCCACCGTGTTGCCCAAATTCAAAGGTCTGTCACATGAAGAGAGACTGAGTCAGTTAGGATTGTATTTACTGGAGTTCAGAAGATTCAGGGTGGATCTCTGATAAAATTCTAACAGGGTTAGATAGGATAGTTTAAAGTTTATTCATTAGTGTCACAAGTAGGCTTGCATTAACACTGCAGTGAAGTTACTGTGAAAATCTCCTAGCCGCCACACTCCGGCACTTGTTCGGGTACACTGAAGGAGAATTTGGCATGGCCAGTGTACCTAACCAGCATGCCTTTCGTACTGTGGGAGGAAACCAGAGCACCCGGAGGAAACCCGCGCAGACATGGGGAGAGCGTGCAAACTCCGCACAGACAGTGACCCAAGCCGGGAATCAAACCCCGCTCCTTGGCACCATGAGGCAGCGGTGCTAACCAATGTGCCACCATGCTGTTGTTCTGTAAGATTGGGGGGAAGGCGGCCATTAAGGTCTGTAAGAATTCAGTCGATGACCAAAAGGTGCCGCATGAGAGGTCAGTCTGCAAGATCACGGCTCATAGAGGCACGGGGGCCAGTGTGCTGGCCTGGAGGGCAGTTTTTATTGTGAATGTGGATTGAGACAAATGAAGAGTGGCTTTGCGATCCTTTTTCACACACTGCCTGTGTCCAGCTCATCAGCTTCATCAGCACCTTTATGATGTCACGATGCCCTCACTGCAACGGGAGGCAGCATCAGGCTGAGAGGCTGCAGCCCAGCACTGTGCCTGCAACAGGGGCACTGGCACACAGAATGCACCGATGGTGAGACTGATATCAGCAGAGAAACATCAGCGCTGTGATCATCTCTCACAGCTCAGTGACTATTAGCAGCCAGGACCAGTGCTGGACATCCTTCAGGACAACTCAGAGGTAATCTCTGGCTCCCAGAGAGCGATGAATGTGTGGAATTCATTCCATAAGAAGTCTCACAAACACCAGGTTAGAGTCCAACCAGTTTATTTGATAGTAATCTCACAAGCTTTCGGAAATGGTGTTCCTTTGTCAGTGCGTGGAAGGTTCTGATTAGAGAAGGGCATATAAATTCACACACGGTTTACAGAATATACACCTGACGAAGGAACACCGTTCCCGAAAGCTTGTGGCATTACTATCAAATAAACTGGTTGGACTCTAACCTGGTGTTGTGAGACTTCTTACTGTGTTTACCCCAGTCCAATGCCGGCATCTCCACATCATTGGAATTCACTCCCACAGGGAGCAGCTGAGGCCAAAACATTGTGTGATTTGAGGAAGAAATTGGATCTAGCTCTTGGGACTGAAGGGATTAAGAGATATGGGGAGGAAGGAGCTCCAAGTAACCAAGGCTTAATAGCAACAGCTGATATCCCAGCGACGTGAATGTAACAGTCACTCGGGGAAGCAAATGGTCTTATGGTATTATTGCTGAACTATTAATCCAGAAACCTTGAAAGAAAAATTAGTTTTTAAAATTAGTGGTGGCACAATGGTTAGCACTGCTGCCTCACAGGGCCAGGGACCCGGATTCACTTCCGACCTCGGGTCACTGTCTGTGTAGAGTTTGCCCGTTCTCCCCATGTCTGCGTGGGTTTCATCCGGGCGCTCCAGTTTCCTCCCACAGTCCAAAATGTGCTGGTTAGGTTGATTGGCCATGCTAAATTAGCCCTAATGTCAGGGGGATTAGCAGGGTAAATACGAGGGGATATGAGAATAGGGCCTGGGTGGAATTGTGGTCGGTGCAGACTTGATGGGCTGAAGGGCCTCCTTCTGCACTGTAGGGATTCAATGATATCCTGGGGACAAGTGTTCGAATCCCGCCACGGCAGATGGTGGAACTCAGTTAAAAAAAAATCTGGAATTAAGAATCTACTGATGACCATTGTTGATTGTCAGGAAAAACCTATCTGGGAATTCTGCCATTCTTACCTGGTCTGGCCTACATGTATCCACAGCAATGTAGTTGATTCTGAACTGCCCTCAGGCAACTAGGGATGGGCAATAAACGCTGGCCAGCTAGCGATGCCCATGTCCCACGAATGAATGAAAAATAATGTCATTGTAAGACTCATGGAAGTCTTTCTATGCACCAATAATAAAAATGCAAAATATTTTCATAATCTCCTGAAATCCAACTGTGTTAATTGCTCTCTCGCTAATAGGTTATCCAACTCGAAGGTAACACATAGTTTCAGGGGATATTTCCCAAGTTTTGTTGGGTCTAACGTTGGATGTTGGCTGAGGTTTAACCCCTCTCTTTTCTGTCAGTGAGACATAATGGACGTGATACGCAGGGAGATGTGATACCAATTCAAAGATGTATGGGTCAGATTTGCCATGCTCGGTTGCCTCTTAGTGTCAGGGGGACTAGCAGGGTAAATGGGTTGGGGTTATGGGGATGGGTGGAATTGTGATCAGTGCAGACTCGATGGGCTGAAAGGTCTTTTTCTACTGTATGGATTCTGTGTTTCTAAGGGGAGGGTTCAGGGTATTGAATTTGATGATCAGCCATGATCAAGATGAGTGGTGGAGCAGGCTCAAGGGGCAGAGTGGCCTACTCCTGCTTCTATTTTCTATGTATCTATGTTTGAAGGAAAGGAGTTGGTGAAGGTGAGCTGCTGGATTGGTACTGAGATACCAGTGAAAGCAGAGGGCCTGGCACTGTCCATTGGAGTGCCCCAGGGGTTGGTGCTGGGGCCTCAGCTTTTTACCATTTATATAGATGATCTGGAGGAGGGAACTGAGTGTAGGGTGTCGAAATTTGCTGATGACACCAAGATTGGGGGAATGGCAAATTGTGCGGAGGGTGTGGAGAGTCTGCAGAAGGATCTAGATAGGCTGGGCAAATGGGCCAGGAAATGGCAAATGGAATTTAATGTTGGCAAGTGTGAGGTGGTCCACTTGGGTAGGAATAATGGTAGGAAGGGGAGAAAAACTGCAGCAGGCAACGGTGCAGAGGGACCTCGGGGTCCTTGTGCATGAGTCGCAAAAACCCAGCTTGCAGGTGCAGCAGGTGGTCAGGAAGGCGAATGGGATGCTGGCCTTCATAGCGAGGAGGATTGAATATAAAAGTAGGGAGGTCTTGCTGCAGCTGTATAGGGCATTGGTGAGGCCGCAGCTGGAGTACTGTGTGCAGTTTTGGGCGCCGCACCTGCGCAAAGATATTTTGGCCTTGGAGGGAGTGCAGAGGAGGTTTACTAGGCTGATACTGGAGTTGAGGGGGTTGAGCTATGAGGAGAGGCTGAATAAACTAGGCTTGTACTCGTTAGAGTTTAGAAGAATGAGGGGAGATCTCATTGAGACGTATAAGATGATGAATGGGATGGATAGGATAGAGGTGGAGAGACTCTTCCTGCTCAAAAAAGACAGTAGGACTAGGGGGCACAGCCTCAAGATAAAGGGGGGGCGGTTTAGAACAGAGTTGAGGAGGAACTTCTTCACTCAAAGGGTGGTGAATCTCTGGAATTCTCTGCCCGTTGAAGTGGTGGAGGCTGCCTCGCTAAATATTTTTAAGAATCGGGTTGATGGGTTTTTGATAAGAGAAGGGATTAAGGGTTATGGGGAGAGGGCAGGAAGGTGGAGCTGAGTCACGACAGATCAGCCATGATCTTATTGAATGGCGGGGCAGGCTCGAAGGGCTAGATGGCCTACTCCTGCTCCTATTTCTTATGTTCTTATGTTCTTATTATGAGATGGTTAAGAGGAAGTTAAAGAGAGATGTTCAAGATTATGGAGGGTTTTCTCAGAGGAGTTAGGGAGAAACTGTCCCGAGGATTGATAACCAGAGGGCACAGGTTTCCGATTATTGTCAAGAGAGCAAGGAGGTGACTTTTTTTTCCCAGTGAGTTGTTGTGGTGTGATAGGATGGAGACACTAGGAACTTTTAAAATGGAATTGGATAAATATGTGAAGGGGAGAAATCTGTAGGGTGGTGGGAAAAGAGGGGTGGCAGTGGGAATAACTGAACAATTCTTTCAAACTTTGCAAGTTTTGAAATGCTTCTCTCTGTACAGATGTCCACATCATTATATCAGAGAGAGCAGTAATCTGGTGTCAGTATCAAACACTCCCAGTACAGGTACTGCACGGGGTTAGATACAGAGTAAACTCCCTCTACACTGTCCCCATCAAACACTCCCAGAACAGGTACAATATAGGGTTAAATACAGAATAAAACTCCCTCTACACTGTCCCCATCAAACACTCCCAGGACAGATACAATATAGGGTTAAATACAGAGTAAAGCTCCCTCTACACTGTCCCCATCAAACACTCCCAGGATAGGTACAATATAGGGTTAAATACAGAATAAAACTCCCTCTACACTGTCCCCCCATCAAACACTCCCAGGACAGGTACAATATAGGATTAAATACAGAATAAAACTCCCTCTACACTGTCCCCATCAAACACTCCCAGGACAGATACAATATAGGGTTAAATACAGAATAAAACTCCCTCTACACTGTCCCCATCAAACACTCCCAGGACAGGTACAATATAGGGTTAAATACAGAATAAAACTCCCTCTACACTGTCCCCATCAAACACTCCCAGGACAGGTACAATATAGGGTTAGATACAGAATAAAACTCCCTCTACACTGTCCCCATCAAACACTCCCAGGACAGGTACAATATAGGGTTAAATACAGAATAAAACTCCCTCTACACTGTCCCCATCAAACACTCCCAGGACAGGTACAATATAGGGTTAGATACAGAATAAAACTCCCTCTACACTGTCCCCATCAAACACTCCCAGGACAGGTACAGCACGGGGTTCGATACAGAGTAAAGCTCCCTCCACACTGTCCCCATCAAACACTCCCAGGATAGGTACAGCACGGGGTTAGATACAGAGTAAAGCTTCCTCTACACTGACCCCATTAAACACTCCCAGGACAGGTACAGCACGGGGTTAGATACAGAGTAAAGCTCCCTCCACACTGTCCCCATCAAACACTCCCAGGACAGGTACAGCACGGGGTTAGATACAGAGTTACGCTCCCTCTACACTGTCCCCCCATCAAACACTCCCAGAACAGGTGCAACATGGGGTTGGATACACAGTAAAGCCTCCATCACACTGATCCCATCATACACTCCTGGGACAAATACAGCACAGGGTTAGATACAGAGTACAGCTTCCTTTACACTGTCCCCATCAAACACTCCAAGGATAAGTATAGCATAGGGTTAAGTACAGAGTAAAGCTCCTTCTACACTATCTCCATCTAACAATCCCAGGATAGGCACCACACCGGGTTAGGTACAGAGTGAAACTCCCTCTATACTGCCCTATCAAACACTCCCAGGACAAGTACAGCACGGGGTTAGAGAAAATCTCCTTCTGTACTTTATCTGACCAGAACAAATAGAGAGAAAGTGTTCCCATTGGCGGGAATTTTGAGAATTGAAGGATATTGATTTTGTAGCTTCCAACAGGGAATTGCATAATTATTGGAACAAAAAAAATGTTGAGAGCTACAGGAAAAGAGCGTGAAGTGGGATTGGCTGAATTGCTCTTACAGGGAGCCAGCACAGACGTGATGGGCCAAACGGCCACCTTCTGCTGTAACTATTTTAGAGCTCTCTCAAAGAGCTGACACAGACACAAGGGGCTGAATGGCCTGTTACTCAGCTGAATGATACACTGTGATTCTGTGTAAGTGTGTGGTCACTCTCTCAGCTCTGCACATCAGAATGTTTGTTGAGCACGCAAAAACTCTGAACTGCAGCAAATGATGAGGAGGATGGTGATATGTTATTTGTCATTTATATTAATGATTTGAATGAGAATATAGGAGGCATGGTCCGTAAGTTTGCAGATGACACTAAGATTGGTGGCACAGTGACAGTGAAGAAAGTTACCTCCAATTGCAATGGGATCTTGATCAATTGGGCCAGTGGGCTGGCGAATGGCAGATGGAGTTTAATTTAGACAAATGCGAGGTGATGCATTTTGGTAGATTGAACCAGGGCAGGACTTACTCAGTTAATGGTAGGGTGCTGGGGAGAGTTACAGAACAAAGAGACCCAGGGATACATGTTCATAGCTCCTTGAAAGTGGAGTCATAGGTGGACAGGGTGGTGAAGAAGGCATTCGGCATGCTTGGTTTCATCGGTCAGAACATTGAATACAGGAGTTGGGACGTCTTGTTGAAGACATTGGTAAGGCCACACTTGGAACACTGTGCAATTCTGGTCACCCTATTATAGAAAGGATATTGTTAAGCTAGAAAAAGTGCAGAAAAGATTTACTAGGATGCTACTGGGACTTGATGGATTGAGTTATAAGGAGAGGCTGGATAGACTGGGACTCTTTTCTCTGGAGTGTAGGAGGCTGAGGGGTGATCTTATAGAGGTCTATAACATAACGAGGGGCACAGATCAGCTGGATAATCAATATCTTTTCCCAAAGGTAGGGGAGTCTAAATCTAGGGGGCATAGCTTTAAGGTGAGAGGGGAGAGATACAAAAGTGTCCAGTGGGGCAATTTTTTCACACAACGGGTGGTGAATGTCTTGAACAAGCTGCCAGAGGTAGTAGTAGAGGCGGGTACAATTTTGTCTTTTAAAAAGCATTTAGATAGTTACATGGGTAAAATGGGTATAGAGGGATATGGGCCAAATGCGGGCAATTGGGATTAGCTTAGGGGTTTTAAAAAAAAAAGTGTGGCACGGACAAGTTGGGCCGAAGGGCCTGGTTCCATGCTGTGAACCGCTATGACTCTGTATTTCGGGAGGACAGTGACTGATGGAACAGGCAGACTCACAGCAGATTAACCAGATCAGGTGGCACTTTGGCACGGTGGGTAGCACTGTGCAAGAGACCCGGCTTTGATTCCCGGCTTGGGTCACTGTCTGTGTGGAATCTGCACATTCTCCTCGTGTCTGCATGAGTTTCCTCCGGGTGCTCCAGTTTCCCCCCACAGTCCGAAAGACATGCTGGTTAGGTGCTAAATTCTCCCTCAGTGTACCCGAATGCGGTGACTAGAGGATTTTCACAGTAACTTCATTGCAGTGTTAATGTCAGCGTGCCTGTGACACTAACAAGTAAACTTTAAACTTAAAAACTAACCAGGTACGTGTCAGGTGGTGCATTTTGATAGGAAAGGTGTGTAAACCATATGATGACAGTTCCAATGTAATGCAGAGACAGAGAGGTGTATACATGGCGCGTAAGTACAGGTGTTGGGAAGGAGGCATGCTAAGTTGAGAAAGCTGTTAAGTAAAACGTATGGATCCTTCTCTTCAGAAAAACAAGGAACTTGTGCTAAACTTTTATAGACCACACGCTCTCAGCTAAGGTGGTGCCAAATTCTGGGCACAGCACTGTGGGAGGGATGCCTAAAAAAGAGTAAAGTTTATTTATTAGTCACAAGTAGGACAGGAAGCGGGAGATTTACTAGAATTATAGTAGGAATGAAAGGAATTCAGTTACTGGAAGAGGTTCGAGGGTCTGAGGTTATCTTCCCGTCAGTAAAGATAATGACCGAAGCCGGGAATTGAACTCGTGTCCCTGGCGCTGGATCAGTTCTGGCCTCGGGTAAACTGCCCCTTAGTATCAGGGGGTTAGCAGGGTAAATACATGGTGTTACAGGGAGAGGGCCTGGGTGGGATTGGTATTGGTGCAGACTGGATGGGCTGAATGGCCGTCTCCTGCACTGTAAGGATTCTGTGAATTTTTATTTGGCGTTGACAGGAGGGTTGGTAACTGGAGGAGAAGGATTTAGGGTGGGGTTCTCCAGCCATGCCTCAAAACTGGAGAGTCCTGCCCAAAGCCAGTGGACCTTTGGACCGTCTGTCAGTCCATTCCCCACCCCCATCTCCACACACCATTCCAATAGCAAAGAGACAAAAGAGATGAGGTGAAACCTTCTACAGAGTCAGCACTTATGACCAGGAACACACACCATGTGAAAGAGATAATGAGCGGAATTTTACCAGCCCATCTGCCTGAGTTTTGAACGATTCTGCCCGAGACCAACAGAGAATGTCTTTCTCCGAGCCTTGCCCAGCCCTGGAATCGGGGTGGGTGTGCCAGTAAAATTCTGGCCAATAACTTTCTCAAGGGAACCAGACGAAAGGAGAAACTTGCAGGGAAAAAGCAGGAGCATGGGGCTAATTTGATAGATTTTGCATACAGCAGAGGCACAATGGGCTGAATGCCTCCTCTTGTGCTCATATCATTCTGTGATGCAATGGAGTTGTGCAGATGGGTGCACGATGTCACAAGAAAGTGAACTGAACCAAACAGTGTTGGGCGTGGGGAAGAGCGAGGGCTCAACAAAGATAGAGTGGAATGGAGGAAGAGACATCAGGTTGGATGGAGCCTTGGTCAAGCTCTAACTGGAGAAAACCATACCCCAGGAAGGAATTGTTGATGGTGGAGGGAGTGCAGCGCAGGCTCAGCAGAATGATGCTGGGGTTAAACGGATTTGAACGTGAGAAAGGGCTTGTATTGTTTGTGTCCATGCAGGCACAAGGTAGGCAAATTGAATATAAAAGTAGGGAGGTCTTGCTGCAGCTGTATAGGGCATTGGTGAGGCTGCAGCTGGAGTACTGTGTGCAGTTTTGGGCGCCGCACCTGCGCAAAGATATTTTGGCCTTGGAGGGAGTGCAGAGGAGGTTTACTAGGCTGATATCGGAGTTGAGGGGGTTGAGCTATGAGGAGAGGCTGAATAAACTAGGCTTGTACTCGTTAGAGTTTAGAAGAATGAGGGGAGATCTCATTGAGACGTATAAGATGATGAATGGGATGGATAGGATAGAGACTCTTCCCGCTCAAAAAAGACAGTAGGACTAGGGGGCACAGCCTCAAGATAAAGGGGGGGGGGCGGTTTAGAACGGAGTTGAGGAGGAACTTCTTCACTCAAAGGGTGGTGAATCTCTGGAATTCTCTGCCCGTTGAAGTGGTGGAGGCTGCCTCGCTAAATATTTTTAAGACGAGGGTTGATGGGTTTTTGATAAGAGAGGGGATTAAGGGTTATGGGGAGAGGGCGGGAAAGTGGAACTGAGTCACGACAGATCAGCCATGATCTTATTGAATGGCGGGGCAGGCTCGAAGGGCTAGATGGCCTACTCCTCCTATTTTTTATGTTCTTATGTTCAAATGGTACATTGGCCTTCATTGCAAGAGGCCTTTGAGTACAGGAGCAAGGCTGTCTTGCCGCACAGCACCTTGGAGTATTGTGTACAGTTTTGATCTCCTTTATCCAAGAAAGGATATACTTACCTTAGAGGAAGCAAAAGTTCACCAGATTGATTCCTGGGATGGCAGGTTTGTCGCATGAGGAGAGACTGGGTCCTGTATTCACTGAAATTTAGAGAGGGTCAAATTGAAATGTATAAAATTTATTTATTCATTAGACACGAGTAAGCTCGCATTAACAATGCAGCACATTTACTGTGAAAATCTCCTAGTCGCCACACTCTGGTACAACTGAGGGGGAATTTAGCACAGCCAATGCACCTAACCAGCACATCTTTCATAGAACCCCTACAGTGCAGAAGGAGACCATTTGGCCCATCGAGTCTGCACTGACCCAGACCCAGACAATCCCATCCAGGCCCTATCCCCATAACCCCATGCATTTATCCTGGTTAATCCCCCTGACACTAAGGGGCAATTTAGCACGGTCAATCTACCTAACCCACACGTCTTTGGACTGCGGGAGGAAACTGGAGCACTCGGAGGAAACCCATGAAGACGCGGGGAGAATGTGCAGACTCTGCATAGACCCAAGCCAGGAATCGAACCCAGGTCCCTGGAGCTGTGAGGCAGTAATGCTAATCTCTGTGTCACTGTGACAGGACTGGACAGGCTGGTTGCAGGAATGATGTTTCCTTGCACTGGGGATTCTAGCACAAGGGGGCCACAGACTCAGTATATGACCATTTAGGACTGAGATGAGGAGAAGCATCTTCACTCAGAGGGTAGTGAACCTGTGGAGTTCTCTCCTACAGAAAGCTGTGGAGACCAAGTCATCAAATATATTTAAGAAGGAAATAGGTTTCTAGACACTAAAGGACTCGTGGGGAATGGAGAGAGAATGGGAGTGTGGCATTGAGTTGGAGGATCAGCCATGGTCAATAGAATAGAAATTTTAGAAATCAATAGAAATCAATAGAAATTTTGCATTCCAATAACTGGCAACCAGGGACTCACAACGGTGGGTGTTTATTAACAGTTGTGGAGTGACTCTAACCTACTGTGTGTCTGATCACGCTCTGGGAGAATTTCCCCTGCCTCCAACACATGACCCGTTTTGTACCCCCGTCATTCCAACATCCACATGAGCACAAGGTCTACAGCTTCCCTGTTTAAGTCAGGACAAACGGCAATCCTGAGGTGTAACAGCCAGAAATATAAAATATTACAACAATTAAAGAGGGCTAACAGCATGTTACTTGGTTTGATTGATTTATTATTGTCACATGTATTAACATACTGTGAAAAGTATTGTTTCTTGCATGCTGTACAGACAAAACGTACTGTTCATAGAGAAGGAAATGAGAGAATACAGAATGTAGTGTTACAGTCACAGTGAGGGTGTAGAGGATCAACTTAATACGAGGTAGGTCCACTCAAAAGTCTGACAGCAGCAGGGAAGAAGCTGTTCTTGAGACGGTCAGTACGGGACCTCAGACTTTTGTAGCTTTTTCCCCGAAGGGAAAAGGTGGAAGAGAAAATGTCTGGGGTGCGTGGAGTCCTTAATTCTGCTGGCTGTTTGGCCGAGGTAGCAGAAAGTGTGGACAGAGTCAATGCATGGGAAGCTGGTTTGCGTGATGGATTGGGCTACATTCATGACCTTTTGTAGTTCCTTGTGGCGTTGGTCAGAGCAGGAGCCCATACCAAACTGTGATACAACCAGAAAGAATGCTTTCTATGGTGCATCTGTAAAAGTTGGTGAGAGTCGTAGCTGACATGCCAAATTCCCTTAATCTTCTGAGAAAATAGAGGCATTGGTAGGCTTTCTTAACTATAGTGTTCCTTAACTGTAGGCATTGGGATCCAGAAGAGGTCGTTGATGATCTGGGCCCCTAAAAACTTGAAGCTCTTGACGCTTTCTACTTCATTCCCATTGATGTAGACAGGGGCAGGTTCTCCTTTACACTTCCTGAAGTTGATGATAGTCTCATTCATTTTGTTGACATTGAGGGAGAGATTATTGTTGCCGCACCAGTTCACCAGATTCTCTATCCCATTCCTGTAGTCTATCTTGACATTGTTTGAGATCCAACCCACTACGGCGGTGTCATCAGCAAACTTGAAAATTGAATTGGAGGGGAATTTGGACGCATGGGCATAGTTGCATAAAGAGTATTGTATGGGGCTGAGAACACAACCTCGTGGGGCACCGGTGTGGAGGAGGAGTTGTTGCTGGCCTGTGAGTTAGGAAGTTCAGGATCCAGTTGCAGTGGGAGGAACCGAGCCCCAGGCCATGGAGTTTGGAGATGAGTTTCGTGGAAATAATAGTGTTGAAGGCTGAACTGTTGTCAATAAATAGGAGTCTGACATAGATGTCCTGTTATCTAGGTGTTTCAGGGTTGAGTGCAGGGCCAGAGAAACGGCGTCTGCTGTGGACGCGATAGGTAAATTGTAGTGGACCCAGGTTGTCCGGGAGGCTGAAATTGATTCGTGCCATAACTAACTTTTCGAAGCACTTCATAATAATGGATTATCAGAGCCACCGGCTGATAGTCCTTAAGGCACGCTGCTTAGTTTTTCTTTGGTACTGGGAACCAATCTCTCCTCATACATCAGTCCCGCGATCCCAGGAATCAGCCTGGTAAACCTTTGCTGCACTGCCTCCACGACAAGAACATCCTTCCTCAGACAAGGAGACCAAAACTGCACAGAATATTCCAGATATGACCTCGCCAAAATCTCATATAACTGCAGCAAGACATCCCTGCTCCTGTACTCTTTCTATGAAGGCCAACATACCATTTGCTTTCTTTATTGCCTCAACATTCATTGAATCCCTACAGTGCAGAAGGAGGCTATTCAACCAATCGGGTCTGCACTGACAACAATCCCACTCAGGCCCGATCCGCATAACCCCACATATTTACCCTGCTAATCCCTATAACCCACGCATTCCGCGACACTAAGGGGCAATTTTTAGCATGGACAATACACCGCACATCTTTGGATCTTTGCCTTGCTGCACCTGCACGTTTCCCTCCAGTGAACTGGTGTACGAGGACACCAAGATCTCGTTACACGTTCCCCTCTCTAAATCTACAGCCATTCAGGTAATAATCTACCTTCCTATTATTGCTACCAAAGTGGATAATCTCACATTTATCCATGTTATATTGCACCTGCCATGCATTCGCCCACTCACTCAACTTGTCCAAATCACACTCTGCATCCTCGTCACAACTCACTCTCCTACCCAGCTTTGTATCATCTCCAAATTTTAAGATATTACATTTAGTTGTCCCTCCTAAATCATTAATATAAATCACGAACAGTTGGAGTCCCAGCATTGATCCCATGGTACCCCACTAGTCACTCAAGTTTATCCCTATTCTTTGTTTTCTGTCTGCCAACCAGTTTTCTACCGTCTCAATACACAGCCCCCAATCACACGCGGCTTAATTTTACAGAGGAATCTCCTTCCTGTGTGGACTTTGTCAAAAGTCTTTTGAAAGTGCACATAAACCACATCCACTGGCTCCCCTTCATCAACTGTACTAGCTCCATCCTCAAAGACTTCCGGAGATTTGTCAAACATGATTTCCTTTTTGTAAATCGATGCTAATTCTGTCCAATCCTGCCACTGTTTTCTAAGTGCTCTGCTATTAAATCTATGATTATTGATTCTAGAATTTTTTCCAATACCAATGTCAGGATGACTGCTGTATAATTCCCTGCTTCCTTGCTACCTCCTTTTTTAAATAGTAAGGTTATATTAGCGATCCTCTAATCTGTAGGAATCGTTACTATGAAAATGCCCTGGTCGCCACACTCTGGTGCCTGTACGGGTGCACTGAGGGAGAATTTAGCATGGCCAATGCACCTAACCAGCACAGAATTTTCACAGTAATTTCATTGCAGTGTTAATGTAATCCTATTTGTGACTAAAAAATAAACTTTACATAGTATTTTAACTGTGGGAGGAAACCAGAGCACCCAGAGGAAACGCACGCAGACAAAGGGGGAACATGCAAACTCTGCACATTCAGTGACCCGAGGCCAGAATTGAATCTCGGTCCCTGGCGCTGAGGGGGCAGCAGTGCTAACCACTGTGCCATTGAACCGCCCATGCATTAGGGTGCATGAGTCAACCAAACAAGGTTCAAGGGCTATGTGATGAATTAGTCTACAAATGGACTATTTTTTAAAGGGGTGGGTGGAGAGGTGATGAGTAATTGTCATCTGCAGTTGCCCACTCAGTATTCTGCACATTATAAATAGTATCCACAGGGATATCCACTGCTTGCTGAAGTCCGGGACTGAGAAGTTCAAGTCAGGCAATACTGACCTGTACAAGAAATGATGTGGAGATGCCGGCATTGCACTGGGGTAAACACAGTAAGAAGTCTCACAACACCAGGTTAAAGTCCAACTGGTTTATTTGATAGTAAACCCACAAGCTTTTGGGGCTTGCCCCTTTGTCAGGTGCGTGGACACGGTTGCACTGCTGCTTCACAGCTCCAGGGTCCTGGTTTCGATTCCAGGCTTGGGTCACTGTCTGTGTGGAGTTTGCACGTTCTCCTCATGTCTGTGTGGGTTTCCTCCGGGTACTCAGGTTTCCTCCCACAGTCCAAAGATGTGCAGGGTTAGGTTGATCGGCTGTGCTAAGAAATCGCCCCTTAGTGTCCAGGGATGCTTACTTTAGAGGGATTAGTGCGTATAATATGTAGGGATATGGGGGTAGGGCCTGGGTGGGATTGTGTTCGGTGCAGACTCGATGGGCCGAAGGGCCTCTTTCTGCACTGTAGGGTTTCTATGATTCTGTGGTCGAACTGAGTGGCAGTTTGGGCTTGAGAGAGGGGCTGAATGAGCTTCTGTTTCCCTGTATCTACGATTGATTTCTTCTTTATTTTTCAAGCTGGCAAGTGGAACCAAGGATGCTAACAAGTCAGTTTACCAGGAAATGGGCCTCGGACACAGCGCCGCTTCGGGTAAGCCCGGCCCCCTGTTACGAAGAGGGGGAGGGGAGGTGGTTGATCTCTCTGAGAACTAACACTCAAAGAGAAGTACCTCCTTTCATAAAGTGTGTGCGCGAAGGGGGAATATCTGCACTTCAGCGACTTTTAGTGGTTAAATCAAAATATCTCCCTGAGATTGTCTCTGTAAAAGTAACACTTTATTTATCTAACTAACAGGAACAGGTTTAACTAAACTATTAACAAAGCAAAAAAAAACAATATTCTAGTGGAATGCTGTTTAGATAATTGCAGTTCCCATTTATTAACCAAAAATAGAATTCTTAGTCACTCTTAAAATTTCAACTAGGCTTGTTGCCTTCCGGAATCTTCTGTCTTTGCTGATTTCTATTGTCTTTACAATTGAGATGAGGCTCTCTTTTAAGACATAAATGTGGCTGTTATGCTGGCAGAGACAGTTGCTGGTTGTGTCTCTCTCTCAAGCTGTGAACTGTGGCAGAGACAGTTGTTGTCCGGTTCTCTGGAGCTTGGGGGCCTTTGCTCTTATTACTCTGATGACATACCAAAATCCCACAATACGATTGGTTTACAAGTTACCAAAGCATCGAATTCAAATCTGATAGGCTGCTGCTATTCAAATGCCTCGTTTAAACTGATTGGTTAAAATTCAAAAACAACCCGTTCCTTAAGCCTTGCAATACAATGTTTCAATCTGTGTGCTCTGTATACCGCATTTTGCACCTGCATCGCTTTTAAAAGCACATTTTTTTTAACAGGAAATTCTTTCTCCTCTGAGCATTTTTCAACAACTTTTTTTTTATAATTGTATAAACATCAAATCCTAACATTCTACTCAACTTCGCAATGGGTAGCACAGTGGTTAACACTGCTGTCTCACAGCGCCAGGGACCCAGGTTCGATTCCCAGCTTGGGTCACTGCCTGCGTGGAGCTTGCATGTTTGCCCCATGTCTGCGTGGGTTTCCTCTGGGTGCTCCGGTTTCCTCCCACATGAAGATGTGTGGGTTAGGTGGATCGGAGTAAAAAGTCTGACAACACCAGGTTTTAGTCCAATTTGATTTATTTGATAGTAAACTCACAAGCTTTCGAGGGGACTCCCTCTTCGTCAGGTGAACCGCCCATGCTAAATTGCCCCTTAATGTCCCAGAATGTGTAGGTTAGAGGAATTAGTGGGTTAATTGTGTGGGGATAGGGCCTGGGGTGGGATTGTGATTGGTGCAGACTCAATGGGCCGAGTGGCCTCCTTCTGCACTGCAGTGTTTCTATGATGATTTCTATGACCCCCCCCCCCCCCCCACCCCCACATTGTAGCTGTCCGCAGCCAGAGGACCTGTCTTGGTGGTAATGTACTTTTTTTTTCCCCTTCAGACATCAGAGCTGCCCAGTGCAATGGTGACCAGAGGCCACACATCGCGAGGGGAGCGAATGCTTGGGCCAAGTGTCTCTGCGTTACAGGGGGAAAGCAGGAACTGGGACATGCATTCCGACAGTCCGATATGGAGCCAGTTGCGCAGCAGAATGCAAACCCGGGGGCGGTCCGATACGGTGGAGACCCGAGGAAAGACTGTGGCAACAAAAGGTGAACGGTCTGAACTTACTGGCGGCGAATGTAACCTTTACGGTACAAATCCTCCGAGTCACTTACTCAGCACGATCAGTTAATCAACTGAAAAGTTAATAAGATAGCTCCGCATGTCGATGTTGTACAGAGGTTTAGAACTGCTAACCCTGGTTGCACGTGGGAGTGGCACAGTGGTTCGCGCTGCTGCCTCATAGCACCAGGGACCCAGACAGGGCCACTGTCTGCGGGGGTTTGCACGTTCTCCCCGTATTTGCGTGTGTTTCCTTCGGGTGCTCCAGTTTCATCCCACACTCCAAAGGTGTGCAGGTTAGGTGGATTAGCCATAGAAAATGCGTGAGGCTCTGGGAATAGAGGAGAGTGATCCTGAGTAAGATGCTTTTTCAAAGACTCGGTGCCTCGATAGGTTGGAAGATCTCCTGCAGCACCATAGGGATTCTATAAGAGCAGGATTAAAGCAGGGAGTTAGCCATTCAGCTCCTCAGGCCTGCCCCACCATTCGGTAAGGTCATGGCTGATCTGATCTTGGCCTCAACTCCATTTTCTTTCCTGTTTCCATCAACATTAACAGCCGAAGATCTGTCCGTCTCAACCTTGAATATATTCAATGACCCAGGATATTCCGGGATAGTGAATTACGAGGATTCACAATGCTCTGTGAGAAGGTCGGAGAGGATGGTTATTATAAATTTGTGCTCCATTGTTCCAGATTACCCCCCAGAGGGGAAGCATCATCTCCACATCTTCATGTCAAGCCACCTCTGAATCTTACATCTTAGATTGCCTCTCGTTCTTCTAAGCTCCACTGAGCTCCATTGAGTAGGTGCCTCACAGTGCCAGGGACCCAGGTTCAATTCCCAGCTTGGGTCATTGTATGTGTGGAGTTCGCGCACCAAGCCTAACCAAGGTTTTATTTGGCTGCAACATGATTTGCCAACTCTTGTATTCAAAGCCCCAGCTGATGAAGATAAGCATGCCATATACTTGCTTAATCACCTTGGCCACTTGTGTTGCCACTCTTAGGAAACTGTAGACCTCCAAGCCCAGATCCCTCTGTATGTTAATGTTTCTAAAGGTGAAGGCTGGGATGAAAGCGCTTTATCTGAATGCACGAAGCATTCGGAATAAAGTGGATGAGCTGATGGCGCAGATCGACACAAATGGATACGATCTGGTGGCCATTACAGAGACGTGGCTGCAAGGTGACAGGGACTGGGAGATGAATGTACAGGGTTATCAAGTGTTCAGGAAGGATAGGCAGGAGGAAAGAGGGGGTGGAGTAGCTCTGTTGATTAAGGATAGTATCAAGGTGGTAGCAAGGGATGATATCGGAGCCAAGGAGCAGAAAGTGGAATCGTTGTGGGTGGAGATTAGGAACAGAAAAGGGAGGAAGACGCTAGTGGGTGTCGTCTATAGGCCCCCGAATAATGATCTGGAGGTGGGGCGGGCTGTTAACGCGCAAATAAGTGCAGCGTGCAGGAATGGGACGGCAGTAGTTATGGGAGATTTCAATCTGCATATTGATTGGTCGACTCATGTTGGACGAGGTGGGCTCGAGGAGGAGTTCTTGGAATGCTGCCGGGATAATTTCCTTGAACAGTGTGTGTTGGAGCCGACGAGGGAGCGAGCTATCTTGGATCTGGTGCTATGTAATGAGGCGGGTAGAATTAGGGACCTTGCGGTGAAGGATCCTCTTGGAGAGAGTGATCATTGTATGGTGGAGTTTCTGGTGCAGATGGAGGAGGAGAAAGTGGGTTCCCAGACACGCGTCCTTTGTTTGAATAGAGGGGAGTATGGTAGGATGAGAGAAGAATTGGCGAATGTGGACTGGGGGAACGCGTTGGAAGGTAGGTCTGCTGAGGAGCAGTGGAGGATCTTTAAGGAGATCTTTCTTGGTGCTCAGCAGAAATTTATTCCGATGGTTAAAAAGGACAGTAGGAGGAGAGGTAATAAGCCGTGGATAACGAAGGAGGTGAAGGAAAGTGTTAAATTAAAAGCGGAGGAGTTTAGAGTAGCTAAGAGCAGTGGGCGAGAAGAGGATTGGGAAAGGTTTAAATGTCAACAAAGATTGACAAAGAAATTGATAAAGGAGGGTAGGAGAAGCTATGAGGCTGGGCTAGCACTTAATATAAAAAAGGATAGCAAGAGTTTTTATAAATATATAAAAAGGAAGAGGCTGGCTAGGATAAACGTTGGTCCTTTAGAGGATGAGAAAGGGGAGCTAGTGGTAGGGGATAGGGATATGGCTAAGGTCTTGAATAACTTCTTTGTTTCTGTCTTCACGGAGGAGGACGTGAATAATTTGCCGGGTGTTAGCGATGGAAAGGTGGTAGGAATGGAGGGTCTTAATGACATTACTGTTACTAGAGAGGCGGTGCTCGACAGACTGGAGGGGCTGATTGTGGACAAGTCCCCAGGACCGGATGGAATGCATCCGAGGGTTCTGAAAGAAATGGCGGAGGTGATAGTGGATGCCTTGGTGGTTATTTTCCAGACGTCGCTGGATTCCGGGGAAGTGCCGGAAGATTGGAAAACGGCTAATGTTACGCCGTTGTTTAAGAAGGGTGGCAGGCAAAAGGCGGGGAATTATAGGCCGGTTAGTTTAACGTCTGTGGTAGGTAAAATGTTAGAAACCGTCATTAAGGAGGAAATAGCGAGGCATCTTGAGGGGAATTGCTTGATAGGGCGGACGCAACACGGTTTCATTAAAGGGAAGTCATGTCTGACAAATTTACTGGAGTTCTATGAGGATGTGTCTAGGGCAGTGGATGGAGGAGAGCCGGTGGATGTGGTCTTTCTGGATTTTCAGAAGGCGTTTGACAAGGTACCTCACAAGAGGTTATTGCAGAAGGTCAGGGGACATGGAGTTGGGGGTAGGGTGTTAGCGTGGATAGAGGATTGGTTGTCAAATAGGAGGCAGAGAGTGGGGGTCAATGGATGCTATTCGGATTGGCGGTTGGTGACTAGTGGGGTGCCCCAGGGGTCGGTGCTGGGGCCTCAGCTATTTACCATTTATATAGATGATCTGGAGGAGGGAACCGAGTGCAGGGTGTCGAAATTTGCTGATGACACCAAGATTGGGGGAAAGGCAAATTGTGCGGAGGGTGTGGAGAGTCTGCAGAAGGATCTAGATAGGCTGGGCGAATGGGCCAGGAAATGGCAAATGGAATTTAATGTTGGCAAGTGTGAGGTGGTCCACTTTGGTAGGAAGAATGGTAGGAAGGACTATTACTTACGGGGCGAAAAACTGCAGCAGGCGACGGTGCAGAGGGACCTCGGGGTCCTTGTGCATGAGTCGCAAAAACCCAGCTTGCAGGTGCAGCAGGTGGTCAGGAAGGCGAATGGGATGCTGGCCTTCATAGCGAAGGGGATTGAATATAAAAGTAGGGAGGTCTTGCTGCAGCTGTATAGGGCATTGGTGAGGCCGCAGCTGGAGTACTGTGTGCAGTTTTGGGCGCCGCACCTGCGCAAGGATGTTTTGGCCCTGGAGGGAGTGCAGAGGAGGTTTACTCGGCTGATACCGGAGTTGAGGGGATTGAGCTATGAGGAGAGGCTGAATAAACTAGGCTTGTACTCGTTAGAGTTTAGAAGAATGAGGGGAGATCTCATTGAGACGTATAAGATGATGAATGGGATGGATAGGATAGAGGTGGAGAGACTGTTCCCGCTCAAAAAAGACAGTAGGACTAGGGGGCACAGCCTCAAGATAAAGGGGGGGCGGTTTAGAACAGAGTTGAGGAGGAACTTCTTCACTCAAAGGGTGGTGAATCTCTGGAATTCTCTGCCCGTTGAAGTGGTGGAGGCTGCCTCGCTAAATATTTTTAAGAAACGGGTTGATGGGTTTTTGATAAGAGAAGGGATTAAGGGTTATGGGGAGAGGGCGGGAAGGTGGAGCTGAGTCACGACAGATCAGCCATGATCTTATTGAATGGCGGGGCAGGCTCGAAGGGCCAGATGGCCTACTCCTGCTCCTATTTCTTATGTTCTTATGTTCTTATGTTCTTAAAGGTTCACACCTAAATTTGATTCTCCAAAATGCATCACCTCACGTTTGTCTGGATTAAACTCCATCTGCCATTTCTGTGCCCAAGTCTCCAATCTATCTATATCCTGTTGTATCCTTTGACATCATCAGCAACTCCACCAATCTTCGTGTCAACCGCAGACTTACTAATCAGACCCCCCAACCCACATTTTCCTCCAGATCATTTATATATAGTACAAACAACAGTTCCATCACTGATCCCTGCAGAACACCACTAGCTGCAGATCTTCATTCTGAAAGGTACCTTTCCACTGCTGTACCCAAGCCTGTTCAATAAGAATGTAAGAACGAGGAGCAGGAGTAGGCCTTCTCGCTCCTCGAGCCTGCTCCGCCATTCAATAAAATTATGGATCACGGACTCAGCTCCACTTAACCAATCACTTATCATAACCCCTAATCCCTTTGCTATTCAAAAATTTATCCTTGCCTTAAAAACATTCAATGAGGTAGCCTCAACTGCTTCACTGGGCAGGGAAGTCCGCAGATTCACAACCCTTTGTGTGAAAAAGTTCCTCCTCAACTCATTCCTATATCTGCTCTCCCTTACTTTGAGGCCATGCCCCCTAGTTCTAGTTGCACCTACCAGCAGAAACAACTTCCCTGCTTCTATCTTACCTAGTCCCTTCATAATCTTATATGTTTCTATAAGATCTCCCCTCATTCTTCTGAATTCCAATGAGTATAGCCCCAGTCTAGTAAGTCTGTCCTCATGAGCCATCCCTCTCAATTCTGGAATTAACATAGTGAATCTCCTCTGTAACTTCTCCAGTGCCAGTGTATCCTTTCTCAAGTAAGGAGACCAAAACTGTACACAGTACTCCAGGTGTGGCCTCACCAGCATCCTTCTTTACAGCTGCAACATAATCTCGCTGTTTTTAAACTCTATCCCTCTAGAAATGAAGGACAAATGACACTAATGAAGGATAAAGGATAAATGACGCTGATGACACTAAGGTCGGTGGTGTTGTGGATGGTCTGGAAGGATGGCAAAAGTTGCAGCAGGACATAGATAGGATGCAGGACTGGGCGGAGAAGTGGCAGATGGACTTCAACGCGGATAAATGCGTAGTCGTCCATTTTGGCAGAATCAACGGGATGAACGAGTACACTATCAAGGGCAGAAGTCTGAGTAGTGTTGAAGAGCAGAAAGATCTAGGGGTCCGGGTCCACAGGACTCTTAAATCGGCCTTGCAGGTGGAGGAGGTGGTCAAGAAGGCGTATGGTGAACTGGCCTTCATTAATCGAGGGATTGAGTTTAGGAGTTGGGAGGTAATGCTGCAACTTTATAGGACCCTTGTCAGGCCTCATTTGGAGTATTGTGCGCAGTTCTGGTCGCCTCATTATAGGAAAGATGTAGAAGCTATTGAGAGGGTACAGAGGAGATTTACAAGGATGTTGCCTGGACTGGGAGGCATGCCTTATGAAGATAGGTTGAGGAAGCTGGGACTCTTTTCCCTGGAGAGACGAAGGTTGAGAGGCGACCTGATAGAAGTTTACAAAATGTTGAGAGGAATAGATAGGGTGGACTCTCAGAGGCTATTTCCCCGGGTTGAAATGGTCGCTACGAGAGGACACAGATTTAAGGTACAGGGAGGGAAGTACAGAGGTGATGTTAGGGGTAAGTTTTTCATTCAGAGGGTGGTGAGTGAATGGAATCGGCTGCCGTCAGTGGTTGTGGAGGCGAATTCGCTGGGGTCTTTTAAAAAACTTCTGGATGAGTATATGGGGTTTAATGAGATTGAGGGTTATAGATAGGTCTGTAGGTTGGTAGGTTTTGATGTGATCGGCGCAACTTGTTTGTGCTGTAGTGTTCTATGTTCTAAAATCCCATTTGCCTTCTTAATCACCTGCTGCACCTGCAAACCAACGCCTTATGATTCATGCACAAGGACACCCAGGTCCTTCTGCATAGCAGCATTCTGCATTTTTTTACTATTTAAATAATAGTCCATTTTGCTGTTATTCCTATGAAAATGGCGACCTCACATTTACCAACATTTTATTCCATCTGTCAGACCCTCACCCACTCTCTTAGATTATCTATATCCCTTTGCAGACTTTCTGCATCTCTGCACATTTTGCTCTGCCACTCATCTTAGTGTCATCTGCGAATTTGACACCCTACATTTTGTCCCAACTCCAAATCATCTATGTAAATTGTAAACAATTGCGGTCCAACACCACTGAGGCACACCACTAGTCACTAATTGCCAACCAGAAAAACATCCATTTACCCTCACTCTACTTTCTGTTGGTTAACCAATCCTCTATCCATGCACCTTTATCTTATGTGGCACCTTGTCAAATGCCTTCTGGAAATCCAGATACACCACATCCACAAGTTCCCCATTGTCTACTGCACAGGTAATGTCCTCAAAGAATTCCACCAAATTGGTCAAACATGACCTGCCTTTCATGAACCCATGCTGCATCTTATCAATGGAACAATTTATATCCAGATATCTTGCTGTTTCCTCCTTGATGATAGATTCAAGCATTTTCCCTACTATGGAAGTTAAGCTAACCGGCCTATAGTTACCTGCCTTTTGTCTACTTCCTTTTTTAAACAATGCTGTTTTCCAATCTGCGGGAACCACCCCAGAGTCCAGCAAATTTTGGTAAATTAGCATCTAGCCAGCCTCACCCGGAATCCTAAGCGGTGGCTCGGTGGCATAGTGATTAGCACTGCTGTCTCACAGCGCCAGGGACCCAGGTTCGATTCCTGGCTTGAGTCACTGACTGTGTGGAGTCTGCACATTCTTTCCGTGTCTGGATTTCCTCCGGGTGCTCCGGTTTCCCCCCATGGTCTAAAAGATGTACTAGTTAGGGTGCATTGGCTGCGCTAAATTCTCTCTCAGTGTACCCAAACAGGTGCCAGAGTGTGGCGACTAGGGGATTTTCACAGTAACTTCATTGCAGCGTTAATGTAAACCTACTTGTGACAATAAGAAATAAACTTGAGCTTTTGTACCAGTCTGCCATGTGGGACGTGGTCAAATGCTTTAATAAAGTCCATATAAATTACATCCACAACATTACTAAGGAGATTCTTCTTGCTCTTTGATTTCCTCTCTGATACTAGAGCCATAGGTTTTTGTTTCCTCCCTCGGTCCACGGGTGGTTCTGGGCAGCTTGAAGGCATGGCCCCCAATTCTGGAATGATTAAAGTTGAACATTGGCTAGGGGCCAGAGTTTGAGCGGCAAGTTGTGGGCCTGGGTGAGATTGTAGAGATAGGGAGGGGTCGAGACCATGGAGGGGATTGAAACAAGAATGGCTATTCTAGAATTGGGTCATTGAGTAGCAGCGCAGCTCAGAACTGGATGTGTTTTTGTCCTGAGCAGGCCCAGAGTTGGTGAGTGGAGAGCGAGCAAGCAGCCGGAATTCGCGGGTGGAAAGCGGATATTTCTCCCTGGAACGGGCGAAACAGGACTCGGCCCACAACCTGTCCCCCAGTGCGCGACGGAGCGCGGACACCAAGGGCGCAGGCCAGGGCAGCACGACTGCCTTCGGGAGCTCCCTGGGCACCGGAGGGCTGTTGTCTCTCAGCCACGTGACGTCGTCCCAGAGCTCCTTCGAGTCGGAGTCCAGCTGGGGCACGGGCAGCATGACTAGCTCAGATGGCAGAATCCTCCGCATGGACTACACGGCCTTGGCGGATATCCCGAAGCCCAAGCGAATCATCGGTCGGGAGAGGTTGGAGCAGGATTGCAAGCAGGTGGGGCAGAGGATTCGGATGCGGAGCCCAGGACGCGAGGAGGTGGAGCGTTTGTTTGGACAAGAACGTAGGTCAGTACGTCAGTCAGTCTTTACAGGGTGTGTGCTTATAACAGGGGAGTACCATCGAGGAAACAGAGGGAATGTGTTAGAGGTCTTTAAGATTATGCAAAGTTTAAAGATTTTGCTGTGATTTGATTTATTATTGTCACATGTTGTAATATACAGCAAAAAGTATTGTGTCTTGCATACTATACAGGCAAAGCATACCGTTCATAGAGAAGGAAAGGAGGGAGTGTAGAATGTTGTATTAAAGTCATAGCGAGGGTGTAGAGAAAGATCAACTTAATGTAAGGTAGGTCCACTCAGAAGTCTGACAGCAGCAGGGAAGAAGCTGTTCTTGAGTCGGTTGATACTTGACCCCAGACTTCTGTATCTTTTTCCCAAGAAAGAAGGTGAAAGAGAGAATGTCCGGGGTGCATGGGCTTCTTAATTATGCTGGAGCTTTTCCGAGGCAGTATACGGAGTCAATGGATGGGAGGTTGGTTTGCGTGATGGACTGGGCTTCATTCACAACCCTTCATAGTTGCTTGCAGTCTTGCATTTGTTAGTGTCACAAGTAGGGTCACAACAACGTTGCACTGAAGTTACTGTGAAAATCCCCTAATTGCCACACTCTTGTGCCTATGTAAGTTACACTGAGGAAGAATTTAGCACGGCCGATGTTCCTAACCAGCACATCTTTTGGACTGTGGAAGGAAACTGGAGCACTTGGAGGAAACCTTTGCAGACACGGAGAGAATGTGCAGACTTTGCATAGACAATTGCCCAATCGAGTCATAAGAAATAGGAGCAGGAGTAGGCCATCTAGCCCTTCGAGCCTGCCCCGCCATTCAATAAGATCATGGCTGATCTGTCGTGGCTCAGTTCCACTTTCCCGCCCTCTCCCCATAACCCTTAATCCCCTCTCTTATCAAAAACCCATCAACCCGCGTCTCAAAAATATTTAGCGAGGCAGCCTCCACCACTTCAACGGGCAGAGAATTCCAGAGATTCACCACCCTTTGAGTGAAGAAGTTCCTCCTCAACTCCGTTCTAAACCGTCCCCCCCTTTATCTTGAGGCTGTGCCCCCTAGTCCTACTATCCTTTCTGAGCGGGAAGAGTCTCTCCACCTCTATCCTATCCATCCCATTCATCATCTTATACGTCTCAATGAGATCTCCCCTCATTCTTCTAAACTCTAACGAGTACAAGCCCAGTTTATTCAGCCTCTCCTCATAGTTCAACTCCCTCAACTCCGGTATCAGCCTAGTAAACCTCCTCTGCACTCCCTCCAGGGCCAAAATATCTTTGCGCAGGTGCGGCGTCCAAAACTGCACACAGTACTCCAGCTGCAGCCTCACCAATGCCCTATACAGCTGCAGCAAGACCTCCCTACTTTTATATTCAATCCCCCTCGCTATGAAGGCCAGCATCCCATTTGCCTTCCAGGTCCCTGGCGCTGTGAGGCAGCAGTGCTAACCACTGTGTCACTGTGCCACCCGAGGTTTGATAGGGTAGTCTGGGGTGTGTTTAGCTCAGTTAGCTGGATAGCTAATTCACAATGCAGAGCGACACCAACATTCCTGTGCTGGAAGTTACAGTATAGGAAGTTATTCATGAACTCTCAGTCTTGGTCCTGGCCTGAGGTGTGGCTAGAATATGGTTACCTGGGATGTGGTGACTTTACCTTAGGATAGATGTAGAGAAGATGTGTTCAAAGATGTCCCCATGAGGTCAGAGGGATTAATGGGGTAAGTGCATGGGGATACAAGGCTGAGGCAGGGGTAAGATGCTCTATTGGAGAGTTGGTGCAGACTCAATGGGCTGAATGGATTGGGTGAAGGCATTGGAGAGGATGCAGATAAAGATTGATGAGAATGGTTCTAGGGAGATTGGTGAAGCTGAGATAATTCCCTTTGTTTTAATTTATAACTATCACGTTTTTTTGGAAAGCATAGTGGAGAACATGTCCCTGTCTACATCAACGGGGGTGAAGAAGAAATGATTGAGAGTTTTTAGGTGTCCAGATCACTAACAACTTATCCTGGTCCCCCCATGCTGACGTTATAGTTAAGAAAGCCCCACCAATGCCTCTACTTTCTCAGAAGACTAAGGAAATTTGGCATGTCAGCTATGACTCTCATCAAACCTTTACTCTTTCTGGTTGTATCACAACTTGGTATGGCTCCTGCTCTCTCCAAGACTGCAAAGAACTACAAAGAGTTGTGACTGTAGCCCAGTCCATTACTCAAACCAGCCTCCCATCCATTGACTCTGTCTACATTTCTCACTGCCCCGGCAAAGCAGCCGGCATAATCAAGGGTCGCACGCACCCCGGACATTCTTTCTTCCACCTTCTTCCGTCGGGAAAAAGAAACAAAAGTCTGAGGTCACTTCCAACCGACTCAAGAACAGTTTCTTCCCTGCTGCTGTCAGACTTTTGAATGGACATACCTTGCATTACGTTGATCTTTCTCTACACCCTCACTATGACTGTAACAGTACATTCTGCACTCTGTCCTTTCCTTCTCTATGAATGGTAAGTTTTGTCTGTATAGTGCCCAAGAAACAATACTTGTCACTGTACACTAATACATGTGACAATAACAAATCAAATCAAATAAAAAGTCAGTGAAAAGTATTGTTTCTTGAATGCTATACAGACAAAACAGATTGTTCACAGACTACACAGGGCGACGTAAAGGAGAGGGTGCAGATGTCGTGTTACAGTCACAGCTAGGATGTAGAGAAAGATCAACTTAATATACGGTAGATTCATTCAAAAGTCTATGGCTGCAGGGAAGAAGCTGTTCTTGAGTCATTTTGATTTGATTTATTATTGTCACATGTATTAGCATTCAGTGAAAAGTATTGTTTCTTGCGCGCTATACAAAGCATACCATTCATAGAGAAGGAAATGAGAGATTGCAGAATCTAGCGTCACAGTCATAGCTAGGGTGCAGACAGAGATCACCTTAATGCAAGGTAGGTCCATTCAAAAGTCTGATGGCAGCAGGGAAGAAGCTGTTCTTGAGTCAGTTGGTATATGTCTTCAGAATTTTGTCTCATTTCCCGACAGAAGAAGGTGAAAGAGAGAATGTCCGGGGTGCGTGGGATCCTGCTTTTCTGAGGCAGCAAGAAGTGTGGACAGTGTCAGAGGTTGGGAGGCTGGTTTGAGTGACTGACTTGAGCTATGGTCACAACCCCTTGTAGTTTCTTGTGGTCTTACACAGAGCAGGAACTGCACAGAGCTGTGATACATCCGGAAAGAATGCTTTCTATGGTGCACCTGTAAAGGTTGGTGAGAATTCTCTTTAGAGAAGGGAAAATTGAGAGGAGGTGAGACTGGGGTGTTCAAAATCATGATCTGGACAGAGGAGTTAAGGAGGAAATGATTGAGGACACAGATTTAAACCGAATGGCAAAATAACGCATACAACATAAGGAAAAAACGCACAGCCAGCAAGCGGTTAGGATCTGGAATGTACTGTCCGAGAGTGTGGTGGAGACAGATTCACACAGCGAGTGGTTAGGATGTGGAATGTACTTCTGAGTGTGTGGTGGAGACAGATTCACACAGCGAGTGGTTAGGACCTAGAATACACTGTCTGAGAGTGTGGTGGAGACAGATTCACACAGCGAGTGGTTAGGATCTGGAATGTACTGTCTGAGAGTGTGGTGGAGACAGATTCACACAGCGAGTGGTTAGGATCTGAATGTACTGTCTGAGAGTGTGGTGGAGACAGATTCACACAGCAAGTGGTTAGGATCTGAATGTACTGTCTGAGACTGTGGTGGAGACAGATTCAATCATATCTTTCGAAAGGGAATTGGATCATGATCTGATGAAAAAATGCTGGCATGTTGCGGTGTGGGACCAGCTGAGTGACTTTGAGAGAGAGCTGGCATTGGATTGATACTCAAGGCCATTCTATAATTACCATAGAATTACCATAGAATTCTGATTCTCTGATGGTGTGAAGTCCGGTGGGAGGAGGTATCGATTAACCATAAACACTGACATGAATCATCTCTCTGTGCTGCACATTCAATGTAATGCAAAGCTTCTAATCGGCTTTACTTAATTGAATGATCAATAACTCATCAAAAAGTGACATGTTACATTTCCTTTCTGGTTCTCTGGGACCTTTGCATTCCTGGGAATCTTCAGAGGTTACGCATCTCATGATAATGACACACAAATTTCCACTTAGGCATTCAGTCTGACCCACAACTGACTTTTTTCCTCTCCACTACTGGTCACATTTCAATTTTCACATTTGGTGTTTCAATCGCCATCTCACTTGATGGAATTCTTGGTGTCATCGCAGAGGTTTCCACTCTGCCAATGCAGGACCTGCCTCTAATGTCTGAGATCCCCATTCAAACCCCTGACCACCGGCTTTGCTTATCTATGGAGGAGCCTAGCGATGGACGGCACACTCGCAGAGTTCAGGGACTGGAGGCTCTGCCGATCTTTCAATAAAACGTCATTGAATCCTTCCCCACGCCCGAGTTCACTGCCAGAATTTGGCTGTCACAGTGGACCCGTTAATTTCTAGTTTATATTCTTTCATGGGGTGTGGGCTTTGTTGGCTAGAACACAATTTACTGCCCATCCCTCATTGCCCCTTGAGAAGGTGATAGTGAGACTCCTTAACCACCTCACTTGGCAGTGCATTCCAGGTCTTCACCACCTTCTGTGTAAAAGGGTTCCCTCTCACTTCTCCACTGACCTTTTCCCTCTTATCTTGAACTTGTGCCTCCTTGTAATTGTCATTTCTGCCCCTGGGTAAAGGCTTCCAACTGTTCACCCTATCCACACCCCTCATCATTTTGTAAACTTCTATCAGGTCACCCGTCAGCCTCCGTCTTTCCAGGGAGAACAATCCCAGATTATTCAACCTCTCGTCATACCAGACAACGTCCTGGTAAACCTTTTCTGTACTCTCTGCAAAGCTTCCATGTCCTTCTGGCAGTGTGGTGACCAGAACTGGACACGGTATTCCAAATGTGGTTTACCCAACATCTTATATAACTGCAACATAATTCAATATCCTGATCCCCACTTCCGCCCTCATATTCCTTGATCGCTCTGGCCCCTAGGGCTATATCTAATTTCTTCTTGAAATGACGCAACGTTTTGGCCTCGGCTACATTCTGTGGGAGTGAATTCCACACATTCTCCAGCCTCTGGGTGAAGAAATTTCTCCTCACCTCAGTTCCAGAATCCAAAAAGGAGGCATTGTCACCTCAACATTTCTGTCTCATGTAGTGCAGAAAGAGATCATTTCGTCTATCATATCTGCGATGGACCTTTGGAAGGGCTGCCTAATTAGTATTGCTAATGTACTCCCGTCACTAAATTTCTCCATTACTCTGCAAATATTTCCTTTTCAAATATGTATATTATAACTGAAGTCCCTCATCCCTGGTGTCATTCCAGTAAATCTCCTCTGCGCCCTCTTCCAGATCTTGACATTCTTCCTAAATTGTGGCCCCTGGAATTGGACACAATTCTCCTGCTGAAGCCTAACCAGTGTTTTATAAATGTTTAAAGGCTCAGCACAAATTCCGTGCTGTTGTGCTCCATTGCTTTTGAAAAAATATATTAATTCCTCGCATTGCTAGCTAGGTCAGCATTTATTGCCCGTCCCTGGTTGCCATGGAGAAGATGGTGGTGAGCCGCCATCTTTAACCGCTATGGTCCAATTTGTGAAACCAAGGATCCCATCTCCTTACCCTGTCTGCACCTGGAATATAGTGTTCAGTTCCGGTCGTCTCACTACCAGAAGGATGTGGAGGCTTTGGAGAGGTACAGAAAAGATTTACTAAGATGTTGCCTGGTATGGAGGGCATTAGCTATGAGGAGAGGTTGGAGAAACTCATTTTGTTCTCATTGGAATGACAAGGGTTGAGGGGTGACCTGATAGAAGTCTACAAGATTATGAGGGACATGGACATGGATAGTCAAAAGCTTTTTCCCAGGGTGGAAGAGTCAATTATCAAGGGGCACAGGTTTAAGGTGTGAGGGGCAAGTTTAAAAGAGATGTACGTGGCAAGTTTTTGACACAGAGGGTGGTGGCTCCCTGGAACCCGCTGCCGGGAGAGGTAGTGGGAGTGGATTCGGTGGTGACATTTAAGGAGCATCTTGACAAATGCACGAATAGGATGGGAATAGAGGGATATGGTCCCTGGAAGGTGAGGGAGCTTTACTTCAGACGGGCAGCATGGTCGGTGCAGGCTTGGAGGGCCGAAGGGTTTGTTCCTGCGCTGACATTTTCTTTGTTCTTTGTCCACAGCTGCCAAAGGCAGCTCAAATGACAGTGGGTTGAGCCTCTGGGCATTGCGGAGGAATGTTATGGCCTCGTCATGGCTGGGGTGGAGGTTGTACAATGCTGCAATCCATTTGAAAGTCCAGAAAATCCCACCAGCTGAGAAGGAAAATTCTGTCCCATGCCTCACGTGCCCAGAGCAGAGTGGGTCTGTAGACTTCAGTTTAGCAGACACTTAACTCCTCTTCATTCCCAGACTAATGTTTGAAGCCTGCGGTACTTTGGCGGTTCTTGTATGTGTCTTGTTGTCAGTATGGACAGCTCGAGAGAGAGAGAATGAAGTGCCGAGATATGTGATATGGGCTGGAAATGGGAATCTCCTGGAGTGGACTGGGATATTGGTTTTCTGAATGATCTCCGTAAGGCTATTTGTCACATACATTGGCGAACAAGTGCGTGCTGCATTGAACGCCTGAGTCTGAACCAGCAGCCCGTCCACAAGAAACAGGAAATCACAATATTCCTGCAGATCTGGGTCTGCCCGCATTTGTCTCAGATTCTAAAGGTGGCGAGTAGTCAAGTTTTGGTCGCCACACTTGTGCAAGGATATATTGGCCTTGGAGGGAGTGCAGAGGAGGTTCACTAGGCTGATACCGGAGATGAGGGGATTGGACTATGAAGAGAGACTAAATAGACTGGGTCTGTACACATTGGAGTTTAAAAGGATGAGGGGGGATCTTATAGAGACGTATAAGATAATGAAGGGGATGGATAGGGTAGAGGTAGAGAGATTCTTCCTGCTTAGAAAGGATAGCAGCACTAGAGCCTCAAGATAAGGCGGGGGGCAGTTTAGATCGGAGTTGAGGAGGAACTTCTTCACTCAAAGGGTGGTGAATCTCTGGAATTCTCTGCCCGTTGAAGTGGTGGAGGCTGCCTCGCTAAATATTTTTAAGAAGCGGGTTGATGGGTTTTTGATAAGAGAAGGGATTAAGGGTTATGGGGAGAGGGCGGGAAAGTGGAACTGAGCCACGACAGATCAGCCATGATCTTATTGAATGGCGGGGCAGGCTCGAAGGGCTAGATGGCCTACTCCTGCTCCTATTTCTTATGTTCAAGGCCTTGGCACAGATTCTTGTGGTCACGACCTTCCATTTTAGTATATCCATTCTCTCTGTCCCGTCCTTTCACAGCGAGTCAATAACTTTCCTTCAGTTTAAAATTAAAATTTATTTATTAGTCGCAAGCAAGGCTTACATTAACGCTGCAATGAAGTAACTGTGAAATTCCCCTGGTCACCACACTCCGGCACCTGTCCAGATCAATGCACCCTAATCAGTATGACTTTGAGAACACTGGAGCACCCAGAGAAAACCCGCACAGACACGGGGAGAATGTGCAGACTCCACTCAGACAGTGACCCGAGCCGGGAATTGAACCTGGGACCTTGGCACTCTGAAGCAGCAGTGCTGACCACTGTGCCACCTGAGCCTGATGAGCTTTCACTGTTGCTAAAAGTCTGTTATGTGGAACCTTATCAAATGTCTTCTGGATATCCATATAAATCATAGAATCCTACAGTGCAGAAGGAGGCCATTCAGCCCACCAGGTATGCACTGACAATCCCACCCATAATCCCATGCATTTACCCTAGCTAGTCACACTGACACTAAGGGCAATTTAGCATGGCCAATCCACTTAACCTGCACATCTTTGGAATGTGGGAGGAAACTGGAGCACTCGGAGGAAACCCACGCAGACACAGGGAATCCGCACTGACAGTGATCCAAGCCAGGAATCGAACCCAGGTCCCTGGTGCCGTGAGACAGCAGTGCTGACCACTGTGCCACCCCATCCATATCCACATCCACAAGACATTCCTCTGTCTATGACATTAGGCATCAGCCGTGCTAAATTCTCCCTCAGTGTAACCCGAACAGACACCGGAGTGTGGCAACTAGGCAATTTTCACAGTAACTTCATTGCAGTGTTAATGTAAGCCTACTTGTGACACTAATAAATAAACTTAAATGAGCTGTTGCCTCAAAAAAAGCATCAGTTTTTTCTCCAAAAATGTACTTTATTCATAAAAATCTCAGATAAACTATTGCAAATTTACTTGTCTATGAATTGCAGAATTAAAACTTTTTTTTACAGTTCTATACAAATTACAGTCATAACATTTCAAAACTTAAAACTATATACACGCCTCAGATTTTGGTTCAGTAGAACTGGCCCATTCTTTAAAAATGCATGACGGATTTGACCTCACGAGTTCAGCAGGTTTCTCCTGAGACCCTGGGACGCTCAGGATAACACTTTTTTTCTGGAGCTAAAACTTGAAACGCGCAGCTCCATTAGAATGTTTAAATGAGCTGCGGGCTTCCTGCGAGCAGGTTGGTTGCCTGTAGCCATTCCACTTCCCTTAATACTGGACATTTGTGGTTTCAGGACCAGTTTGGGTCCCAGTTGAGATTTTCAGCATCATGCAAAGGGGGGGCGGTTTAGAACAGAGTTGAGGAGGAACTTCTTCACAAAGGATGGTGAATCTCTGGAATTCTCTGCCCGTTGAAGTGGTGGAGGCTGCCTCGCTAAATATTTTTAAGAAACGGGTTGATGGGTTTTTGATAAGAGAAGGGATTAAGGGTTATGGGGAGAGGGCGGGAAGGTGGAGCTGAGTCACGACAGATCAGCCATGATCTTATTGAATGGCGGGGCAGGCTCGAAGGGCCAGATGGCCTACTCCTGCTCCTATTTATTATGTTCTTATGTTCTTATAATGACATTTTGTTTATTACTGGCAGGTATCTTTGTTTACGGTCCAGCCTCACCCAGTCCCCTGGGTCTATATTAAAGCTTTAAAGTTTTAAAATTAATTTCTTAATGTCACGGTGGCACAGTGGTTGGCCTTGCTGCCTCACAGGTTCGATTCCCGGGTTTCCATTTCGGTGTGGAGTTTGCACATTCTCCCTGTATCTGCGTGGGTTTCCTCCGGGTGCTCGTGTTTCCTCCCACAGCCCAAAAATGTGGGGTTGGGTGGATTGGCCAGGCTAAATTGCCCCTTAGTGTTAGGGGACCAGCTGGGTAAATGCATGGGGTTAGGGGGATAGGGCCTGGGTGAGATTGTGCTCGGTGTAGATTCGATGGGCCAAATGGCCTCTTCCTACTCTGTAGGGATTCTATGATTCTAAGTAGGCTTACATTAACAGTACAATGAAATTACTTTGAAAAGCCCCTAGTGGCCAAGCTGTGGCTCCTGTTTGGGTAGTCATGTGGAGACGCTGATGTTGGACTGGGGTAAACAGAGTAAGAAGTCTCACAACACCAGGTTAAAGCCCAATAGGTTTATTTAGTAGTAAACGCCACTAGCTTTCGGAACGCTGCTCCTTCGTCAGGTGAGTGGGGAGTTCTGATCACAAACAGGGCATATGTGTGTCTTTATATGCCCTGTTTGTGATCAGAACTCCCCACCCACCTGATGAAGGATCAGAGCTCCGAAAGCTAGTGGTGTTTACTACCAAATAAACCTGTTGGACTTTAACCTGGTGTTGTAAGACTTCTTCCTGTTTGGGTACACAGAGGGAGAATTGAACATGGCTAATGCACCTAACCAGCAGACCTTTCAGTCTGTGGGAGGAAACCGGAGCACCTGGAGGAAACCCATGCAGACATGGGGAGAATGTACAAACTCCACACATGGTTCACCCGGTGAAGGGGCAATTCTCCAAAAGCTCGTGCTACCAAATAAACCTGTTGGACTTTAACCTGTTGTTGTGAGACTACTTACTGTGCAGACTCCACACAGACAGTGACCCGAGGCTGGAATTGAACCCAGGTCCCTGGCGCTGTGAGGCAACAGTGTTAACCACGGTGCCATCCCTGGCTTTGCACCTGAGAATGGGTATTTTTAGTTAGTGAGTTGTCATGGTCTGGAATGCATTGTCTGGTAGAATGATGAAAGCAGATCCAATTGTAACTTCCATTGAGTCAGTCACAGTCATTACATCTGTCATATTGTGCACAGTTCTGGTTTCTTTATCTGACAAATGTTATAACTGCCTTCGAAGCAATTCAGTGACATGTCAGTTGACTCATTCCTGGTCTAAGAAGATAAGACATAGGAATGAGAGTGGGCCATACAGCCCTTTGAGCCTGCTCTGTCATTCAGTGAGATCATGGCTGATCTTTGACATCAACACCCATTTCCCTGCACAAATGTCCTGTTCCTTGATGTTCTTAATGTGCAGAAATCGATTCCCATCTTGGACATGCTCAATGGGTCGCCACAGCTCTCTGGGTCGAGAATGCCAAAGATTCTCAACTGATTGTATGAAGAATGGTGAGGGACGTGGGATCAGGAGAAGGCCATTCAGCCCATCCAGCCTGCTTGGTTCATGGCTGATCATCCCCCTCTTACGCCTTTTTTCCCACTATCCCCTTCTCGTTTCATGCCATGAGTATCCAGGGATCTATCCATTTCAGCCTTGAACAAGCTCAGTGAGTGAGCTTTCACAGCCCTCTGGGAGGGAGAATTCCCAAGATTCACATCCTCTGGGTGAAGAAATTCCTCCTCCTCTCAGTCCTAAATGGTTCACCTCTTATCCTGAGACTGTGTCACCTGGTTTTCGATTCACCAGCCAGGGCAAACATCCTACCCACTTCCATTCTGTCACGCCCTGTAAAAATGTTGTAAATTTTATTGCAGCCACCTCTCATTCTTCCTGGAACAGGCTGGGCCTTTACCCACTGGAGTTTAGGAGAACGAGAGGTGACCTTATTGAAGCATTCAGTGTTGAGGTGGACTGGACAGGCTGGATACCCAGAGGATGGTGGCACAGTGGTTAGCACGGCAGCCTCATAGCGCCAGGCAACCGGGTTCGATTCCGGCCTTGTACCATTGTCTGTGTGGAGTCTGCATGTTCTCTCCGTGTCTGTGTGGGATTCCCCCGGGTGCTCTGGTTTCCTCCCACAGTCCAAAGATGCGCTGGTTAGGTTGATTGGCCATGCTAAATTACCCCTTAATGTCAGGGGGATTAAAAGGTTAAATATGTGGGGTTACCGGAATAGGGACAGTACCTGGGTGGGAAAGTGGTCGGAGCAGGCTCGATGGGCCAAATGGCCTCCTTCTGCACTGTAGATTTTATGATTCTGCGTTCCTTCAGGTGGAGGAGACTAGAACTCAGGGACGCAGTTTAAGAACACGAGGCCTACTATTTAAGGTGGAGATGAGGAGAAAGTTTTTCTTCCAAAGGTTGTTATTCTGTGGAACTTTTTCGATGGTCAAGGGAGTGGAGGGTTATGGGGGCAGACTGAGCAAGGTCGAAGAGTTGAGCAGCCCACTCCTGCTCCTACATCCCTGGACCCTTTATTTCATTCATTCATGGGACGTGGGCCTTGCTGGCTGGGCCAGATATTATTGCCTGTCCCTAGTTGTCTTTGAACCGAGTGCCTCGTTCAATCATTCCAGAGGGTATTTGAGAGTCAACCACATTGCTGTGACTCTGGAGCTACATGTAGGCCAGACCAGGTAAGGACGGCAGATTTCCTTCCCCAAAGGGACATTAGTGACCCAGAAGGTTTTTCCGACAATGGTTTAATGGCCATCAGTAGATTCTTAATTTTAGACATTTTTTATTGAATTCAAATTCCATCATCTGCCTTGGTTGGGAATCGAACCTGGGTCCCCAGAACATTAGCTGTGTTTCTGGATTAACAGCCTAGCGATAATACCACTGGGCCATCACCTTCCCGGCACAGAAGGTGGCTATTCAGCCCATTGCGTTCATGCTGGCTGTCTCTAGAGGAATCCAGTCAGTCCCGTCCTCCCACTCCAGCCCCTTGGCACGCAACTTCAACATTCAAATTCAAAATTCTGAAAAGAATTGAGTAATAATCAAAGAGGAAATATTTGCTTGAATGGTTGGAACGGGCAGGACAGGGATTAATCTGCCAGCTCTTTCAAAGGGCCATGGTGAGCTCAATAGCCTCCTGCTCTTGTGGATTATCTATGGTTCGAATGTAAGTGATGACAAAAAGGGTGGCACAGTGGTTAGCATTGCTGCCTCACAGCTCCAGGGATCTGCCTCGGCTGCTGTCTGTGTTCTGCATGTTCTCCCCGTGTCTTCACGGGTTTCCTCTGGGTGCTCCGGTTTCCTCCCACAGTCCAAAGTTGTGTGATTTATGTTGATTGGCTGTGCTAAATTAACCCTAGTGTCAGGGGGATTAGCAGGGCAAATGTGAAGGGTTATGGGAATAAGGCCAAGGTGGGATTGTGAGTCAGTACAGACTTGATGGGCTGAACAGTCTCCTTCTGCACTATAGGGATTCTATGATTCTATAAGGCAAATGGTGACATAGTGGTTAGCACTGCTGCCTCACCGTACCAGAGACCCGGGTTCAATTCTGGCCTCGGGTAAATGTCTGTGGAGTTTGCACGTTCTCCCCGTGTCTGCGTGGGTTTGCTCCAGTTTTCTTCCACACTCCGAAGAGATGTGGGTTAGGCAGATTGGCCATGTTAAATTGTCTCTTAGTGTCCCAAGATGTGTAGGTTAGAGAGAGTAACAGGCAAATTAAGGGATAGGAGCTGGGTGGGATTGTTGTCGGTGCAGGCTTGATGGGCTGAAGGCCTCCTTCTGCAATGTAGGGATTCTATTCAATGAAAAGTGGGACCTAATTTATTGCCATAACCAATATCAACGAGTGGGTTAATAGAAACTAGAACAGGAGGAGGCCATCCGAGCCTGCTCTGCCATTCATTATGATCATAGCTGATCATTGAATTCAATATCCTGAAACCCTCTTCCCCCCCATATCTCTTCATCCCTTTAGCCCCAAACGCTATATCTAATTTCTTCTTGAAATCAGACAACATTTTGGCCTCAACTACTTTCTGTGGGAGTGAATTCCACACATTCTCCACCTCTGGGTGAAGAACATTCTCCTCACCTCAGTTCCAAAAGGTTTACCCTTTATTATCAAACTATGACTCCTAATTCTGGACCCCCCCCCACCATCGGGAACATTCTTTCTGAATCTACCCTGTTGGAATTTTATAAGTTTCTATGAGATTCCCCTCTCACTCCTCAGTGTTCATAGTGAGTGTTTTCCAACAGGCCTGTCACTGACACGCACCGGGATTTCAACACTGCCAACGTGGGAAAAATAGGGAGAGAGCTGGCAACATCCCATCGGCTCAACGAGGAAGCGAGAAGAAGTAACGTCTACTCCAGAAAGTTTCAACAATCGGAGGTGAGTCACACACTTCACACGTTTTCTGCTTTCACCGTGCGGGTGAGAAAGTGCTGTGGGTACCTGTACACCTGAACAAATCTGAAGTCAGTGGGAATCGGGGAGGAAACTCTCCACTCTTTGGGGTCATATGGACACAAAAGAAGATGGCCGAGGCTGTCAGAGGTCAGTCAGCTCAGTCCCAAGACATCTCTGTAGGAATCCCTCAGGTTAGTGTCATAGGCTCTTCAATCTTCAGCTGTTTCATAAGGTCAGAAGGGGGGACGTTTGTTGATGATTGTGCAATGTTCAGCACCATTCATGATTCCTTAGATACTGAAGCCATCTGTGTCTACATGCAAAAGATCTGGGCAGCATTGAAGCTTGCACTGACAAATGGCAAAGAACATTCATGCCACACGGTGCCAGGCAATGACCAACTCCAGTAAAAGGAAACTTAACCATCATCTCTTGACATTCAATTGTTACAAGTCCGGTCGGATACTTCAAGGTGTTCTACGAAGCTCGCCTGACCTGTATTGTTTTACATTGAATTTGGTGAGGATGAATGTGAGAGGTTTGACTCCAGGTGTGAGGAGCTTTTATCAAAAACACAGTTTAATTAAGAATATTGTTGACATGTATGATAAGACACTTAGCAAGAACTTTTAACAGTTACAAACAAGAAACACAGCAACCACGATCTTGAGGAAATATCTCTAATGTGTTCCAACCAAAGCCAACACCCAAAACACAAACCCTCCAAATAAACACAATGCAGCGCAGGGTAATGTCCACTTGTTACAGGAATCCCATCTCCTGGGTTCAATGCTGAAAATCCCTTGTGAAGAAACTCAGAAGAGATTGTAGTCGAATCCGTTTCCCAAAACACAGCTTCTTAAAGCAATGAACGGGGCGTGAGAGACACTGCTTCAGAGCTCGCTGCTAAACCGCTTCCAACACACTCCCCAAAACCAAACTGAAAGCCCAAAGGAAAAAAGCCCTATCACCTGACTGACACGGCTTAGCTCCATTCCCAGTGACATCACTGAAGCTGTAAGCGGCATGATTTAAAAAGAAAACTTTCTTAAAGGTACACTCGCATTACATAATGGAAATACCATCAGTGAATCCCCTGCTAGCAGCATCCTGGGGATTGACCAGAACCTGAACTGCACTAACCAGTTAAAACTGTGGCTACAAAGCAGGTCAGAGGCTGGGAATCCTGCAGCGGGCAACTCATATCCTGACTCCCCAAAGCCTGTCCACCATCTACATGGCACAAGTCAGGAGTGTGTCAACTCAAGAAGCTCAATATTATCCAGGACAAAACAGTTGAAACCCCTTAAACATTCACTCCCTTGCCACAGATCGCTAGCGTGAGAAACTGCCAGAGAGTGTGAAACAGGGAACACCATCCTGTGAACAAAGCTCTGTTATTTTTAACCTTTTATAATTTCTAGCATCAATTCTCCAATAAACAACTGTTGACCATCAATTTGTAAATCGTCCCAAACACACGCCAATGTCGAGATTCCTGGTCAGAGATGTGATGGAGGAAGAATGTTGGAGCTTTGACAAAGGGTTATCCAGACTCGAAACGTCAGCTCTTCTCTCTCTCCTTACAGATACTGCCAGGTCTGCTGAGATTTTCCAGCATTTTCTCTAATTAGAGAAAATATTGCAGATGGATTCCAGCATCTGCAGTAATTTATGAATATCCAGCTGAAAGTGGAGCCCGATGTAAGACTGAAGCTACTCAGCAGCACCAGACACTGACTCATTGGTGACTCATTGAAAGCAGCAACTTCTTCCTTTCAATTCTCATGAGTTTTTTTCTTGCAGTGGCAAGTGAAAGTGGATAAGTTATTAGGGTTAGGGGCTGGTAGGACGTCTTAAGGGTCTTTTGCCCCATCTCTGTGGTCCATGAACAAAACTGTCTGAGAACCACTGATTTAACAGAAGGGGGAGAGAAAGAGGTTTCATAGTTTACAGTAAAACTTGAAGATCTATATCTATAGAATCCTTACAGTGCAGAAGGAGGCCATTTGGCCCATCAAGCCTGCACGAACCACAATCCCACCCAGGCCCAATCCCAGTAACCCCGTGCATTTACCCAGGCCAGCCCCCCTTGACACTAAGGGGCAATTTAGCATGGATAGGATAGAGGTGGAGAGACTCTTCCCGCTCAAAAAAGACAGTAGGACTAGGGGGCACAGCCTCAAGATAAAGGGGAGGCGGTTTAGAACAGAGTTGAGGAGGAACTTCTTCACTCAAAGGATGGTGAATCTCTGGAATTCTCTGCCCGTTGAAGTGGTGGAGGCTGCCTCGCTAAATATTTTTAAGAAACGGGTTGATGGGTTTTTGATAAGAGAAGGGATTAAGGGTTATGGGAAGAGGGCGGGAAGGTGGAGCTGAGCCACGACAGATCAGCCATGATCTTATTGAATGGCGGGGCAGGCTCGAAGGGCTAGATGGCCTACTCCTGCTCCTATTTCTTATGTTCTTATGTTCTTATGTCAATCCACCTAACCCGCACATCTATGGAGTGTGGGAGGAAACCAGAGCACCCGGAGAAAACCCATGCAGACACGGGGAGAACATGTAGACTCCGCACAGACAGTGACCCAAGCTGGACTTGAACCTGGGTCCCTGGCATGGTATGGCAGCAGTGCTAACCACTGTACCACCCAAAAATACTGGAGAAACACAGCAGGTCTGACAGCATCTGTGGAGAGAGGAGGAATAAATGCTTTAAATCTAATGCCTCAAATTTTCCAGCCACTCCCAATGGCAGTGAACCCTTAGTGTGTGTTTCCCGCTGGTGGGGGGTGTAAACAATGAGAAACTCCGTTAGCAGCAGTCAAACTAGATCCCACTGCCTCCACTCCCATGAAATACAGCACACAGGAGGACTATGGAAAATCCTACCCTCACGGTGGCACAATGGGTTAGCACTGTTGGCTCACAGTGCCAGGGACCTGGGTTTAATTCTGGCCTCAGGTCACTGTCTGTGTGGAGTTTGCACATTCTTACCGTGTCTGCGTGGGTTTCCTCCGGATGCTCTGGTTTCCTCCCACAGATGTGCGGGTTAGGTGGATTGGCCAGGATAAATTGGCTCTTAGTGTCAGGGGGATTAGTGGATAAATACAAGGACAGGGCCTGGATGGGATTGTGGTTGGTGCAGATGCGATGGGCCGAATGGCCACTTTCTGCACTGTGGGGATTCTGTGCTTTCTAAACATCTCTTCTTTGGTTCCCATGAGTTCTGAGTCATCTTTGAATCTGGTATAATTCCTGTTTGGAATGTGGGAATTGTGGAGGAAGAATCATCGTCACGCAGACGCAAAACGTTATCTCTGATTCTCTCTCCACTGATGTTGCCGGACCCGCTGAGTTTTCCCAGCATTTCCTATTTTTATTTCAGACCCCCGGCACCCTCTGTATCATTCACGGTTTACAATGTTCCTTTCCAGATTAACCGAGAAATCTCTCAGCAATCTTTTTCCAACCTGTTGAAAAGCAAAGATCGAGATACGCCCTCAACCACAATGTACGGGAGGGTAAGTGGCCGATGTTCCAGTGACGTATTGCAGTATGCTTTAAATGCCCAGGGCAAGGCTTAGAGAATTCAATAAAGTCTAGGGACGGGCATTAACACTCTGGGGAGGTGGGTAGGGGACTGGTTTTAGCACACGCTGTCAGTATGCCAACAACAATTTGCATTTGTATAGCACTTCTAACCTACTGAAACATCTCGAGGGGCTGCACATGAGATCAGACACAATTTGACACTGAGATAAGGGGTGGGATTTTATAGCCGTATTTACCCCAAAACTGGAAAATCCCACCTGAGATCAATGGACCTTTTTGCTTGGTTCCTCCTGCCCCCTGCCTGCTCCGACTTCCGTGACGAGAGGGACGGGAGGACTCCCCTCAGCCAGGCTAAAGAGATTGGCTTGCTAGAGCATAAACTGCCTGATGAGTCCTAATTGATGGTTAAATCAGGGAACCTCATGCTCCCTATTTAAAAGCCGGTGTGTCAGTCTCTCTGCCTGCATTCAGCAGGGAGCAATTGGAAAGCTGGCTGTGTACAGATGTTATGGTGCAAGTAAAGTAACTTGGTGATGGGACTTTTGCCTCCATGGAGTTATCACCGCAAGTCTTAGCCAGAAGAGTTGGTTTTAAGGCCTGTCTTAACAGAGGAGAGAGAACTGGCAAAGATTAAGGAGGGAATTTTGGGGGTTGTGTCCCAGGCTACTGATTAATGCACAGGCCCTGTGGAGTGGTGAAAGCTGGAGAGGCCAAAGATCTCAAAGGAGGTTGCATTAGTTGGGCCCCTGGATCATTGGCTCAATGACAACACCACCAAAAAGTTAAAGTTTCTTTATTAGTGTCACAAATAGGCTTACATTAACACTGCAATGAAGTTACTGTGGAAATCCCCTAGTCGCCACACTCTGGCCCCTGTTTGGGTACACTGATGGAGAATTTAGCATGGCCATTGCACATATCAGCATTGAAATATGGAAGATAGGAGTAGGAGGAGGCCATTTGGCCCTTCGAGTCTGCTCTGCCATTCATTATGATCATGGCTGTTCATCCAACTCAATGTTTCTCCCCAGACCCTTTGATCCCATTCGCCCCAAGTTCTATATCCAGCTGCCTCTTGAATACATTCAGTGTTTTGGCATCAACTACTTCCTGTGGTGATGAATTCCACAGGCTCACCTCTCTTTGGGTGAAGAAATGTCTCCTCATCTCCATCCTAAATGGTCTACCCTGAATCCTCAGACTGTGACCCCTGGTTCCGGACTCCCCCCACCATCGGGAACATTGAACCAGCATGTCTTTAGGGCTATGGGAGGAAACCAGAGCACTTGGAGGAAACCCATGCAGACACGGGGAGAATGCGCAGACTTCACACAGACGGTGATCCAAGCCGGGAATCAAAGCTGAATTGCTGGTGTTGTGAAGCAGCAGTGCTAACCACTGTGCCACCATGCCATCCGAATGAGGGAGCACCTATAAGATACTACCACATGTACGTCACACCTGCCTTCTTGATACTGGATAAGGGCGTCAATTTTTTGCTACATCCGTCAATCCAAATTTAAACAGATGGGCATTATCCTTGGTGAGCTTGGAAGCTGATCCCAGGAGAAGCCCAGTTCTCTGTCTCTCCACGGGTTGGGCAGCATATTAGCACAGTGGTTAGCACTGCTGCCTCACAGCGCTAGGGTCCAGGGTTCAACTCCCAGCTCGGGTCACTGATTGTGTGGAGTCTGCACATTCCCCCCATGTCTGCATGGGTTTCCTCCAGTTTCCTCCCACAGTCTGGGTGGGCTGTGTGGATTGGCCGTGTTAAATTGCCCATTAGTGTCAGGGGGACTAGCTAGTGTAAATGCATGGGGTTATGGGGATGGGACCTGGGTGGGATTGTGGTCAGTGCAGACTTGATGGGCTGAATGGTCGTCTTCTGCACTGTAAGGATTCTATGATTCTAATGGCTGGGGTATGGGGGCCAGCCACATGATGGAACCTCCAGAATACATTTCATCTCAGTTGGCCAACCCCATTGGACGGCCAACATGTCAATCTGCACTGCATCCTGCCTCCCCACAGTTAGAGCATGAAACAGATCTTGATTTCCATTATCCATCAGGCAAATCAGACAATTCTTATCTGTCAGTCATACATGAATATGTTCAGGGTATACCACCACATTCTGAGATGTTGGCCGTATCATTTCTAATGATATCCCTTTTTAAAGCTGGTCTGTCAGGTCCTAAGCTCTGGCTGCTCAATTTGGATGATGAGAGCTGAATTAAAAACACAAAGCCCGGGCCCTGGTGTTCGGGACCATCTGCACGTCCCCTTTCTCCTGTTCCATCGAGACCTGGAAGAGAAAAGCAACAGCTGAGGCCAGGAAGGGAGCTGGCTGGGGCAATTGGAAATGGAGAGAAAGGGCCAAAGTTTCTATTGGGCGGAATCTTTGGAGCAGTGAGAGAGAGAACAATGATATTGGTTAAAGTTGAGCTTTTTATTTTCAGACTAACAGAGGCCAATCTAAGCAACTCTCTTCAAAGCCATTGGAAACCAAAGAGAAACATCGATACACACCTCATCAATACGATAAGGTAATTGTTGTTTACCTGGCCCTTTCCATAAGCTTTCTCTGCTGTTTTCCTGCCTGTCTACCAATCAACCTCTGACATCCTGTCCGTTGGTCATTCGCCCAATGTGACCTGTGACATTGAGGGTTTACAGCTGCTCCAATGGCGGGAGGGGTGGAGGCCACTTGATGCTTTCTTTCCTTAGTGAACACATGTATACACCTGCACACATATACGCGCGCACACACACCCGCGCGCGCACACATGCACATGCGCACACGCACACGTGCACACATCTACGCACACGCGCGTGCGCACACATACACATGCACACATACACACACACGTGTGCACACATACATGCACATCACGCACATGTGCATGCGCATTCACACACACGTGCGCATATGCACATATGCACACATGCACGCACCCACAAAGGTGCACGCACACACACGTACATGAATTCACACACAACACGCACAAACATATGCACACACACACGCGTACTTGCACAGACAGACTGACAGACAAACTCATCACACACATGGACACACAGACGTGGGCACATGCGCACACATACAGATACACATATGCACAGACAGGCATTGACAGACACGCACATACACACGTACATTTACCACAATAGATACATGCATATACGCTCACACACATACACAGACAGACACAAACATACACACACATACATGGGTGAATAGAAAGGTGCCATTTGGCCCATCATGTCCTTACAATCCTTCCATTAGAGTTGCCCAGTTATTTGATTTGATTTATAATTGTCACATGTATTATTGTATACAGTGAAAAGTATTATTTCTTGCGTACTGTGCAGACAAAGCATACCGTTCATAGAGAAGGAAAGGAGAGAGTGCAGAGTGTAGTGTTACAGTCATAGCGAGGGTGTAGAGAAAGATCAACTTAACGTGAGGTAGGTCCATTCAAAAGTCTGACAGCAGCAGGGAAGAAACTGTTTCTGAGTCGGTTGGTACGGGACCTCAGACTTTTCTATCTTTTAATGTATTAATTAAGTTTATATTCATTTTAAATTTAATTTAAAATTAAATTTTTAATTAATGTAAGCCTTGCTTGTGACTAATAAGTAGATTTTAAACTTTAAAGCTGGAATACTGTGTCCAATCCTGATCGCCACCCTTGATAAAGAATGACGGTCCTGGAGAGGATACAGAGGAGATTGACAAGAACGACACCAGGGAATAAATTCCAAAAATTAGAAAGGCTGGGATAGCTCTCCTTAAAGCACAGACTGTTAAGGGGAGATTTAATGGAGATGTTCCAGGCTCTGAGGGGTTTTAATGGATGGGGACGTTGACAGACGAGTCGGGAGCCAGAGGACATGGATTCAATCTGTTTGGAAAATTAAAGAGGGCCGAAGATTTTTGTTTAATATGGCGAGTTGGAATTGTTCTCTGAAACAACAGTGGAATCATACTGAATCGTAAGGAGTTGAATGGCTCTAGATAAGAAACAGGGAATTGGGACCAAATAAACCCACCAATGCCTCTACTTTCTCAGAAGACTAAGGACATTTGGAATGTCAGCTACGACTCTCACCAACTTTTACAGGTGCACCATAGAAAGCATTCTTTCTGGTTGTATCACAGCTTGGTATGGGCTCCACCAGGTACATGGTAAATACTCTTGCAACTCGGCCAACATTGTCTACCTGATATGTTGCAAGAAAGGATGTCCCGAAGCATGGTACATTGGGGAGACCATGCAGACGCTACGACAATGGATGAATGAACATCGCTCGACAATCAACAGGCAAGACTGTTCCCTTCCTGTTGGCGAACACTTCAGCGGTCACGGGCATTCAGCCTCTGACCTTCGGGTAAGCATTCTCCAAGGCGGCCTTCATGACACACGACAGCGCAGAGTCGCTGAACAGAGACTGATAGCCAAGTTCCGCACACATGAGGATGGTCTCAACAGGGATCTTGGGTTCATGTCGCACTATCTGTAACCCCCGTGACTTGCCTGGGTTTGCAAAACCTCACTTACTGTACTGTCTGGAGACAATACACATCTCTTTAACCTGTGATCAGTGCTCCTTCCACTCACATTATCAGCCACTTTAAGACTTGAACAGCAGGTTAGGTGTAAGGATTCGCATTCTAATCAGTAATCTCTAAACTGTCTGTGCTTTATATGCTCTGTCTGAGGCCAGAACTCTCCATTCACCTGACGAAGAGGGTAACCTCGAAAGCTTGTGAGAATATTATCAAATAAATCGGTTGGACTAACACCTGGTGTTGTCAGACTTTTTACTGCTCCTGCTCTGCCACAGACCACAAGAAACTACAAAAGGTTGTGAATGTAGCCCAATCCATCACACAAACCAGCTTCCCAAACACTGACTCTGTCTACACTTCCTGCTGCCCCGACAAAGCAGCCAGCATAATTAAGGACCCCACGCACCCCGGACATTCTCTCTTCCACCTTCTTCTGTCGGGAAAAAGATAGAAAAGTCTGAGGTCACGTACCAACCGACTCGAGAACAGCTTCTTCCCTGCTGCTGTCAGAGTTTTGAATAGACCTACCTCGCATTAAGTTGATCTTTCTCTACACCCTCACTATGACTGTAACATTACGTTCTGCACTCTCTCCTTCCCTTCTCTATGAACGGTATGCTTTGTATAGTGTGCAAGAAACAATACTTTTCACTGTATACATGTGACGGTAATAAATCAAATCAAATTAAAAAGAGTCCAATATGACCTTTGGATCTTCCAGCCATGTTGGACTGTTTCTCTCTCCTCAGATGCTGCCAGACCTACATAAGGGTTAGCGTTAGCTTTCTCAGCACTTACTGCTTCTACTTAAGGTCCCCGATCATTTAGTTCATTTTATTTCTACTGAGTGAAAACTTGGGTTAATTTAATTTTTGGCCTCTGTAACCCTGAGGCCAATTATAGTGTCATGGTTACCACCCTGATTGAACTCTGACCAGAACAGAATTCTGAGGCCTTTAGTTCAGTACTACGCATTGACAATATTTTTACCAGGAATTCACCATGATTTCTTATGATACCACGTGGTCAGCTGTGCTTTATTTGCAGTCTCCCTTCTGAGCTGTGAGCATTGCTGAATAAAAAGAGACATGCTGTCAAAGCTTTTCATCCTGCACTCATCAGGACAGATGGAAAAATGTCAAATTTCAAAGACATTTATACTGCATGAGGAAAAGTAAAAACTTTTATTGTTTGTTTATTAGTCACAAATAGGCTTACGTTAACACTGCAATGAAGTTACTTTGAAAATTCCCAAGACGCCGCATTCTGGCACCTGTTCAGCTACACTGAGGAAGAATGTAGCATGGCCAATGCACCTAACCTGCACGTTTTTGGACTGTGGAAGGAAACTGGAGCATTTGGAGGAAACCCACACAGACATGGGGAGAATGTGCAGAATCCACACAGACAGTGACCCAAGCCAGGAATTGAACCCAGGTCCCTGGTGCTGTGAGACAGCAGTGCTAACCACTGTGCCACTATGCCACCGAAAAAACGGTGCTGACTGGTGCCGCAGGTGAAAGGAACATGCCCAAGCATTGCATCTTATTTTGAGTTAAACAGAAGCATGGGGGACAATAGTTCCCAGGTGTATTCTCCATGGTGATGGCTGAACCAATCAGAGTTAACTTGCACCCTTTTCTCAAGTCATATAAATTGTTGCTGTCTTTGCAAACTGGCATTACCGTGTTTGTCCTGATGAGTACAAGATGCAAAGCTTCAATAACATATCTCTTTTTTTCCAGGGATTTTCAAATTCTATATAACCAAGTGACTATTAATGAGTTGTGTTGAATATGACTCTTCCCATTCTGGTGGAGTTCTGTTTTCATATATAAGTGATTCTTTTCATTTCATTCTGTTCCCCATTGCTCAATTAATTGAATACGGTCTATAATTCCTGCAAAGTTCACGGCTTTGTCTAGCCAGCCACTCTCCCACTTTTATTTTCAGATGGATTCAAAGTATCATTCACAGAAAGATGAGTTGAAGATCTTTGTGAAATGTTCTCGTACTGCTTCGGAAACAAACAAGGTTTGTTAGTGTGTGAGAAACACAGTGAAAGTATTTAGTGGCAATAAAGCTGTCAGAACTCAGCTGGTAAATGGACTGCCCGGGGTGCCACAGCCTCCAGGAATTCAAACATTAACAGGAAGGATGAGCAAAACACCCGTTTAAAATCATGGAAACATAACATTGGGAGGAGTTTTCCCACCCCACCTGCCACAGGAAGTGCAGCGGGTGGGACAAGACCATGCAAAAGTCTATTGATCTCAGGTGGGATTTTCCAGACTTGGGCCAAGCACGGCCAGCAAAATTCCACCCATTTTCCAGTTTCTTTGGACATTTTTTAATTGATGAAAGTATTGGAGGTGGGAAGACGAGGCTATTTAATGAAACAGAGTGATTGGTGGTGAGGTGGTCATGTGACAAGGCCTCCGAAAATTCAGTCGACCGGAGCTAGCAACGCTTTGGCTCGGAATTTCCTCAAGACAGAAGGGATTCTGGACTTTAGTCTACATGGTGTCCGAGCCTCAGTTCCTGGATCCTGTCCCTGAATGTGACACCCACCTGGTGGAGCGGGAACTGGTTGTAGCTTTGTACATCGGTGGTTTGGGGGAGGGTAGTCAAACAAGGTGCAGCTGCCTTTAACCAGAAGCAATTTTCTGGTTACTGTGTTTTCCAAAACATGAGGCATAGACAGACATTTGAGAAAATGTCAAGAGCTGCCAGCGATATTTGGAGAGGCAAGATACCCTTTTGGAGAGGTGAGGTAGCCTTTTGGGATTGTTAAGAGTAGACATGAATGTGCGTAAGAAGGGGATCAACTCTGTAAAGCTGTGAAGTGATTGACAAGTGACATCATGTGACTAGGCGGATCTAGGCGGACAGAGAGAAACCCAGTTGTTTGGGAGCTGTGAAGGAATGAAATAACTGTTTCTCTCTCTCTGGAGTTCTACTATTTGATGATAGATATTCCTCTGGAAACTGCTGTATGTGAGTCAGAAGGCAAGTGTCTTTCTGTATCTGTCCAAGTTAGAAACAGGTTGGTTAACAGGTTGGAAATGTGACATCCACATGAGCAAATTTGTGCTGATTCTGAAGAGGGATTTATGCCTATGGGGATGCTGCTTAAGTTGGAACTATAGAGTTGAATAGATGTTAAGAATGATACTTTGTCATGTTTAAGTATTTTATTTGGTAAATCAGGGGTGGCGATGGCCTATATTATCACTGAACTATTAACCCAGAAACTCAACTAATGCTCTGGGGTCCCAGGTTCGAATCCTGCCACGGCAGATGGTGGAATTTGAATTCAATAAAAAAAGCTTGAATCTCTATCAAACATCCTATGAATGCTGTTTTTTCTTCTTGCAGGCAAGTGGAAGATACTTCTCCAGAGAAGATTCGAAGACCAACATGAGATATCTTCGCTCGTCCCTTCAAAATGGCAAGGTCAGTAATCCTAGGTAACCAGTGCAGGGGAGTGCAAAAAAATGACACGTGGACAACCTTGAGATTCACAGGCTTTGTGGATATTAAGGGCAGACAAAGGTTGAACTTACTGGGTAAAATATGATCAGTTTTTAGACTGAGAGTGCAACACAGAAAGTGCACAGTAAGTTCTGTTGAGGAACAGAACGTTACCGGGAACCTTTCTACTTATTTTCCTTCTTTCGATTTTCCACCTCATCTTCTGAAGGCCAAATTGTTCCATTGTTGGCGTAGTCCCCTCATATCCTGCCCAGCTAAAGACGAGATAGAAACTTAGAAGATAGGAGCAGGAAGAGGCCATTTGGCCCTTCGAGCCTGCTCCAGCATTCATCACGATCATGGCTGATTGTCCAACTTGATAGCCTTGTCCTGCTTTCTCCCCATAACCTTTGATCCCATTCGCCCCAAGTGCTATATCCAGCTGTCCCTTGAATACATTCAATGTTTTGGCATCAACTGCTTCCTGTGGTGATGAATTCCACAGGCTCACCGCTCTTTGGGTGAAGAAATGTCTCCTCATCTCCATCCTAAATGGTTTGTGAGATGACAGAAAAGAAAACTTGCATTTATACATTCTCCTCCTTGGCAGCTAATGATGGACGGCACGGGTTCAATTCCTGGCTTGGGTCACCGCCTGTAAGGAGCCTGCACATTCTCCCCATGTCTGCAGGGGTTCCCCCAGGGGCTCCGGTTTCCTCCCACAGTCTGTAAGATGTTGGTTCAGTGCATTGGCCGTGCTGAACTCTCCCTCAGTGTACCCAAACAGGCGCCGGAGTGTGGTGGCGACTAGGGGATTTTCACAATAACTTCATTGCTGTGTTATTTTATTGAATTCAAATAAGATTATTTGTGACACTAATTTTAAAAAAATTACAGTTACATGCGTGATGTATGTAAACATGGCAACTAATTTATGCACAGCAAGATCCCACAACAACAATTAGACAAAGGAGAATAAGTGTTGGATAAAAGGAAATTACTGCGGATGCTGGAATCTGAAACCAAAAGAGAAAATGCTGGAAAATCTCAGCGAGTCTGGCAGCCTCTGTAAGGAGAGAAAAAAGCTGGCATTTCAAGTCCAGACGACCCTTTGTCAATGCTGAGAATAAGTGTTGGCCAGGACATTGGGAAAACGTGCTTTCAGTTCTTCACATACTGCCACGGGATCTTTTATTTCCTCTGGAGGAGACAAATTGAATTTCATTTCAGCTCCCTGAGATGGAGCATTCGCTCAGTACTGCACTGGAGTGTCATTTTAGATGCTCTGTTCTAGACTGGGGAATGTGGCCGGAAGTTGTGATTATTTGACTCAGCACGGTGGCACAGTGGTTAGCACTGCTGCCTCACAGCGCCAGGAACCCGGGTTCAACTACCAGCTCGGGTCACTGTCTGTGTGGAGTCTGCACATTCACCCCGTCTCTGCGTGGGTTTCCTCCGGGTGCTCCAGTTTCCTCCCACAATCCAAAGTTGTGTGGGTCAGGTTGATTGGTCGCGCTAAATTGCCCCTCGGTGATAGGGGGATTAGCTAGGGTAGATGTGTGGGGTTTAGGGGGGTTGGGCGTGGGTGAGATTATGGTCGATGCAGGCTCGATGGCCCAATGGCCTCCTTCTGTACTGTAGGGATTCTATGAATCTATGATTCTTGAACCACTGCAGTCCCTGTGCTGTAGGTTCTTGAACCAAAGTTCCCAGTGAGCCAAGCCTAACACCTATGCGAAGGTAGACAGAGCAGTCATTCACAGAGGGGGTATCTCAGAGCTGCCCTGTCCAATATCCATTGGGTGACGGTGATTATGAATGGGAACACTGAAGCCAGACATTTCTGCTCACCAGAAGGTGAGGGGGTAGGGGCATAAATGATTACAGATGGGATTCCCTCTGGGATCACACATGCTCTGACCTGGAGGCTATTTTATGGTGGGTTGGGGTAGGGCAGAGGATGGAAGCCCACCCATGCCCCGTTGAAGGCCTTTCCCTGCCTAGCCTCAAGTTTCAAACTGGCAGGCATCCGATGACTGAGGGCGAGAAACAGAAAATGTCCCCACCCTCGATCTCAGGCAGGAACTGTGTGGGGGGAGGAGGGGGGTGTCCCTCAATCGGAAGGCCCCTTCCAACTGGGGGCACCCACCGCTTATGGACTAAATATCATTTACAAGCAGTGTGAATTCAGCCAGATTCTCTCCAGTGTCAAAGGCCTTTAATAAGGCAGAATTTCTGTGAAGCAAGACTCCTTAGACAGCACCTTCCAAACTCAAGACTATCTAGGGCAGCAAGATACCTGGGAACACCATCACCTGGAGGTTCCCCCTCCAAGCCACTCAACATCCTTACTTGGAAAATATATCAGCCATTCCTTCGCAGGTCAAAATCCTGGAACTCCCTCCCTTACAGCGCTGTGGGTGTACCTACACCACATGGACTGCCTTGAAGAGGGAAGCTCACCAACACCTTCTCAAGGGGCAATTAGGGATGGGCAATAAATGCTGGCCTGGCCAGCAACACACACACTCCATAAATGTGAGGCGGCAGGGTGGTACCGGGGTTAGCACTGCTGCCTCGCACGGCTTCGGGTCACTGTCTGTGTGGAGTTGGCATGTTCTCCCTGTGTTGCGTGTGTTTCCTTTGGGTGTGCTGGTTTCCTCCCACATTCCAAAGATGTGTGAGTTAGATGGATTGGCCATGCTAAGCTACTCTAGGATCAGGGGGATTAACAGGGTAAATATGTGGGATTATGAGAATAGGGGTTGGGTGGGATCGTGTTTGGTACAGACTCAATGGGCTGAATGGCCTTCTCCTGTACTGTAGGGATTCTATGAATCTATGATTCTTGCAGTCCCTGTGCTGTAGGTACACCCACAGTGCTGTTAGCGACAGAGTCCCAGGATTTTGACCCAGCGACAGTGAAGGAACAGCCGATATATTCAGGATGGTGAGTGACTTGGAGGGGAACCTCCAGGTGATGGTGTTTCCAGATATTTATGGGATTCAATGAACAACTAGATTCAACAAAATCAGTGCATTTTATCTTTGAGCAGCTTTATTGACTTACTGTCTTACTTCAGCGAGTGTGACCCTGAAACCATCATCTGTCTCTCTGCTAGTTTAGTCTGCTCACTGTTCTTACAACAACAACTCACATTTATATAGCTCTTTTAATGTAGAGAATGTTCCAAGCCGGGTCGCCGGAAACACAAATCAACAGCAAGCCAAGGAAGATTCTAGAAGAACCGCCCGAAAGCTCCGTCAAAGAGGTAAGTTGCGTGGCGGACGGGTGGGGGGTAAAGAGGCAAAGAGGTTTAGTCAATGTAAAGCCCAGGATCCAAACTGCTGCAGACACAGTGCCCATTGCTGGGGTGAACATAAGAACATAAGAAATAGGAGCAGGAGTAGGCCATCTGGCCCTTCGAGCCTGCCCCGCCATTCAATAAGATCATGGCTGATCTGTCGTGACTCAGCTCCACATTCCCGCCCTCTCCCCATAACCCTTAATCCCTTCTCTTATCAAAAACCCATCAACCCGTTTCTTAAAAATATTTAGCGAGGCAGCCTCCACCACTTCAACGGGCAGAGAATTCCAGAGATTCACCACCCTTTGAGTGAAGAAGTTCCTCCTCAACTCTGTTCTAAAACGCCCCCCCTTTATCTTGAGGCTGTGCCCCCTAGTCCTACTGTCTTTTTTGAGCGGGAACAGTCTCTCCACCTCTATCCTATCCATCCCATTCATCATCTTATACGTCTCAATGAGATCTCCCCTCATTCTTCTAAACTCTAACGAGTACAAGCCTAGTTTATTCAGCCTCTCCTCATAGCTCAATCCCCTCAACTCCGGTATCAGCCTAGTAAACCTTCTCTGCACTCCCTCCAGGGCCAAAACATCCTTGCGCAGGTGCGGCGCCCAAAACGGGAGTGGGGCGTGAACAGAAGGAATGTCGGAGGAAGGTCTCAGCTTTTGGAGGGCTGGAGGAGAATCATAGAATCTCTGCAGTGCAGAAAGAGGCCATTCAGCCCATTGAGTCTGCACCGACCACAATCCCACCCAGGCCCTCTCCCCATAACCCCATGTATTTACCCTTGCTGATCCCTTTGACACCGAGGGGCAATTTACCATGGCAAATTCACCTAACCTGCACATCTTTGGAGTGTGGGCGGAAACCAGAGCACCCGGAGGAAACCCACGCAGACACAGGGAGAATGTGGGAATTCTGCACAGGCAGTGACCCAAGCCAGGAATCGAACCCGGGTCCCTGGCGCTGTGAGGCAGCAATGCTAACCACTGTGCCACGGTGCTGCCCGAGTTCAAAGGGTCCTCCTCATGCCTCCCATGTCAAGATATGCCATTCATCCGCCCTCTAAGGCACTTCATACCCTTATGCCAATGTATGGACCCCACCCACTCCCCAAGGCCCTTCATTGTCAAGGTAGGTCACCAAAACAACCCTCAGGACTCCTCATGCCCTCCATGGGCAGCACGGTAGCACAGTGATTAGCACTGCTGCTTCACAGCTCCAGGGACCTGGGTTCAATCCCCGGCTCGGGTCACTGTCTGTGTGGAGTTTGCACATTCTCCTCGTGTCTGCGTGGGTTTCTTCCGAGTGCTCCGGTTTCCTCCCACAGTCCAAAGATGTGCAGGTTAAGTTGATTGGCCATGCTAAAAAAATTGCCCCTAGTGCCCTGGGATGCATAGGTTAGAGGGATTAGTGGGTAATTATGTAGGGATATGGGGGTGAGACCCGGGTGGGATTGTGGTATCACGATTGGCATGGGCTTGGAGGGCTGAAGGGCCTGTTCCTCTGCTGGACGTTTGTTTATTGATCTCTCAATTTTGACAGACAAAATTAAGTCATTATCAGCGTTGATAGAAATTGGAAGGCCAGCTTTAGGAGTTAGTGAGCAGGGAACAGGTTGGAAATAGTATCAGTCAACACAAAGCTCGGTCTCAGGAGACAAAAGCAGGTAGACTGGGCAGGGGGTGAAGCTGGAGAAGGGTAAAGTGTTGTGAATTTGATTGTGTGATCCTCAGGTGGATGGGAAGTTTTCCTTAAAGGAGGAATCAAAGACCTACACTGGATATCTTCACCCCTCATCGAAAATTGACAAGGTCAGTAATTTTTAACCAAAGAATTTGAGTCAGAGATGTTGTTGAGGGGAGTGCTGGAATTTTACTGCCCTGCCCACCCACGGGAATTGGAGCAGGTGAGGGGCGGACAGTAGGGAGGTCCATTAACTTCAGGTGGGATTTTCTGGTCAAGCGAGGCCGGAGAATCCCGCCTTAGGAGTCAGTTGAAAACCCATAGCATCCTAACACAGAGAGGGCTGCCAGTTGAGCCGCAGTGTGACTCTGTGGCACAACGGATGGCAGGTTAGACTTCCAGGGTGGCATGGTGGTTAGCACTGCTGCTTCACAGCGCCAGGGACCTGGGTTCGATTCTGGCCTTGGGCCACGGTCTGTGTGGAGTTTGCGCATTCTCCCCATGTCTGCGTGGGCTTCCTCTGGGTGCTGCGGTTTCCTCCCAGACTCCAGAGATGTGCAGGGTAGTTGGATCGGCCATACTAAATCCACAGGGTTACAGAGATAGGTGGGTAAGTGGGCCCCCGGGTCAGGTGCTCTTTCGGTGAGTTAGTGCAAGCCCCAATGGGACGAATGGCCTCCTTCTGCACTGTTGGGATTCTATGAGCTCCACTGTCGAGTCTCAGTTATTAACGCTGTCTGGTACTGAGTCAAAAGGGGGGAGAAATTGTGTCCGAGTGCCTGATAGATAAGGTGAGTTATCTGGCTGAGACATGCACCCTACTATCCCTGGCTAATGACAAGCTGAATGGCCTCCTTGTGACAACACTGCCATTCCTGACGGACTCCATCCTGTTCATCGTATAGACCTGGTGCTGTTTTCTCCCAGGCAGGTGGAAGGTTCTCATACGATGACTCCAGTTCTTACACCGGATATCTGCAGTCTGCTTCCAAGGTTAGTGTTTACATGTTAGTGTTACAGCTCACTGAGGGAGTCCGTGTTGCTGTGGCAACCTGCACTTTGTCCATGATGTTGTCACCTGGAGCTGTGGGCAGTGATGGTAAAGGCTCCAGAGATGTGTGGGTTAGGTAGATTGGCCATGCAAAATTGCCCCTTAGTGTCAGGGGGACGAGCCCCATAGTGTTACGGGAATAGGGCCTGGGTGGGATTGTTGCCAGTGCAGGCTCAATGGGTCGAATGGCCTCCCTCTGCACTGTAGGGATCCTATGAATCGAGACTCCAACATTCTTTCCATCACGTCTGACCAGGAATCTCCACGCGCTCTCACCGCCTGTCACTGGCATGCGTTTGGAAGGATTTTACAGGCTGATTCTCAACCTGTTCGACCGCGTTACGAACGCACCTTCCTTGGACATCAAGTCCTGGGGGTGGGACCCGAACCCAGAGCTTCTGGCTCAGAGGCAGGGACGCTAACCCACTGTGCCACCAGGCTTTCTCATCTGTTAAGTACACGGGACCTGTTAAACAGTGGGGAGGCATGAGGACCAAAATTCTCCTGGCACACCCACCAGGGGAATTGTAGGGGGGAGGAGTAGAACATAGAACATTACAGCACAAACAGGCCCTTCGGCCCTCGAGTTGCGCCGATCACATCAACCCCACCAATCTATAGACCTATCTATAACCCCCAAACCCATTAAACCCCATATACTCATCCAAAAGTCTTTTAAAAGACCCCAGCGAGTTCGCCTCCACCACCGATGACGGCAGCCGATTCCATTCACTCACCACCCTCTGAGTGAAAAACTTACCCCTAACATCACCTCTGTACTTCCCTCCCCGCACCTTAAATCTGTGTCCTCTCGTAGCGGCCATTTCAACCCAGGGAAATAGCCTCTGAGAGTCCACCCTATCTATTCCTCTCAACATTTTATAAATTTCTATCAGGTCGCCTCTCAACCTTCGCCTCTCCAGGGAAAAGAGTCCCAGCTCCCTCAACCTATCTTCATAAGGCATGCCTCCCAGTCCAGCCTCCCATCCTTGTAAATCTCCTTTGCACCCTTTCAATAGTTTCTACGTCTTTCCTATAGTGAGGCGACCAGAACTGCGCACAGTACTCCAAATGAGGCCTGACAAGGGTCCTGTAAAGTTGCAGCATTACCTCCCGACTCCTAAACTCAATCCCTCGATTAATGAAGGCCAGTACACCATATGCCTTCTTGACCACCTCCTCCACCTGCGAGGCCGATTTAAGAGTCCTGTGGACCCGGACCCTGAGATCCTTCTGCTCTTCAACGCTACTAAGACTCCTGCCCTTGATAGTGTACTCGTTCATCCCGTTGGTTCTGCCGAAATGGACGACTACACATTTATCCGCGTTGAAGTCCATCTGCCACTTCTCCGCCCATTCCTGCATCCTATCTATGTCCTGCTGCAACTTTTGACATCCTTCCAGACCATCCACAACACCACCGACCTTCGTGTCATCAGCGAACTTGCTAACCCATCCCTCCACTTCCTCATCCAGGTCATTTATGAAAATGACAAACAGCAAGGGTCCCAGAACAGATCACTGGGGCACCCCACTGGTGACTGACCTCCATTCCGAAAAAGACCCATCCACAACCACTCTCTGCCTTCTGCAGGCAAGCCAGTTCTGGATCCACAAGGCCAAAGGCCCTTGGATCCCATGCCCTCTCACCTTCTCAAGAAGTCTTGCATGGGGGACCTTATCAAACGCCTTGCTGAAGTCCATGTACACTACGTCCACAGCACTTCCTTCGTCAATGTGTTCAGTCACATTATCGAAGAACCCAACTAGGCTCGTAAGGCACGACCTGCCCTTGACAAATCCATGCTGATTATTCCTGATCATGTCAAACCTCTCCAAATGCTCGTAAATCTTATCCCTCAGAAGCCTCTCCATCAGCTTACCAACCACTGAGGTCAGACTCACCGGGCGGTAATTTCCCGGGCTATCTCTGTTCCCTTTCTTGAAAATAGGGACTACATCCGCAATCCTCCAATCTTCCGGAACCTCTCCCGTCTCCATTGACGACGCAAAGATCATCGCCAGGAGCTCTGCAATCACTTCCCTGGCCTCCCACAGTATCCTGGGGTACATCCCATCTGGTCCCGGCGACTTATCTATTTTGATAGAATTCAAAAGTTCTAACACATCCTCCTCCTTAATGTCCACGTACTCAATCTTTTCCATCTGCTGCAAGTCCATAGCAAGATCTCCCAAATCAGCTTCCACTGTGAATACTGAGGCAAAGTACTCATTAAGCACCTCCGCCATTTCTTCTGGTTCTACACAGACCTTTCCCCCTTCACCTTTTATAGGTCCTATCCTTTCCCTTCTCACCCTTTTACCTTTCACATATTTATAGAAGGCCTTGGGATTTTCCTTAATCTTACCCGCCAAGGTCTTCTCATGACCCCTTCTGGCTCTCCTAATTTCCCTTTTAACCTCCTTTCTACAGTCCTTATATTCTTCAAGATCCTTAACCTCTCCTAGTTCCCTGAACCTTTTGTACACCTTCCTTTTCCTCCTGACTAGGTTCAACACAGCCTTCGTGCACCACGGTTCCCGCGACCTACCAAAACCCCCTTGTCTCATCGGAGGGAGTGGTGGTGGTGGTGGTGGTGGTGGTGGTGGTGGTGGTGGGGGGGGGGGGGGGGGGGGTGATAGGGGCAGGGGCGCTGGTGGATGGGTGGCGGGCCATGCAAAGTCCATTGAACTCGGGTGGGACTTTCTAGTTTTGGGGTGAGTGTGGCTGGAAAATTCCCCCCCCCCCCCCCGAGAGTTCTCATTCAGCAGCTGTTATAACACACAGCTAGCTCCGCCACCCTTGTGGCACGGTGGTCCAGTGGTTAGCACTGCTGCCTCACAGCGCCGGGGACTTGGGTTTGATTCCCAGCTTGGATCACTGTCTGTGTGCAGTTTACACATTCTCCCTGTGTCTGCATGGGTTTCCTTGGGCCATACCCCCTTATCTGTGAACCGAGTTTCACTAAACTCCACCTGTTAGTTTTTGAGATGTATCGTCTGGCAGACAAACAGACGGGGTTTAAAAACAGGGTTGCAGCAGTAATAGCAGTTAGTCAGGAGGGAGTTAGGGGCTGGAATCTAATTGAGGCAGGTGTTTTGTTTAAAGAATAAAAGATACCTGGAACTGAGTTACAGACTTAAATAGCAGAGCAAGTGACCGCATTGTAAACAGGTTCGTGTATCTGTGATCACGTTTGCTGCACATACTAACAATTGGTTTGCTGATACGGTGGCCATTTGCTGTCACTGGCACTGGGTTTGATTTCAACCATTGCTACTAGTTGCAGAATGCAGAGACTCTGTGTCAAACGCCCTGAGATGCACTTTTCTTGTATCCTACAACCTGCCATGTGTCTCTCAGTATCTTCTCTGCATAATCCCGCGCAGTAATGGCACAGTGGTTAGCACCACTGCCTCACAGCGCCAGGGACCCGGGTTCGATTCCGGGCTTGGGTCACTGTCTGTGCGGAGTCTGCACATTCTCCCCGTGTCTGCGTGGGTTTCCTCTGAGTGCTCCAGTTTTCCTCCCACAGTCCAAAGATGTGCGGGTTAGGTTGATTGACCATGCTAAATTGTCCCTTAGTGTCAGGGAGATTAGCAGGGTAAATAAATGGACTTATGGGGTTAGGGCCTGGGTGGGATTGTGGTTGGTACAGATGGGCCAAATGGCCGCCTCCTGCACTGTAGGGATTCTGTGATGTTATTACCCTTCACTGTACAAGCAAAAATGTCACTCCTGCTGCCTCGCTGACAGAAACCTAATATCAATCTGAGCTTGAGCAAATCTAGGGTACCACTCCAGATGCAAACTCTGGCGTGAATTTTCCAGCCAGTCACCCCCTGCCGTTGCTGCAAGTGAGGATGGAGAATTTGGCGCTCAGCCGCAAATCCATTTATGCAGCGGGACTGGAAAATCCTGCCAGTATGAATGGCCAGAAAATCCCACCCTATAAGTTTGCTACTCAGGTGGTCACTACAGTTTTTTAAATACATGAGTAGGATGGGAATAGAGGGATATGGTCCTGGGAAGGGTAGGAGGTTTTAGTTCAGTCGGGCAGCATGGTCGCTGCAGGCTTGGGAGGGCCGAATGGCCTGTTCCTGTGCTGTAATTTTCTTTGTTCTTTGTGTTCCTATCAGGAATGATTATCAGTTACTGACATAGAAAATGGCCCTTGAGACTATTTCCCTATGTCCTGTGGCAAGACCAAATTCAGAGCCTTAGGGGTTAGATTTTCAGCTAAGGATTTGCCAGCTTTGCTTTGCTCTGAATAGTGTAGGAAATGGGATTTATTTTCTCCGTGTAAATAGTAATAGTAATCCTGCTGTCTACCTGAGGAACCGCAGGTTCAGACATTTGGTGTATGTGCTTGGCTGAGGAGCCAATGGTGCAAAGTTACCATCTGTGGGATAATGACTGAAGGCCTCTCAGAAACCTGCCTGAGAGTCAGAATCCCACCTAAACGATGAAGTAGCAAGGATCGAGATTTTAGAGTCATTAGAACCCTACAGTGCAGAAAGGAGGCCATTCGGCCCGTCGAGTCTGCACCGACCACAATCCCGCCCAGGCCCTACCCCCATATTCCTCCACATTTTACCCACTAATCCCTCTAACCTACACCTCTCAGGACACAAAGGGGCAATTTAGCATGGCCAATCAACCTAACCTGCACATCTTTGGACTGATCACTGGAGATGCGGGTCACCACTCAGCTGATGGCGCAAGCATGGGTTATAAACGGCAGCATGGTGGCACAGTGGTTAGCACTGCTGCCTCACCGGGTTCGATTCCTGGCTTGGATCACTGTCTGTGCAGAGTCTGCACATTCTGCCCGTGTCTGCGTGGGTTTTCTCCAGGCGCTCCGGTTTCCTCCCACAGTCCAAAAGATGTGGAGATGCCGGCCTTGGACTGGGCTGGGCACAGTAAGAAATCTCACAACACCAGGTTAAAGCCCAACAGGTTTATTTGGTATCATGAGCCATTGGAGCGCCGCTCCTTCCTCAGGTGAATGGAGAGTCAAGTTCACAAACACGGCACAGTCTGAAAGAACTGGTGGTTCGGGTGCATTGGCCATGTCTCCCTCAGTGTACCCGAACAGGTGCCAGAGTGTGGCGACTAGGGGACTTTCACAGTAACTTCATTTCAGTGTTAATGTAAGCCGAATTGTAATACTAATAAATAACGAAATTAATGCCAACCATTTATGACAGGATGGTTTGACAGAGCTGGGAATGTGAGCGACCGGGACACAGTCTCTGGAGAGGAAGGCCCCGGGGCAGCCGTATTAACCCTTCGGTTGCTACTTTTCCATTTTGTTTGAGATTTTGTAGAAGCTGGCTGCTTCTTAGTCTGTCTCTGACCCCGTGGTGGAGAGAGATGCGGTAACTGAGGCTGGTCTCGGTGTGCAGCTCCCCGGCCACATTCCTACTGGACCTCAAGACATTTAGTCCATCCCTAGTTAGGAGGAGACGATGACCTAGTGGTATTATTGCTAGACTATTAATCCAGAAACTCAGCTAATGTTCTGGGGACCCGGGTTCGAATCCCACCACAGCAGACGGCGGAATTTGAATTCAATAAAAAATATCCAGAATTAAGAATCTACTGATGACCTCTTGTTGGAAGAAACTCATCTGGGTTACTAATCACGATGACACAGTAGTTAACACTGCTGCCCCACAGCACCAGCAAACCGAGTTCGATTCCCAGTTTGAGTGACTGTGTGGAGTCTACACTCTCCCCGTGTCTGCGTGAGTTTCCTCCAGGAGCTCTGGTTTCCTCCCACGTTCAAAAAGACTTGGTGGTTAGGTGCATTGACCGTGCTAAATTCTCCCTCAATGTACCCAAACAGGCGCTGGAGTGTGGCGACGAGGGGATTTTCACAGTAACTTCATTGCAGTGTGAATGTAAGCCCAGTTGTGACTAATAAATAAACTTTAATGTCCTTTTGAGAAGGAAATCTGCTGTCCTTACTCGGTCTGGCCTGCATGTGACTCTAGAGCCACAGCAATGTGGTTGACTGTCAACTAGCCTCAGGCAACTGGGGATGGGCAATAAATGCTGGCCAGCCAGTGACACTCATCTCTCACGAATGAATGAGTCAAACAAAACTCTTTGTAAGGTGGTGGGATTTCCCGGATGGTAAATCACTGGGCTGAAACTAAAATTCAGAAATATTAAATTGCTTTAGGGACAAGGGAGAGAAAAATCCCAGTGGGGCCAATAAGCCAGTCAGGCCAGCTGATCATTGTTCATGGTGTTAGTGAGGTATAAAACCCTGTTACCTTTTCTTTAGTTGGACAGCAGATACTCCTCACAAGATCAGAGTTCCCACACAGGGTACATGCGATCCAGCCCAAAAAGAGGCAAGGTCAGTATTTTACAGTTCACAGTACAGTGTCTGCTTATTCCCCAGTTGGAAGCGCTGGGGATCAGAGAATCATTGAATGGTCACAGCACAGAAGGAGTTCCCTAGGCCCATCATGTCACTGCCAGCTCTTTACAAGAGCAATTCGGCCAGTCCCCTTCCACCAACCCTCCCCTGTAACCAAGCAATTCCTTTTCTCTTCAGCTGTTAATCCAGTTCCCTTTTGTAAGCCACAATTGACTCTGTCTCCACCATACTCTCAGACAGTGCATTTCAGATCCTAACCACTTGCTGCGTGACTCTGTCTCCACCACACTCTCAGACAGTACATTCCAGATCCTAATCACTTACTCTGTGAATCTGTCCCCACCACACTCTCAGACAGTGCATTCCAGATCCTAACCACTCGCTGTGTGAATCTGTCTCCACCACACTCTCAGACAGTGCAGTCCAGATCCTAACCACTCGCTGTGTGAATCTGTCTCCACCATACTCTCAGACAGTGCATTCCAGATCCTAACCACTCTCTGTGTGAATCTGTCTCCACCACACTCTCAGACAGTGAGTTCCAGGTGATCTTTTCACCAATGGGAACAGTTTAGAGCGTAGAGGTACACTGCACAGAAAAAGGCCCTTTGGCCCATCATGTCTGTGCCAGTCAAAGACAAGCCATCTACGTATTCTAATCCCAATTTCCAGCAATTGGCCCATGGCTGTGTCTGCCTTGACATCACAAGTGCACATAGAAATATTACTCAAGTGTTATGAGGCTCTCTGCCTCCACCACTTTCTCAGGCAGTGAGTTGCAGACTCCCACCACCCGCCGGGTGGAAAGATTTTTCCTCACATCTCCTCTAATCCTTCTGCCCTTTTACCTTAAATCTGTGCCCCCCCACTCATTGATCCCTCTACCAAAAGGAAAAATTTCTTCCTGTCTCCTCTTGTGCATGCCCCTGTCCCTGCGGTGGGGGTGTCTGTGTGTGCGTTCACTGACTGCATGGGTGGGGGGAGAGGAGGGGGGCGGAGGAGGCAGTGGGGGGAAGGGGGGCATTCTCTCCCTCTCTGTCTCTGAGACACCGATGTTGCTGGCTATTTCAGGCCCTAGGTACCCTTCAGTGTCACAGTGTGGGACGCGCCTCCAGGACCTTTTAGGTGTTCTAGGTGTTGGGCAACCTAGCGAGAAAAGGCAGCCATGCAGCCAGTAGCTGAACGTTGCCTGTCTCGCCCTGCCCTGCACTTTGAGGAAAAATGGGAACGTTCCACCCCATGCTTCTATTTATAAAGCCCAGGAGCACGTACGTCTTCTGAACCACTTTCCCAGCCTGCTCTGTCACCTTCAATGATGTGTGTACGTCTACCACCCTCCCACCAGGTCTCTCTGCTCCTGCCTCGTCTTTAGAATTGGCTCTAGGGTCTTAATAGAGCTGGAGAATCAGGTAGTCGAGGCATTGGTGTTAATTTTCCAAAGTTGTCCGGATTGCAAACTGCCATCAGACTGGAAAGCCACAAATATAGTTCCTCTGTTCATGAAAGGAGGGGGCAGGAAACTATCGTCTAGTTAACTTGTCAACTGTTGTAGGGAAGGCGTTAGGATTGATCACTCAGGAGGTTATAGCTGGGCATTTTGTAATCGGGAAGAGTAGCACCGGGTAGTGAAAAGGAAATCACGTTGAACTAATTTATTAGAGTTCTTTGAAGGTGTACCATGCACTGTGGATAAAGGGGAACCTGTAGATGTGCTGTACTTACATCTCCAGAAGGTATTTGATTGGGTGCCACATCAAAGGTTATTGTGGAAAATAAAAGCTCATGGTGTGGGAGGAGGGGGGTGGTGTGGGGTAACATATTCTCCTGCATTGAAGATTAGCTGGTTGGCAACCCGGTGGGAGCATCCAGAACCCGGGAGTCAATGTCTGAGGATTCGGGATAGACCATTTAGGATGGAGATGAGGAGACATTTCTTCACCCAAAGAGTGGTGGGCCTGTGGAATTCATCACCACAGAAAGTAGTTGATCCCAAAACGTTGAATGTATTCAAGAGGCGGCTGGATCTAGCACTTGGGGTGAACGGGGTCAAAGGTTATGGGGAGAAAGCAGGATTAGGCTATTGAGTTGGATGGTCAGCCATGATCGTAATGAACGGTGGAGCAGGCTCGAAGGGCCGAATGGCCTCCTTCTCCTATCTTCTATGTTTCTATGGCAGAAACCAAAGAGGTGACGAATGAGGTACCACAGGGACCTGTGCTGGGACCTCAACTATTTGCAGTTTACATCAGTGACTTCACTGAGGGGAGCGAAGGCACATTAGCTAAATTTACAGATAACACAAAGATTGGTAGGAAAGCATGTTGTCAAGAAGATGCAAGGGATTTGCAGACGAATATAGATAGGTTGGATGATTGGGCAAAAACCTGGCAGATGGAGCATAATGTGGGAAAACGTGAAGTTCCTCACTTTAGCAGGAAGAATAAGAGAGCAGAGTGTTACTTAGAGAACGGCCAACAACACTTAATAAACTCGACACCATCCAGGACAAAGCAGCCCGTTTGATTGGCACCCTATCCACGGTGGTTATAGTGGTGACACAGTGGTTAGCAGTGCTGCCTCACAGCACCAGGGACCTGGGTTCAATTCCCGGCTCGGGTCACTGTCTGTGTGGAGTTTGCACATTCTTCCCATGTCTGTGTAGGTTTCCTCCGGGTGCTCCAGTTTCGTCCCACACTCCAGAGATGTGCGGGTTAGGGGGATTGACCATGCTAAATTGCCCCTTCATGTCCAAAGATATGTAGGTTAGATGGATTGGTTTAGCATCCAGAGATGTGTAGGTTTGGTGGATTAACCATTGTTAATGTATGGGTCTGTCAGGGTAGTAGGGAGAAAGAGGCTGATTAAGTTAGTTTCTCAATAGCTCTCTATCTAACAGCCACTCCCCTATCTAACAGCGACTCCCCTATTTAACAGCAACTCCTTGTCTAACAGCCACTCCCCTATCTAACAGCGACTCCCCTATCTAACAGCGACTCCCGTGTCTAACAGCGACTCCCCTGTCTAGCAGCGACTCCCCTATCTAACAGCGACTCCCGTGTCTAGCAGCGACTCCCGTGTCTAGCAGCGACTCCCGTGTCTAGCAGCGACTCCCGTGTCAAGCAGCGACTCCCGTGTCAAGCAGCGACTCCCGTGTTTAGCAGCGACTCCCGTGTCTAACAGCGACTCCCGTGTCTAGCAGCGACTCCCGTGTCTAGCAGCGACTCCCGTGTCAAACAGCGACTCCCGTGTCTAGCAGCGACTCCCGTGTCTAACAGCGACTCCCGTGTCTAGCAGCGACTCCCCTGTCTAGCAGCGACTCCCCTGTCTAGCAGCGACTCCCCTGTCTAGCAGCGACTCCCCTGTCTAACAGCAACTCCCCTGTCTAGCAGCGACTCCCGTGTCTAGCAGCGACTCCCCTGTCTAACAGCGACTCCCCTGTCTAGCAGCGACTCCCCTGTCTAGCAGCGACTCCCCTGTCTAGCAGCGACTCCCCTGTCTAACAGCGACTCCCCTGTCTAGCAGCGACTCCCGTGTCTAGCAGCGACTCCCGTGTCTAGCAGCGACTCCCCTATCTAGCAGCGACTCCCCTGTCTAACAGCACTGTGAGGCTACCTCCCTGTATAGGCTAAACTCCACCTATTCTAATGGTAATTAGGGATGGATAATGAAACAGTGATACCCACATCCCATGAATGAATAAAACAGACATTGTTAGGAAGAACATTATCTGTTTTTCCATGCTTGTTAAACTGCGGATATGTTTGAAACCCAGAATTGGTACATTATAACTAAACTTGCCTCTGTCTCATTCAGGTAGATGTAAATTTCTCTTCATTAGAAGAACAGGAACCTCACACAGGATATGTTCGTGCTTTATCCAGAAGCAGGGTCAGTACTTACATGTAATTCTCACACTTTGAATGAGTCTTCTATCACAGACGAGAAAGGACTTGCATTTATAAAGTTTACAGATGATACCCAAGTCGGGTGGATGGGTGAACTATGACAAGACTGCAGAGAGCCTTCAGAGTGATCTGGACAGGTGGGGTGAGTGGGCTGACCAATGGCAGGTGCAGTATAATTTGGGTAAGTGTGACGTTATTCACTTTGGAAGTAAGAACAAGAAGGCAGATTTCTACCTGAATGGGTGTAAATTGGGAGAGGGGAGTGTGCAGAGGGATCTGGGTGTCCTTGTGCACCAGTCACTGAAGGTAAGCATGCAGGTGCAGCAGGCGATAAAGAAGGCAAATGGTATGTTGGCCTTCATTGTGAGAGGTTTCGAGTACAGGAGCAAGGGTGTGTTGTAATTATACAGGGGCCTTGGTGAGGCCACATCTAGAGTATTGTGTGCAATCTTGGTCTCCTTTTCTGAGGAAGGCCTGAATTTTACCACCCTGCCCACCACGGGAATCAGAGCGGGCGAGGAACGGACAATGGAAAGGTTCATTACTATCAAGGTTCATTACTATCAAGTAGCGTTGAAGAGCAGAAGGATCTTGGGGTCCGGGTCCACAGGACTCTTAAATCGGCCTCGCAGGTGGAGGAGGTGGTCAAGAAGGCGTATGGTGTACTGGCCTTCATTAATCGAGGGATTGAGTTTAGGAGTCAGGAGGTAATGTTGCAACTTTACAGGACCCTTGTCAGGCCTCATTTGGAGTACTGTGCGCAGTTCTGGTCGCCTCACTATAGGAAAGACGTAGAAGCTATTGAAAGAGTGCAGAGGAGATTTACAAGGATGTTACCTGGACTGGGAGGCATGCCTTATGAAGATAGGTTGAGGGAGCTGGGACTCTTTTCCCTAGAGAGGCGAAGGTTGAGAAGCGACCTGATAGAAGTTTATAAAATGTTGAGAGGAATAGATAGAGTGGACTCTCAGAGGCTATTTCCCCGGGTTGAAATGGTCGCTACGAGAGGACACAGATTTAAGGTGCGGGGAGGGAAGTACAGAGGTGATGTTAGGGGTATGTTTTTCACTCAGAGGGTGGTGAGTGAATGGAATCGGCTGCCGTCATCGGTGGTGGAGGCGAACTCGCTGGGGTCTTTTAAAAGACTTTTGGATGAGTATATGGGGTTTAATGGGATTGGGGGTTATAGATAGGTCTATAGATTGGTGGGGTTGATGTGATCGGCGCAACTCGAGGGCCGAAGGGCCTGTTTGTGCTGTAATGTTCTATGTTCATTGATCTCGGCCAAGGTTTTCATTTCGGGACGAATGAGGCCGTAAAATTCCACCCAGTGAGTTTACCGATAGCTACTGATAGGCCAGGAGGATGGGCTAGAACCTGGCAGATGGAGTTTAACGTGGATAAGTGGGAGCTTATCTATTTTGGCTAGGAAAATGAAAGTAAAATTAGCATTTAAATAGAAAGCAGATTTAAAGTGTGTCAGTGCAGAGGGATCTGGGTGTCCTTGTGCATGGATCACAAAATGTTGGTGTGCAGATGCAGCATTTAGTAAGAAAGGCAAATGGGATCCTAGCATTTATTGCAAAAGGACTGAATTTTAAAAGTAAATAAGTGTTGTTACAATTGTAAGTGAGACCACTTCTGGAGTATTGTGTCCAGTTTTGGTCTCCTTACTTGAGGAAGAATGTGGTGCTATTGGAGGAGGTTCAGAGGAGGTTCACCAGGTTCATTCCAGGAACTAATAGTCAGTTGTATGAAGAGCGTTTGTGTAGCTTGGGTTTGTACTCACTGGAGTTCAGAAGAATGAAGCGGGAGGTATCTGTTCAAGGTATGTAAGATAAGAACATAAGAAATAAGAAATAGGAGCAGGAGTAGGCCATCTGGCCCTTCGAGCCTGCCCCGCCATTCAATAAGATCATGGCTGATCTGTCGTGGCTCAGCTCCACCTTCCCGCCCTCTCCCCATAACCCTTAATCCCTTCTCTTATCAAAAACCCATCAACCCGTTTCTTAAAAATATTTAGCGAGGCAGCCTCCACCACTTCAACGGGCAGAGAATTCCAGAGATTCACCACCCTTTGAGTGAAGAAGTTCCTCCTCAACTCTGTTCTAAACCGCCTCCCCTTTATCTTGAGGCTGTGCCCCCTAGTCCTACTGTCTTTTTTGAGCGGGAAGAGTCTCTCCACCTCTATCCTATCCATCCCATTCATCATCTTATACGTCTCAATGAGATCTCCCCTCATTCTTCTAAACTCTAACGAGTACAAGATGAAGGGGATTGATAAGGTGGATGTTGAACAGATGTTCTCCCTTGTGGGACAGTCTCAAACAAGAGATGATAGATAGAGGCTGGAATTTTACTGCCCTGCCTGCCATGGGGATCGGAGCAGGTGAGGAGCGGACAACAGGAAGATCCGTTGATCTCAGGTGGGATTTTACAGTTTCAGAAAGAGCGAGTCTGTAAAATCTCCACCCGTCGAGTGTGAAAATGTGGGATTCGAAACTGAGATGAGGAGAAACCACTTCTCAGGGGATGTTGCGAATCTGTGGAACTCACTGCCCCACAGTTCAGTGGAGACAGAATCTCTCAACAGATTCAATAAAGAGATAGAGTGTTTCTGGTATAAAGCGGGATAAAGGATGATGGGGAGCAGGCAGGAAAGTGGAGCCAAGACCAGGATAAGATCAGTCATGATCAGAATGAATGGCGGAGGTGGCCCAAAGAGCTGAATTAATCATCGAATCCCTGGAGGAGGCTATTCGACCCATCGAACCTGTGCTGATAACAATCCCACCCAGGCCCTATCCCCATAAACCCACTTATTTACCCTCTTAAACACCCTGGCACTAAGGGATAATTTAGCATGGCCAATCCAGCTAACCTGCACGTCTTTGGACTGTGGGAGAAAACCTGAGCACCCGGAGGAAGCCCATGCAGACACGGGGAGAATGTGCAAACTCCACACAGTGACCCAAGCTGGGAATCGAACCCAGATCCCTGATGCCATGAGGCAGCAGTGCTAACCAGTGTGCCGCCCGCTACGAATTCTCACGTTCCTATGTTTCTATTTCTCAGACACCCAGCAGGATACTGATCAGGGGTGAGAATCCCAACGGGCAGTGAATGTGGGATCTTGCTGTTCCTAATGGCCTGACCAGTTACCTTAGCTTGTTTCTCACCTTGCCTCAATTTATCGGTTGTGAAGCCCTCATCCACGCATCGGTTTCCTCCAAGATTTCACTTCCCCAATTCTCATCCGGAAGGCTTTCCCTCTTCCACTCTCTTTAAAATGAATGTCATCCCCATCTCTGCTGCTAGTATCCGGACTGTTGCATTATGTCCCGTTTATCCATCACCCTGTGCCCACTGACCTACACTGGCTCCTGGGTCTGGCAATGCTTCAAGTTTAACATTCTCATCCTTGTTTTCAAATCTCTCCCTATCTCTGTAATTGGCACAGTGGTTAGAATTGCTGCTTCCCAGTGCCACATACCCGGTTCGATTTCCGGCTTGGGTCACTGTCTGTGTGGAGTCTGCACGTTCTCCCCATGTCTGCATGGGTTTCCTCCAGTGCTCTGATTTCCTCCCAGTGCTGGTTAGGTGCATTGGCCGTGCTAAATTCTCCCTCGGTGTACCCGAACAGGTGCCAGAGTTTCACAATAATATCATTGCAGTGTTAATGTATTACTTGTGGCTAATAAATAAACTTTAATCTCCTCTGTCCTCTCTGCGATATCTGCACTCCTCTAATTCTCTCCCCCTTACGCATTCTCAATTTTAATATTTGATTTGATTTATTAGTGTCACCTGTATTGTATACAGTAAAAAGTATTGTTTCATGCGTGCTATGCAGACAAAGCACACCTTACATCGGGAAGGAAAGGAGAGGGTGCTGAATGTAGTGTCACTGTCATAGCTAGGATGCAGAGAAAGATCAACTTAATGCGAGGTAGGTCCATTCAAAAGTCTGATGGCAGCAGGGAAGAAGCAGTTCTTGAGTTCAGTTGATGCGTGACCTCAGACTTTTGTAACTTTTTTCTGACGGAAGAAGGTGAAACAGAGAATATCCGGGGTGAGTGGGGTCCTTAATTATGCTGGCTGCTTTGTCGAGGCAGCGGGAAGTGTAGACAGAGTCAATGAATGGGAGGCTGGTTTGCATGATGGATTGGTCTTCGTTCATGACCCTGTGTCATTTCTTGCGGCCTTGGGCAGAATCATTCCGCCATTGATGGCTGTCCTTTCAGCTGCCTGGATCTGAAGCTCTGGAGTTCTCTCTCCAAATTTCCATTAGTCAGAGAGACTAGAACCCGAGGGCACAGTCTTAGAGTGAAGGGATGACCTTTTAGAACTGAGATGAGGAGGAATTTCTTCAGCAAGTGGATGGGTGAATCTGTGGCGTGGAGGCCAGGTCATTGAGATAGATAAGCTCTTGATTGGTGAGGGGGTCAAAGGTTATGGGGAAAAGGCAGGAGAATGGGGATGAGAAACTTATCAGCTATTATTGAATGGCAGAGCAGACTTGATGGGCCAAATAGCCTAATTCTGTTCTGATATCTTGTGCTCTAAATCATTCCAACTCTCCTTAAAATTGTGTTGTGGGGGTCTGGAATGTGCTACCGAGTAGGGTGGTGGAGGCAGGAACGTTGGACTCGTTTAAGATGCAGTTAGATAGGCACATGAGTGAAACGAGAATGGGGAGATATGGTAGGGGCTATTAAATAGGGTTAAACCTCGGGAGACACCGGAAAGGCAGGCTGTAAGATTAATATTTTTGTCTTTATTCCACAGGTGGAGGTCCACCTCGTGTCAAACGAGGGGCATGCACACGGCGGGTCGTGCGTGGGCTGCTCTTGGAAGTTCCAGGAGTGGCCTAGTACTTCATGTCGGTGTGTGTGCTTGATCCTGGACCGGTAGATGGGCGCCGCAACAGCTCAGTGACTAGCACTGCTGGCTGTGCAAACACATGGATTTGGGCCTGTGTCTGTGGGAGTTTGTGCATTCTCCTGTGGTTGCGTGGGTTTCCTCTGGGCGCTCCGGTTTCCTCCCACACCCCAAAGATGTGCTCTCAGGCTAATCAGTTTTTACCAAATTGACACTATTTCTTCCCTGAATCTGACTGAGTAGGGTTCCATTCGTAGACATGCAGGGTAGAATAGGTGTAGGGTGATGCGGCGGCGCAGGCTCGTTGGGCCGAAGGGCCTGTTTCCCGTGCTGGGTTGTTCTTTGTTTCTTTGTTTTTGTTTGTAAAATCTTCCTTCTTTGGACAAGCCTTCGGTCATTTTTTAAAAATATTTCTTTACACTGTTCAATGTCAAATTTGTTTGCTAACTCTCCGGTGAATCTCACATTTACCACAGGAAAGGCGCTACATAAATGTTATTGTTGTAGGAATTGGGCTGTTGGGGAGAGTGCCGCCAACCAACTGAACCAGGTAATCGCCCCGACCCTGAAGCTTGGTCACGGTCAGGGTATGAGATGCAGTGACCAGGGGCTGGACCTCACCTCTGGCAGAACCGAGCCTCAGCGCCTTGTATGAGTTGAAACTTGATAGCTGTATCGCTGCTGAATCCCATCACTGTCTGTCCTTCAGGTGGACACCAGGTTGAACTCCGCAGAGGAATCAAACCCTTACGCGGGACATCGCTGGGCTGCCCTCGCAAGTGACAAGGTCAGAATTTTCACTTTGAAACTTCCAAGCAGCATTGCTCTGGTGGAGGGGAAGCTCCATATAGACTCGCTGCATAAGAGGGGAACAACCTCCATATAATCAGTGAGATCTCACTGGGTCAAATAACTACGCATCAAAGAAAGAACAAGGAAGAGTCCAGTGCAGGGACAGGCTCTTCGACCCTCCAAGCCTGCGCTGACCCTGATGCCTATGTAAACCAAAACCATAGCACGTACGGAGTCTGTATCCTTCCATTCCCACCCTATTCATGTGTTTGTCTGGTTGCCCCTTGTACCTGCTCCCACCCCCTCCCCGGGTAGCGTGGTCCAGACACTCACCATCCTCTGTGTAAAAAGACTTGCCTCGCACATCTCCTCTGCACTTCTCCCCACTCACCTTAAACCTCTGTCCCTCTAGTACTTGACTTTTCTGCCCTAGGAAAGAGCATCTGACTATCCACTCTGTCCATCAGTGAGACTCACTTCTAGAAATATTATTACTCCGTTCTTAAAGTTACAAAGCCGATGCTCAGTGGACCAGCTGGGCTGGAATCCATTCCGTGTTCCAAAAACCAAATTCCAAAGTGATTCGAGTTCAAGGTCCCCACAAGGGGAACAAAACAAGATGCAAGCTGACAAGAGAAGACATTGCACCCCATGTTAGACTTGATCTGGCTTTCGATCTTAGCCGAAAGACCAAGAGCCAATGGGGATCAGTTTTCCTGATTGTTGACTCTCCACACAGTGAGCACGTG